>CM042440.1:6619917-6969917 GCA_023631565.1 Gymnocephalus cernua
GTGTGGTGTGCCTGCTCACATCTACAGTACACACCAGCAGTCTTTGGTGAACGTGTGTGGCAGCATATTCAGACAAATTTCCCCTTGATCCTTTTATTTAGATTTTCTCCTGCCAAGAACAGCAGAACATTTTTTTCTGCACATGTGCTTTCCTCTTCACAGGCTGAGTTTACAAAATAACATCCCAACATTAACATGAGTCTTAAATGAGATCAAACAAGCTCCCAAATTGTGCATCACTCAAACACGACGCGGTCTGTTTGCTCTCCCAGGTTAACGCCTTCCCAAACTGACAAATCTTTGTTGTTTCATATTTTTGTGTTACACTGTAGACAACTGCCCTAACACCCGAGACACTGACAGTGTATCCTCCACAGGCTGAGACAAGCTACAGTCTCTCCAGGGTCCTGATCTGAGACAGAGACTCAGAGGCACCCAAAGAGTCAGCCCAGCTGACCCCAGGACCCCTCAGTGTAAAGCTTCCACCCCCAGACGCCTAAACCAGCTCACAGAGACTGCATACACCAGCGCACATTTCTGTTAAACTCATAGCTCTGAAACCTGTCAGATTATATATACAGGCAGGTGTCTTATGCATCATGTAGATGAATTACACTGCTACATAGAGCCAGACAAAGCTTGAGTTTCTCTGTGTCAGTGAACGGCACTCATCTGTCAAAGGTGGATCTGTCTTCCCTCACCAGGTAGTCAAAACACTGCCTGTTTTTACCTAGCAGAGGACACTTGCTGTAACATTTGCCCCCACTTCCTGCTCTCTTTAGTATGTGTATGTCTTTTTCTAAATGGTATATATTATGATCCCGGCAGATGAAGAATGAAGGGATGAGACAAGAAAGTGATGAAAAGTCTCATGGTTGAGATAGCCAATTAAACAGATTAGATTCAAATACATCAGAACTATTTGCAACCTGGTTGCAAAGTGGACAAGAGAATCAAGTGACAGAAATGAGCGCAACTGCAAGAGGCTTGATATTTTGTTACATTTGACGGTCTGATAGATTTTCCAATGCTTCACTGAAAGCACAAAAAACAAAAGTTTAAATTAAAGCTGTGATTCAGCGAATAAATTCATGTCACCATCTGGTGAATGAGAAGGGAATTCTCCCTATAAATAGTAATTTTCTTAGTCACTATAAACAGCTTAGAGAGTGTTTGGTTTAGTTGATCCTGCCACATTAATTGTGGAACAACTGCACAAACTAAGTCAAATCTGACATCTAAGGTTTAAGGAAGAGTTACACTGCTTAATCACTGGAATATTTGTTAATTGCTGTTATTATAAAAAATCCTCCTGATACATGGCATCTGCGTGCCTAATTATATACTGTGTTGGATTTTTTCTACTATATATCTGTATTTCTTTTTTTTAACGACTTATTTTTCTTCTTCTTCCCCTATCTATCTTCTCCTTTGGCAGAAATTGAGTCCCTTACTCAATGACACGTAATCAGGAACGATGCTGGATGTTAATACAACAGGATGGTGCGATTCATTATCTCCAGTTTATTTATTGATTTTATTTAAATTTTTATAGTACAATAACTAAAAAAAAAAATGAAAATGGGAATATCAGTGCAGGTGTGCTGCAGCACTTACTGCCTCAGGCACCTCTCCAGTGAACTCACATCGGCTCCTAGCGGTTGGAGCTGGAACTGCAACAAGCTGAGGATAATACTGAAACTCACTGCTGTTCAGACCTGATAGGCTATACGACCTATTTGACTATGGAATACTGCTGTTTTTAACCAGTCCAAACAAAAAGGAGGAATAATTATGTAGCATATGTAATAATACATAAGAAAACAAACTTAAAATTATAAGTAAAGCTGATAGACAAATTGAATAATGTCAAACGAAAAATAAGCTGCAGATGTGCATTCTGCTCTGAGACGGAAATGCTGCTGAAGACTGATGGATGGACGCTGTGAGAGGAATCTCTCTCTCTCTCTCTCTCTCTCTCTCTCTCTCTCTCTCTCTCTCTCTCTCTCTCTCTCTCTCTCTCTCTCTCTCTCTCTCTCTCTCTCTCTCATATCTGCTAAGAGGATAAGCTCGTCCCTTTCTCTCCCTTCACCGTGATTGGACGAGGCCACTTCTTAGGAATGGCACCAAACTATTTAAATGGCACTTTGTCCCCCTCGGCTTAAAAAGGGAGTTTTTTAGCGACCGATACCAGCAAGGACAAGTTCATCAAGAACAACAAAAAAAACACCAAGATTTTATTCATTCTATTCTTTTCATGTTGGAACTCCTTTTTTCAAAAAAAATTGCCTTGAGGATTATTATTGGATTTCTAAATATTTTTTTGCGGGATTTTATTACTTTTGCTCTGCGGTTCTCGTTAAGCAGGTGAGTGGCAAATAGGCCTATTCTAAGGAATGCGACTATTTCTGCAGCTGCACTGACATTCATTATTGATCTGTGGCTGACTTTAATATTGTTTTTATTATGTTCAACCTGTTGCACACTCACTTTGTATGTCATTGACAATACTGTTATAGTAAGACTGTTGTTGTTTTTTGTCGCAGGCAGCAGCTTGGTGCTTCACCATGAAGTTGACAGGGATATTTTTGCTATTGATGTTTTGGACCTGCGAGAGTGCGCGAGTCGCAGGTGAGTTGGCTGAACTAAGTGATCAAACTTGAACTGCTATGCAGGATATGAATTCTCTTTTAAGATAGGAAGCTATTTATTATTATGTAGGCTATTATGAGCAGAGTTCAAAATTAACTTTTTTGTCTACCAGCTAAAATACCACTCAATAGATTGCCATTGTATTTTTTGGCTGGAGAGTGAAGCAACTCTACTAGCCACTTGCACATTTTACCAGCATTTGGCTGGTAGATGGTGCTAATTTTGAACCTTGATTGTGAGTCTGGAGTACTTTTGTTGAAACTGAAAACAACAGACATCCAGTGCACTGCCAGACAAAGACTGACTGCTAATTATTATTCACTCGCAGAGAGCCGAGACGACAATAGCGTGTATGACTTGTTTGAGCTCGTCAAAGTCCCGAAGAAGAACCACGGGGTCACCCTGGTGAAAGGAGACGACCCGTACAGTCCCGCCTACAAGATCCTCAACCCGGACCTGATCCCCCCGGTCCCCGAGAGCGCCTTTAGGGACCTGATCGACTCCATCCACGCCGAGAGGGGATTCCTCCTCCTGCTCAACTTCAAGCAGTTCAAGCGGACCAGGGGAAGCCTCTTGACCGTAGAGAAGCAGGACGGCTCCGGACCCGTGTTTGAGATCGTCTCCAACGGCAAGGCGAACACCTTGGACATCGTTTTCTCCACCGAGAACAAGCAGCAGGTGGTTTCCATTGAAGATGTGGGTCTGGCCACGGGCCACTGGAAGAACATCACGTTGTTCGTGCAGGAGGACTGGGCGCAGCTGTACGCGGGATGCGAGGAGGTGAACACCGCCGAGTTGGATGCGCCCATCCAGAGCATCCTGACGCTGGAGACCCCGTCCAGCGCGCAGCTCAGGATTGGGAAGGGAGCCGTGAAGGACAGGTTCATGGTGAGCGCACGGGCCATTATATATACTATTTTAGTCAAGTCTCTTTGTAATGTTGTCAGCGGAGAGAGTTTTGTTTTAAACGCAAGTGGCTAATGTCCGAAAGCGTAAAAACGCACGTATGGCAGGACTGAATTATTGTAATGCTTTGTTAGACCGATGCAATGAAAAACGGCTCTATTTACTGAATGTACCGGATTGTTGCCTAAACTGAACATTGATACTTGCAGGGGGTCCTACAAAACGTGCGGTTTGTGTTTGGAGCATCACTAGAGGCCATCCTCCGCAACAAAGGATGCCAAAGCTGTAAGTAATCAGACATCTTGTGTGTTTACTCATCACTTATCTGCTTCATGTAGAGCCAAGTCCAAGCAAGTCCTTATCCAAGAAATGTGTAGGCTATATACTTAATTTGCTTGCTGATTTCTACATACAACCGTCCCTGGGCAGCTGTTTACCACTTGTCACACAGGAATGCCATCTTACAAATATCTCAGGGTACTGTGGTCTCAAAGTATGTTCTCTGCTGTATTAACTTATTACTTTTCATTATGATTTATTGCAGTGTGGGATGTGTAACATTTTAAGAACAATATCCTCCCTCATTAAGTCAACCATAATGCTGTGCAAATATGTGGTTTGATTTATGTTACCATTCTTCTTTCAGCCATGACAACTGACTCACTGATTCTGGAGAACCTCAATGGCTCCTCAGCCATTAGAACAGAGTACACTGGACACAAGACTAAAGGTAAACACTACTAACGTGCTGTGGACTTCCCACGTTATACAGGTTCATGTCTTTTTATTAGACTCCAGCATATAGAGACTGACCACACTAGAGTAAGAATGAGGTTTTTTTATTTATGTTTTACCTTCACTGCCAATCATGACTTTCCTCTCTGTGTTTTTGCCCTGGTGAAGACCTGCAGATGGTCTGTGGCTTCTCCTGTGAGGACTTGGTCAGTATGTTTAAGGAGCTGAAGGGCCTTGGTGTGGTGGTCAAGGAGCTGTCCAATGAACTCCGCCAACTGGTAAGGAGGAATTCCAGCAGACCGTCTGGTGGCAGAGTGCAACAGACAGTCTGCCTCTCTGCCTTTGTGTGGGCTTGATTGATGTGTCTGGTCTCTGGGTTACCGTCACCACCTGTGTACAGTTGTCCAGTAACATTAGACACATGCAGTATAAGCTAAGGTCCTAAGGATATGTGGTAACACTAACATATTTGTTAATTAGATGAGGTTGAGACTACTTTCAGTGCTTAGATAACAAGGGAGCCTGTAGATGCTTTGCATTCTGTAGTGAATAGTGATATAGACTCTTAAATTCAGCCTGCACCAATTCTGAAATCTGGATAAAAAGAACAGAAAGTTAGAATGCTCTCCCCAAACCTCAAGTAATCCCCCTCTTTTAACTATTTTTATAAGCACATATACAACGTTATACTCATGCTCTTAATTTGTGTGGTGTAATGTGGTAAGTTTCAACATTACATTTCAACTTTATTATTCAGCGCATTTTAATAGGAAAAGTAGCTTTTGCCAAGGTAACAAGTAATTGGGATCCAAATAATCAATAAACAATATCTGTGTTTTGTCCGTTTCTTCTACACCTCCCCTCCCCAGACGAATGAGAACAAGCTGATTAAGAACCGCATTGGCATTCACAGTGGCGTCTGCATCCACAACGGCATCGTGCACAAGAACAGAGACGAGTGGACCGTCGATGACTGCACCGAGTGCACTTGTCAGGTGAGATCTGAACTGTGTATATCGCCTCTTAAGTACTTAAACACACGTGTGAGGGGGATGCACTCTATGCTTTGACTTGTTTTTACACACACACACACACACACACACACACACACCCCTTAACTGATCTGGTCAGTAATTAGTCGTGTGAAGGCCTGCCAGACAGAAGGCCAACAGCCTTTACCGTTGTAATGAGAGGTCTGTTGATAGAAGTTCAACTCAAGTGTGGCTTAGAGAGACATGACCAGACTTTAAGTGATGCACTGTAATTAAGAACAAGACCGTGGCTCTGACAAGTGGAAATAATTGATGGGTTCAGGTGCAAAACACTTGGCAGGGTTGATTCCTGCATTTCCCAATAGGCTTGATTTCCTGATTTTCTCTTCTACTAATAAGCTAGTTGTCCCTATTTTCCTTTTGTTTCCCTGTCAGTGATCAGATCCAGGAGGGACAACATTAGCATGCATAGTTAGAGGCAGTTGTTATCCCTGAGTCATTCACAGTACACCCACACAGGTTGTGCTGGCAGGCTGACTTTACTTGTTTGGGGCTCAGCGCCCAGGCCGGCTCTACAATCAAACCGACTTCCATTATTAGGGTTTTGGCCTCATTCCCACCTTCCCCTGACCCAGTGGGCAGGTGGTTGTCTGCACTGAAGGGGTCTCCCTTCTCAGCCAGAATCCTGCTTTTTAGTTTTTCTGGCATGGTAAATCTGTGCAAACTCGGATGTTGAGAGAAGTTAATGAGTTGGTTGCACGGACATGGACTAAGACTTGGATAAAAAATGATCCCGCAACACACACTAATTTACACAACAATATACTCCACATTAGTGACACGGTTCTGTAGTGTTTCTCAATTCCATTTGGAAATGGGGATTTAACCGAGCACCTGAACATAATTTGGAAGAAAATTGCAGCAACATTTGGTTGATATCCATATAGTTGAGCATGCGTTTAACCATACATTTGATCTCTGTGCTTGTGCAGAACTCTGCTACTGTGTGCCGCAAGATCTCCTGCCCCCTGATCCCCTGTGCTAATGCTACTGTTCCTGATGGAGAGTGCTGCCCACGCTGTGGAACACGTAAGCATTTCTGTCCAATTCATTGTTAGTCTGCATAGCTATAGGAAAGTACACTGCAATTACATTTATGTAAACCTGCACTGTAAGCTACTGTATACAAGGCCCCCATAAGATAGAATGTATATGTGTCAACTAACAGGCAGAGCAAACAAACACTGCCCCATTCAAAGAAAGAGCCGTTTCTGTTATTTGCCATATAAAACAAAAAGCCACAAATATTCCCCTGGATGCAAAGGTTTCTATTCAAGAGAAAACATGTTAACTTTAGAGATAATTTAACTGAAATAACATCCGAGTAAATGAAAGGGTGCTTATGTGTTTCGAACATTGCCGCTTTGTGCTCCAAATCATCTTTGAAATGGCTGTAATTTGCCAAATTGGTTAAAGCGGGATGGAAAATTGGTTGGCTGTTTAGTGAAGCCATCTTCTACATAAGGAGTAGTGACATGTTCTTCATACCTATGCAGGCTTGGCTGAAATGCTTCCCTAAAACCTAAATAAACAGGGGGACCCGCATTCATCCAGACCTCAGCCACTTGTTGAAGTCATTACACACCCAGGCCCATGTTTGCAAAATCTGCTTCCTCTTTAGGAAAACATAAGCCAATGGGGCATCCCTGTGTATCCTGAGGACAGTGGCCCTTTTTATTTCTCCAGCTTCTCTCAGTGTGTCAGTCTCTGCCTTCTATCTGTCCAAGTCCCAGCTAAATCCACACTTATTAGCCCTCCGCTTTAAGAGCTTTCCCTCCTCATTTAGGCTTGAGGGTGTTTGTGAGGGGGTGCTGCCTCGCTGGAATAGCTCTTTTATTGTCTCTCTCTCTCTCTCATACTCTCTCCCTCCTGCTCAGCGAGCGACTATGCAGAGGACGGCTGGTCGCCGTGGTCTGAATGGACCCATTGTTCCGTGTCTTGTGGGCGGGGCATCCAGCAGCGTGGGCGCTCTTGTGACCGTATCAATAACAACTGCGAGGGCACCTCTGTGCAGACCCGCGACTGCTACCTCCAGGAGTGTGACAAGCGATGTGAGTTAACACAGCATACACATCAGCCAAACACAAACGAATAAGTAGACACTGTTAACCCGACAGTCTGATTTACATGCAGTTATTATGTGAGTTTACTTCAAGTCATCATATGTGTGCCATAATGATAGAGTGCCACAGTGGTCAATCACTTTCCTTCCTGATAAATGACCTCTGACCTTTCCTTGCGGCCTTCAGTCAAGCAGGATGGCAGCTGGAGCCATTGGTCACCATGGTCATCCTGCTCCGTCACCTGTGGTGCTGGTGTCATCACCCGTATCCGCCTCTGCAACTCACCCACCCCTCAGCTTGGAGGCAAGGACTGCGAGGGAGAGGGCCGGCAAACCGAGAAGTGTCAGAAATCTCAATGCCCCAGTAAGTCACACCATCTGATATTCCTGCTTGCATTTGTGTGTTATACACAGACAGAAATGAATCATGTTTTATTCTTGTCTCCCTTAGTCAATGGCAACTGGGGACCCTGGTCACCGTGGGATACCTGCACTCTCACCTGTGGAGGTGGTCTCCAGACTCGTAAACGCCTGTGCAATGACCCAGCACCAAATTACGGTGGCAAAGAGTGCGTCGGTAATGCCAAAGACACCCAGATGTGCAACAAGAAAGCCTGTCCAATTGGTGAGGCATTGTAATCACTTACAGAGCTTCTAAAATTGAATTCCATGTATCTGTATTATTTTAAACATGCTGATTTTAGTGTTTATTTATTATACTGTTGTTTGTTGGGGTTTTATTATATTGCAAGTTTTATTTATTTAGTTGTGTTTTATATGAGATCGCTCTTCACAATGAGATCATTACTGGCAAGGGATGTATGTGATTAAAAAAAAGGTTACATCTGCACAACACCTTTGATGTTGCAGATGATGTCTTAATAATGAGCAAACGTTGCTGTTTTCAGATGGGTGCCTGTCTAACCCCTGCTTTGCTGGAGCCAAGTGCACCAGTTTCCCTGATGGTTCCTGGAAGTGTGGGAAGTGCCCAGCTGGCTACACTGGCAATGGTATTAAGTGTAAAGATGTTGATGAGGTAAAAATTCCTTCAACCTTGTATTATGATTTTGTTAGGTACAAACACGGTTTGATGCCTGTTGCAACATCTACCAAGTCTTAATTGGTTGTTTTTTTTATCCTAAAAACAGTGCAAGGAGATCCCAGACGCTTGCTTTGAGTTTAATGGTGTGCACCGCTGTGAGAACACAGATCCTGGCTACAACTGTCTGCCCTGCCCTCCTCGCTATTCAGGACCCCAACCGTTTGGCAGAGGAGTGGAGCAGGCTGCTGCTAAGAAACAGGCAAGTGCTGTCTTGTCTTTGTGTCAAGCAGCCAACGTACAATAAATAAATATTGACAACAGGAATAACTGTTATAAGTACACTTACAGTATGTCTCCAAGGCCGGACAATGGTCACTTACTGTGATGAATGTCTGCCTTTTCCAAGAAAAGAATGTCATGAATTTGGACTATGCACAGCCAGTTTGATTTCTGGTCATTCAAACTATGCATCCCTCCTTCACTCTCCAGGTGTGCACGCCTCGTAATCCCTGCCTCGATGGAAGCCATGACTGTAACAAAAACGCCCGCTGTAACTACCTCGGACACTTTGCCGATCCCATGTACCGCTGCGAGTGCAAGCCTGGCTATGCTGGCAACGGCCACATCTGTGGAGAGGACACAGATCTGGATGGATGGCCCAACGCTGAATTGGTTTGTGTGGAGAATGCCACCTACCACTGCAAAAAGGTACATAGTGGTGAAGCATGTTCCGTGAAACAAAGTCACTTAAGAAAGGGATTTTTGCAGAGTTAAATTCATATTACTTATATGTTTGTTGTCATCTCTGACTGTCTGCTGGTGTTGTCTGTTATTCAGGACAACTGTCCCAACCTCCCCAACTCTGGGCAGGAAGATTACGATAAGGACGGCATTGGAGATGCTTGTGACAATGATGATGACAATGATGGCATTCCTGATGATAGGGTAAGTAAAACTCTCTGGTTATGGCCATAGCAGTGAACAAGGTAGTGTGTGTGTGTGTGTGTGTGTGTGTGTGTGTGTGTGTGTGTGTGTGTGTGTGTTCTGCAATTTTTGCATTCATCATTCATGCTGTCTAATAAGAAGACAGGTGGAAAGAGGGAGGGGGAGGGAAGGCTCTGCAGGAAAGCAAATGTTTCTTTGAGGCCTGAGCCAAAACCTCAAATTCCAACACTGAGGTACTGCTCTGAAGGAGCTCCACTGTGTGTTTGCTAATCCCAACATTACATTTGGGACAGGGCCTAAAAGTAAAGCACATTTTCATCCTGCATCACTCCCTCCCTGTGAATAGATCCACTCAGGCTCAGCACTGCACCTGAAAACCTATCCTCAACTCTTCATCTTCTCCTTTGTCTTTTTCTTTTTGAAACAGGATAACTGTCCATTCGTGTACAACCCCAGGCAGTATGACTATGACCGTGATGATGTGGGTGACCGCTGTGACAACTGCCCCTACAATAGTAACCCAGACCAAACAGACACAGACAGCAATGGAGAGGGAGATGCCTGCGCTGTGGACATTGATGGAGATGGTGAGGACTGGAAAGTTTAATAAAAACGCTCTTCTGGAAATCTACATCTTTATTTCTGTGCTGAAGTGAGATCATGCTTGTGTAATATTTTGTGCTTATGTAGTGGCTTTTCATATCATATGTTTCCATTTATTCCCCAGGCATAATGAATGAGAAGGACAACTGCCCTTATGTGTACAATGTTGACCAGAGAGACACAGATCTGGACGGAGTGGGAGACATGTGTGATAACTGCCCTCTGGAACATAATCCTGATCAGGTGTGTGGACACATACACACCGCCCTTCACCATTTCCTTCCACCTCACCCACCAACAATAATCCACATTCATCTCCCTGCCTTTTTTCTATAGCTCAGCATATATCTGTCTTTCAATTGAGATAGAGCCACAGTGATTAGCCCTGTGTAGCTGTCTTAAGCTTCATCACGCCATGTAAAGGTAGAGTAAATCCTGTATGCAGCTCAAGGGCACATCAGTTCAATAAGGCGTAGTGGGGGGCTAGGGGTCTTTTCAATGGCCCATTGACGTTAGCTGGCTAATGTGAGGGAAGAGGCCCTAGGCTGGATATTTCTGAGGAATGGGCTGGCCCTGGGCTGTGTGCATGCCCTGTCTGCACACCACAGGCCTGCTCAGTCCACCTGTGCTATGCTACACTGAGAAATAGGAATGTGTTGAACAACGGGACTCAGGAAAGGGACGGGGGAAGGAGTGGTGAATCTTAATCTACACTGATGTAGTCTTTAAAAAGTGAATGGAGAGTAAAAGTGAATTGCACGCTGTGATTAAAGGCCAAAAGAGACAAGTCCAGACACGGATGCAGCAATGCTACATGCTGTTCCAAAGACTACAAAAAAATGCCTCTTCAAATGTTGTGGTCTTATTGAGATCTTTGACAGCAGAATGATGGTTCTACAGAGTTACCCAAATCCTCACATCCTACCCCTGCTCCCACCCTTCATCTCCTTTCATTCATCCCTGCGCCCCTATTCTTTCTTAGTGCCGCAGGGTGTGTCTAGTCCTACCAACTAGGGCTAGCATGACTTCACCCTTCACTAAAGATGCTGGAGGTGCTCAACAAGCAAATTGGAGTAGGAGGGGCAACAGAGTCTTATGGAGTGATGTTTGATTTTCAGTAGCTAAAACCTGCTGACAGATCTTGGACAAATTGAGCTTGGCAGTTTTACTGAGTGATTCCAGCCTAAGGAACGTCCTTAATGAAAGCAGGACATGAGAGATGACAGAACAATGGTAGCAGGAAATTGTGTGGTACAAGGAAAACACGGTGGAATGAAATCATGTTTGTTTGAGTGCTATTAATAATTCCTTGTCCCCTCAATCCATACATTCGGTCGTAACTCTGATGTCAAAACATTGTACCATTGCAGGTGGATTCAGATGATGACCGGGTGGGAGACAAGTGTGACAGCAACCAGGACATCGATGAGGATGGACACCAGAATAACCTGGACAACTGCCCATACATCCCCAACGCCAACCAGGCTGACCATGACAAGGATGGCAAGGGAGACGCCTGTGACCATGATGACGACAACGACGGCATCCCTGATGACAAGGACAACTGCAGACTGGCCTCCAACCCTGACCAACTGGACTCTGATGGTGAGCGAAATGGGCCATGCTTTAATCCCAAAGGATACAGGTTGTCCGAAACAATTCTCAAGCACCAAAATGCTTAAATACAGCTCACAGCATGTCAAGAGATCTTTGAAACACTTTGGGTATTACTATTAATAAATATGTAATGTTTTTTTGTTTTTTTTAAAAGGTGATGGCCGTGGAGATGCTTGTAAAGATGACTTTGACCAAGACAATGTGCCCGACATCTATGACGTGTGTCCCGAGAACTTTGACATTAGTGAGACAGACTTCCGCAAGTTCCAGATGGTTCCTCTGGACCCCAAAGGCACCTCGCAGATTGATCCTAACTGGGTCGTCCGCCATCAGGGCAAAGAGCTGGTTCAGACTGTCAACTGCGACCCTGGCATCGCTGTTGGTAAGTCACAAATCACCAAGGCAAATTCCTTGTGTTACTTACTTGGCAACAAATCCTATTCTGATTCTAAAAATAATGGGTTGTGATTGTCTACAAAATGCACCCTAATTTGCCCAAAGAGCATACATTAAAAAATGTGTGTGCATTGAAATTCTGGCCTCCAACTTGCATTTTTCCTCCAGGTTACCACGAATTCAATTCAGTGGACTTCAGTGGGACTTTCTTCATCAACACAGAGAGGGATGATGATTACGCCGGCTTTGTGTTCGGCTACCAGTCCAGTTCCAGGTTCTATGTGGTGATGTGGAAGCAGATTACGCAGACATACTGGTCTAATAAACCCACCAAAGCCCAGGGCTACTCTGGCCTGTCCATCAAAGTGGTTAACTCCACCACTGGCCCAGGAGAGCACCTCAGGAACGCCCTCTGGCACACAGGAAATACCCCAGGACAGGTAATACATTTGGACTTTGAGGTTATACTCCCCAATTGAATATTTTAACATAGGTGTAAAAAGATAAATCCATGGCTGTTTATTTCCCCATGCTTTAGGTCCGCACTCTCTGGCACGACCCTAAGAATGTTGGATGGAAAGACTTCACCGCATACAGATGGCATCTGATCCACAGACCGAGAACAGGACTTATTAGGTGGGCAGATATTATTTAATCCACATAGAAGTTCACTCTTCACATGGGTTTGACATCCAAATCCCAAGCTTTGGACCAACTTTCATTTTTCCTTTATTCCCGCAGAGTCGTGATGTACGAGGGCAAAAAGATCATGGCAGATTCTGGTAGCATCTATGACAAAACATATGCAGGCGGCAGGCTAGGTCTTTTTGTCTTCTCACAAGAGATGGTATACTTTTCAGACCTCAAGTATGAATGCAGAGGTAAGCATTTACGTGAAATCAACTTCCCAGAAAGCATTCAATGTTCTGTTCTTGAAATCAAGGCCATATCCAACTCCTTTTATTATGTCTCTTTCTTTCAACAGATGTCTAAATGCACGGCGCAGGAAGCTCTGAGGAATGCACCTTTTTTTGTATAAAGTATGAACTTATGTATTCTGATGAAAAGTCCAGGGACCGATTTATCTCCGCAACTCTTTCTTCTGCGGCACGCACACTTGGACGAGGCAATGGGCATGTAGTCAGCCTCAGGGTAACTTGAAGCTGGTTCGGGCAGAGCACCAACCGGTTGACTGCCAGTTGAGGATCAGAGAGCCCCTTCTCCTCCACCCTTAGCTTTCACGAGAGCAGAGAGAGCTGGGGAAAAAGAAAACAAACCATCTAGCTTTGCCAGTAGGATACAAACACCTTTCTATCCCAGCTCTGCCTGCTTTTCTCGCTCTCTGAAAGACCTCATTCATCTCTGTGCGGGAACGGCTCCCCATAGACAACTATGCACTTCCAAGCTCTTTCTCTCTCTCTCTCTCTGTCTCTCTCTCTCTCTCTCCGGATGGACATCCCAAAGAAAAATAAAACGATGAAATATTCCCTTTGCTTTACCAGATCTTCCAGAATGTAGAATCTGAATGATACATTTGAGGACTCAGAGGATGAAGACAGCAATAACATTTTTTAGGGATGTTGGTTGTTGGGAGTAGAGCAATTTAGAAATAAGGGGAACATACTGTTGTGGATGTTTGTGGTTATGCATGTACTGTATGTGGAGACTGGAACAAGAAAGTGCTTTTAACCATCTACCTAAGAAAGAGAAATACAAAATTTAGGTTAGCTTTATTCTGAACTTACAACTATCATGGGCATTGTTGATGCTGTCTGGTTAACTAAACAACTCTCAGGGCCTGATGGAAGTCACAACCTTCCCATATCAAACCAGTAAGAAAAGATATGAGGATTGTTTTACAGAAAATACTCCCCATCTTACATCAAAACCTTGGTCATTGAAGAGATTTATCCACCTCAGCTTCTGAGGATTTCAATTTGAAATTATGTGAATACATGTAATGTATTGACTCTTGCCTACAATGTAGGCAGCAAAGGAAATATGAATGCTTTGAAAAAGTAAAAAAACAAAAAAAAAACATCCAATATCACAGTTAAAACGGATTCAAAATAAGGTACAGCCAGGTGTCCGTCATCTCCCGCTGTACAAAGTGAATTAGGTATTTTTCAGATAGGGCTATTTAGCATGAAGTGTATGTGACGTGTGTGTGCCTTTTCTTCAGAGAGAGATGAAAAACAAAGGAAATCTTTGATGTACAAATATTACCTCATTGCTGTTGTATAATTAGATCAAACAAAAACACAACCTAAGTACTTTTTCATATTCCTTTAAAATGATGGACATCTTAGTGCCACTGTAGCATAAGCTGTAAATAGTATGACATTTCATATCTAAAAAACACAACACGCTCCCAATCCCGTGATTTACCCCAGTGAGAACAGTACAATGGGAGACTTCTTTTTTATGAATAATTTTTGCTTTATCATGTATGTCCAATGCTGTTTTTAGCAGATAAATTATTGTTTTGTCCTAGCTGTTTGTGAGAGATTGATATGTGTGTGTGTGTGTGTGTGTGTGTGTGTGTGTGTGTGTGTGTGTGTGTGTGTGTGTGTGTGTGTGTGTGTGTGTGTGTGTGTGTGTATGTGTTGATAAAGGCTATTTAAATAATTTATCAGGATGTGTTGCCTTACCAAAGGCCACACGTCCATCTGTATAAACGGTTTGCACACTGACTTGAGGATGTTCTGTTCTTTATCGTTTTTACCTTCTTTGTTATTGTGTATCAATGTTACCATTATTGGTAATTATTTGTACAATTAGTTTTGCTTGTCTGTAAACATTTTCTTTAGTTGTACAAAGCGAAAATGCTGTTTTTATTCATAGCGATTATTTTGTTACATACTTCAAGACAATAAATAGTTGTTAAAATTCTTTAGCATGTCTGTGCTTTTGTTTGTCACATTAGAGCTATTTCACTGTTTCTCATTTGGGTTTATTATTGTTGTTCAACTTGTTTACATGACATGGAGCTAAAAACATGTTTTACATTAAACACAAACTGGTGGATGACTCAGACCAGAAAATACGTAGACCTCCTCCAACCAGATCACAAAGACAACTGGCTTTGATTAGGTCTACTGTAGTCTACATCCATGACGTTCCGCTTCCAGGATTGCTCCGGTGCCGCCTGAAATTCCGCAAGATATCCCTCTTTTGTGGGCCGGATGTCCGTTACCTTGCGCTTTCTTTGTGGTGGCATTCTAAACTCCAGTGGATTAATGTGGACTATGGTTAACTGCTCCTCACATCTCTGCAGGGTAAATCCAGACTGCTCGCTAGACTGTCAGTCAAATCTCAGTTTTTGTGTTTCACGACAAAAACATCTTTTGAACATACACGTTCTACCAAAACAAGTTCCTTCCCGAGGATATTGTGCAACAGGACCGTAGCCATGTCCGGTGCTTAGCGCCGCCCATGACAATTGTGATTGGTTTAAAGAAATGTGAATAAACCAGAGCACGTTTTTCTCCCATCCCGGAATGCTGTGTGGACTAGCCAGACCCTCTTTCGCAGCGCTGTGGAGGAAGGTCTGGAAATCCGAGACTAGGTCTACTGTAACCCCAATGCTCAACACTTGAACATAGTCAAAGTCAAAATCATCGGCCAGCATACCCAATGGCACAGAGTTGTTCTTTCAGGCCTTTCTCCTTGCAGAGAGGCACACATTGTGTCTCTGTGATGAAGGCCACATGAGGAATGTGACACAGACGTCTGCTCTTGAGCTTCACCTGCCTGACTTCTCTGTGATCTGCCCTGACCTCTGCAGACGCTTAAACAACACGAAGAGCAAATATTAGACTGACACAAAGATTGACATTGGCTGACAGGCTTTGAGACACACAGACTCCAAAAAAAATCCACTGGTGGACAAAATAGCAGGAACACAACAAGACCAAAAACCGTAAACTCATTTACCAAAGTTGAACATAAATTTGCAAATGGTCATGCTGAATCTATTACAACTGGTGTTTGTGTTATTTTGTTCGCTATTTTTTTCTGCTCTACTGTGAATGCTGATCTGTAACATTGTATTTCTTTTTCATTTTGGTAATACTGATCACCTAATTGTTAGTTTATATCCACAATGTTCCACTTCCGCGTTTGCCCTGGTGCCACTGGAAATTCCGCCGTTTCCTTCCGCTTTCTTTGTGTTAGAATTTTAAACTCTGGTCGATTTATGAGGACTATGGTTGACTGCTCCTCAGATCTCTGCAGGGTAAATCCACACAGCTAACTAGACTATCTGTCCGATCTGAGTTTTCTCTCAGACGACTAAAATAACTATTGAATGTACACACGTTCCACCAAAACAAGTTCCTTCCCGAGGCTATTTTGCAGCAACACCGTGGCTCCGTGCAGAGCTTAGCGCTGCTCAAGACGACTGTGATTGGTTTAAAGAAATGTCAATAAACCAGAGCACGTTTTTCTCCCATCCCGGAATGCTGTGTGTACAGCGCTGTGGAGGAAGGTCTGGCAATGTGAGACTACCTAATTGTTACCTACAATGTCTCCATTATAGTGTTCACTGTTGTGATGTTTCTGCAGTGGATGATCACTGGTAGAGGTCTTTAAATGCCCAAAAGTTTAGAAAACAGACCACTGGAAAACTTACTTGAACCCAAGGTTACATTTTCTGAGAGAGACCTGATCTGAAAAGGGACCAAAGGGGCAGTCAGACCTGATCCAAAAAAACTCGGGAGCTCGGGTGACTGTTGTCGGCCGTGGCCAGCGAGGAGTGCGGGGAGAAAGCAGAAGCAAGGCCGCTGATCAGAAACTATCACGACGATCCCCACAGCAAAGAATCCTACTCTCCAACGCCAGATGGATCGCACACAAAATGGATATATATCATATGGTTATTACCGAAGCCTGACTGAACACACTCTCGTCCCAGACGACAGCCAGCTAGCAGCTAACAGGGTAGGTGAATGTTGAAAATGCATCTTGTCGTCATGTAAGGGCCCTGTTCATGTTACATAGACATTTTAATTGCATTTTGTGTCTGTTAAGATACACAAAGGCACTATTTAGCTTATGTCCCCATAACTGCTGCTTTAGCTAAGTGGGAGCAATGCATTAGCTGCAGCAGCTCCGTGTTGCTAAGACCAATTCCGCTCATTTTTTTTTTCTATAGACAGGTCTTGCATAGTTATATTTAGCAAGATTACCGGAGCAATTGGCCGGAGTTCTCCTTTAATACCAGCTGCGGTTATTACCCGTCTCTGCCAGCTGTCTACAAACACCCACGTTTACTCTCTGACCATTTTTAGGCTGCATGTCAGGATGTGAGTGCAGGCTTAAAGAAAACGTATATGGTACACAGTCTTACATGAAATTTGTCTTCCGCTGATGTCAGATTTAATATAAATAATGCTATATCTTGAATATATTTTAGAAATTAAAATAGTGGAAATAGCTCTTTCATGAAGTAGCCTCTGCTTTTCTACATAAAACAAAGTCACAAGATGATTTTTTTAGAAAACTTAAAGGCATATTTCACCGCTGGAAAGGTCACTTATGTAGTAGAAATGTGAAAAAAAAATTAAATTGTTGCCTTCTAGGCCGACAAAAGCCAGAAAATGTGTTTTTGGCTCATATGGATGAAAGACACCAAATCCCAGAATGCACCTGCTTCGCTGCTTTATGAGTCCACTCCCAAGCCACGCCTACCGCTTACAGACAGACAAGACAGTGAGGCAGCATTCAACTCAAGCGTGTTTTATTCTCATTTCAACCACATACACGTAATGTTTCATCGTGACTCAAGTGGTGTTACACATTTAAAATATATAAAAATGACATATAAAGATGACATACGAAACAGGCAACATTTAGTGCACATACACATTATATAGGCTCTGTAAAGTTCAGCTAACGCATACTAGCATTAGCGCTTGGTGGGCTGTACACACTGAGTATAAACAGCCGTGAATTAGCGTGGAATGTAGAATGGTAGGCATTTAACAGTCAAACTCCACAGGCAGTTAGCAGTTAGTTGGATACAAATCACCACATTTGGTGCACACATGCACCACTCTGTGTTAACAAAGCACACCTCTTTTACCCAGCGACAGCATCTCTAGCTCGGAGGGCTAGCAGGTAGCTGGTAGCTGGACAGTCCGGTACACTGTTGTTCAGCCATGTTTCCACAAAAACACAGCAGTCTCTGAACTTAAGTTGGGAGTTTCGTTTAAGTTGGATGTAGTCCAGTTTGTTGTCTAATGAGCCTCCTCCGTGGATTCCCCAGCTCCTTTGCACCAGCTGTTCCCTGAGTCTCACATGACATCCTACTGCAGAGCTAGCTTCCCTCGCCATCCTACTCCAGAGCTAGCTTCCCTCGCCATCCTACTTCAGAGTTAGCTTCCCTCGCCATCCTACTCCAGAGCTAGCTTCCCTCGCCATCCTAACCCAGCTCTCTAGCCCTTATACCCACTATTACTTCAGCCTCTCTGTTTTCCCTGTGTTCCCTTCCATGTTCTCCTGTTTCTCCTAATAAATATTCTCTGAGTTTTGAGCCTGGCGCTTGAGAGGTGCGAGCAGCCTGGTAACTGGATAGTCCCGGTACACTGTTGTTCAGGGTAACACGGTCATTCAGAAATACTACCGGGTTTCTACTGATACAAAGCTGAATGCTAAATCGGTGAAGTATCCCTTTAAATCAGATTGCAGTCACTTCAGGAAATAGAATGAAACACCCATTAAAATGTCCACATAGTTTGAGGTGACATATTCAATTAGATTGTTGTACAACTCACAAGTTTACATTTCAATGAAAAGCAGCAAATTATCACATTTGGGTTGCTGAGAGAGCAAACGTTTGGAATTTTTGCTTGAAAAATGATTGAAATGATTTCTAAATTATCAAAACATTTGCAACTGATTGTTTCATCTCTAAATTGAGGGCACAATTTGTGATAATGCGTAGTTTCTGCCACCCCCATGAGGAATTCTAACTAATGACAACTAAACTGTCGGTGTCCAGATGATACAAGCCTACCATGACCGTGCATCTTGGAGGATAGAGTTTGGTCCCAGACTGTGGAGATAAGGGATTGTCACTGGTTGCAGAATCAGGCACCTGGTTGTCAGCACCTGGGGGTACCAGAAGCTCAAAACAAGAGTCAATAGCAACAGCAAAGAAAAGCTGTTTGGCATTGGCAGAGAAGATTTGACAAATTTTTCATGGGCACAACCCACATACTCAGCACTGCTGCTCATACCACAAATGAATGCTCCTTACAAATGGGGCACCATTTGAAAGGGTTCAAGGAGTCTTTATTATTATCCCCGAGGGGCAATTCATTGTGCAGCAACAGAATGCAACATAAACAACACATAGACTATACAGACAACAAACACCATCAATAATAGACAAAATAAATACAAACTACACAGAAGTCCACATCTCACATTGAGTTATTAACAAAGCCTATAGCAGCAGGAACAAAAGAGTTTTTGTGTCTGTTTGTCCTGCATTTCGGCAGACAAAATCTGCGGCCAGACGGCAACAACATGAAGTAGCTGTTCAGGGGGTGACTTATATCAGCCAGGACTGATTGGGCCTTCTTCAGAGTCCTTATCTCATATAGAGAGTTTAAGTCAGTCAGGGAGTTGTGGGAAATTTTGCCACACTCTTTAGTTATGTATTGGATTGAAGAGTGAGGGACCCAAACCAGCTCACAAAGGCAAAAGAAAAAATTGTTTCAATAAAACAAGAGTAAAACATCCGCATAAAGGTCTTATCAACATTGAAATTACGAAGTTTACAATAGAAAAACATGCGTTGGTGTGATTCTTTTACAGACAGCGTCAACTTGTGGCTCGAAGGTGAGTTTGTCGTCTATTATAATACCGAGGTATTTGTATTGCTTCACCACTTCGATAGCTTGATCATTAATAAGGGTAGGAGAGAGGGTGGGGGGATTCTTCCTAAAGTCGATCAGCATTTCCTTGGTTTTTGCCACGTTAATGTTCATAAAAGAGGACTCACACCACTCTGTAAAATCATTTAAAATAGCTCCATACTCAGGGTCGTTGTGCGTCAGCAGTGACAATATTACCGAGTCGTCAGCAAACTTAATATGACGCCCAGTGTGCCGGCTTTGGCATGCGTTTGTATATAAAATAAATAAAATCGCAGAGAGGACGCAGCCCTGAGGGGAACCAGTGGAGGAAAGAAGAACATCGGATAAGATGCTATTCACTCTCACACGTTGAGACCTGTCAGTTAAAAAGTTCATCAACCAACAGATAAGACTAGGATCGAAATTGAAGAACAGGCTTTCCAACGGTATAAGATGCATTGCCAAAAAGCAGTTACCACAGAGAAATAATCTACCAAACACAAATTTCCTTACTTTTTGTGATAAGTTTATTTATGGAAACCACAATGTATTGTTGCCTACTCTTTTCCCAGCGAGACCAGGACTTCAAACTGGCAGCCTTCCAGTTGACCATGATTACTTGCCACACACACTCCTCAAATAATGACAGACCAAACCTAAAAAAGACCCACCCATTTACCTCCAGCACCTTTAATGTGTCTGCAAAAAGCACCTTTTGCAGTAAAGGGGTATAGACATCCTTGAAGTGTAGTGACTAATGCAAAGTGCTGAATGGAACAAAGGCCACCTACCCTGGAGTTATAACAGCTTTATTTAGCTCCTGTAATCCACCCAGGGAAGTGGAGAGACTGCACTCCATTTGCAGAACCTACTGCCACAATTGGCCTCAAACCTCAAACTTAGGCTGAAACGCTACATTTGATCTGGCCTACCTCCTCCTCCAGTCTGTTATTCAACACCTTTGTGCTTCATGCTGCTGTGTATTGAGATGTTGAAGTGTTATGTTAAGATGGAGGGCCCCCCACTGAATTTACCCACTATGCACATCTGTAAGCACAGGAGCTCTAGGACCCCACCTGAACATACAGTATTTGAGACTCAAATAAGAATAGAATAACATTTTCTTGAGCAATAAAGACTTGGTGAAAATAAGTCTGGAATGTGGTTTAGTCAGGGCATTTTCTTTCAATTATATAGTAGTATTAGTTGGGCGCGTAGGGTGGGATCAAACCTAAACAACACCGACACTACTGTTTCTAAAAAACAACAGCTGCAGGCAACAGGATTTTAAAATTATCACTTTAATCACCCCATGCTGTTATGTAAAACCTTGAGTCATCTGTGCTTTCTGGTTCTACACACTCAGCTTTGCTTTTACTTGAGATCTATGCGTAGTAGAGGCTTCAAAAGGCTGAAGTATCCACATGTACGTCTTACACTACCAATACAACAATGTTAAAATACTCCATTACAAGTAAAAGTCCTGCATTCTAAATCCTACTTACGTAGAAGTTCAGAAGTATTATCAGCAACATGTACTTAATGTATTAAAAGTAAAAGTACTCTTTCTGCAGAATAATGCTAGGAAAATTGTTTATTGGATTGTTAATACTGATGTATCAATGTGTAAGCAGCATTTTAGGTGGGCTGAGTTTTAACTACCTTATGTCCAGTTGGTAGTTTAGTTCAGTGGTTCCCAACCTAGCCCCTCCCAAAAACACAAAAGGTAGGTTTATTAGGTGGAGGGATTTTCTGGAACCAGAACATTTTGGGCATTTTTGCTTGATAAATGACTTATACTGTTAATTTATTATCTAATAATCTTTACTACAAAAGATGAATGGACAAATCAATTAAATGTGTACTGGTTTCCCCACTGGTTTAACCAGAAAAGGTTGTGATATCTGTTGATAAGTGCAGACATACCTTTGGATTTGGTCCAATAACAGCTGTATTTTAGGTGTTAGGTACCTCCTGAATCTGGAAAATAACAATGTATTGACCAATTTGTTCACTTATGATTCATTTATCTAGTTCTAAGAAACCTTGCCAACGATTACAAGTCGTCACACTGAACTAGTTTGTTCACTTTCCTCCTCTCTTTAACTGTGGAGAGTGCTTCATACTTTTGAACAAATAAAAATCTTTCCTTGTGAAGCTTTAAGTGTCAAACTGCTGGCCGTTGTTACTCTGTGATCACAATATAATGGCGAACTTTGGGACCCTTGCTTTAAGACTTTCTGAACAGCCATGAAAGCCACAACTGTAGGCCAGTTTAATGAGTTTAACAACAGTCATGGAATCAGTGAAACAAAGTTATTTTGATTGTGTCAGACTTAATGACATAACTGTGACATAATCACATAAACACTTTGGCTACTTTTTTGTCATTCCCGTCTATAACCCGTTATAAAATAATTCTCCATAGAGAACAATATGGTTCCTGTGATTGTTGGCAGTCGCGATGGGATTCCTAACTAGGATGTGCTATGACCTCTGACCCCTGAGCTGGCTGCACCTGGTGAACTCAAACAGGCAGTGAGTATTTTGATGGAAACAGGTGACCTGTATCACCTTTGACACATAGCGATAGGTAAAAAAAACAAACATCTCCAAACATAATTTTAAGGATGTCATAAATCTTCGCTCTCATGAGGGCAATAAAATGACATGTTATGAAAAGCAAGTTCACAATTTAAAAGCAATGAAGTGAAAACGTGTTGATGATTGTCTGGTGGTGTGGTATGAGAACAATGAAACATTTTTTTGAAGCTTTGACCGAGACGCGACATATATGTTCCCATCTGCTCGGTGCGTTACAGTGATGTGCGTTACTACTGTTTGTTTCTCCTCCGTCTTCTTCTTGACACAAGTGAGGCACAGCAATTGTTTGAACAGCGGAAAAATAAATGTTCCAAAACAACCCAAAGACGGCGACGTTGGCAACACCAGGTGTGTGATTGGAATTCCATTATGGATGAAATGTGTTCTTGTTCCCCATTTTATTACTTTGAGATGAACGCCAAATGGCTGCTTTTACTCTGCAGTGTGGAAATACCAAGCACATGCTCTCCTTGACTTTAATATACTTCTTCTTTTGTCAAAATATTTCCCCAAGTTTCCAAAATCATGAGGTATGTTATGACCTTATTTTGGCATGTTTTAGCAAACACAGTGAAATAATAAGAATTAGGGCTGTCAAAATTAACGTAATAATAACGAGTTAAGGCAATTCCTTTTAATGCCACAAATTTATTTGACAAGCTATTAACACATGCACATTCTGTGAATTGGGCCTTAAGCTGCTCCGTAGTTTGGGAAATCAGGAAGCGATGCAGCAGTAAAGTTGTGAATGGCTAGCAAAAACAAACCTTTAAGCAGAAATGGGTAAAGAAAAGTCTCTTTTGAATGGCAAGTTCAGTTTCAGAACCCTTCCAGATGGTTCTCTCGATAAGCTATTTGCATGTACTGTCGATGTGAATTGAGTTACCACCGGAGTACGTCAAGTCTCAAATACCACTTGCTGGCCGAGCATACGGCTGATGCAGAGAGCCCTCCTCCCCCTCGCCAAAGGCAGGCGGTGTTACATTCAGGTCAATATGCCCATCTGTTGTTGCTTGATGGGCTTGAGTTTGCCATATTATGCTGCTAAGGAATTTTTTTCTATTTTGGTTCCCAGAATTTGGGATCTTTGATAAAACTCTAAAGAGTATTTTTATCAAGAAAACCAACCATCATAATGATATGATATAAAACTGTGATTCCAATTTGTAATTACCAGGTTTTGACAATGCACCTTTATTGTATGTGTTCATAATAATACTGTAAGTATAAAGGTGAATGTCCTATGCAGACAACAGCAGAAAAGAAAGACCCCAGACACTGTTAGTGTGCTATTCATTAACCAAACTGGCAGGAGATGAGAGAGGATAAGGAGACTGAAGGAAGAAGCGATGGCTTTTAATTTCCTGAAGGGAGCACGCCCTGCTGCTGCTCTACAGCTTCTGTTTATTTGATGGCCTGTAATTCCTTCTAGCCTCCTGAATCGAGTTACAGACTCAGCTTCAAACACACAGCATCCCTGCCACAGCAAAGCCCATACACTATACCTCCACTATCTGTACCAGTGTGACTCAGCTGCACATTAACGTCACTGTACAACCACAGGCTCTAATGACCATAATATCCAGGAGACCAGCTGTGGAGGTTAAACAGCACTCCCAAAGCCTAAGTGGGTAACATGCACTACATTTCAAATAATTATACAGTACACTCATGGGCATGGTCACCACCAAATCTGTGTAAAGATAACAATCAAAAGAATCTGATTGGCACAACATAAATTAATAAGACCAAAAGTTCTAATGAAAGTATCCCAAATCAGATGTTGTACCAGTTGTTGTTATATTTAATTTTGCAAATCCCTATGCTGACATGCATTTCTAGGCAAACAGAAGGTTGACATTTTTTGTTTAGTGAGACGTTTGAAATTTGGATGATTAGATAATTTTGTAGAAACTTGTTTTCATTTTGAGGTCTTTTATATATATATAAAAAAATGGACATAAAGTACATCCTATAGCTACAAGTAGTCAGCTACACATCAAAAGGTTACTAAGTCTAAAGTTGGCTTCAGGACAATGAAAATGATGTCTTATGTTTGGACACTCACGACCATGAACGATGACCTACAAGAAGTCAAGTATTCTCTGTGTTGTAGGCCGCCTCCACTCTCCACACAGAGGTGTGAAATATTAGAGATAGCTGTGGCAGACAGACTTCCACACAGACACTAAACGTCTGCTACAGGCTGGCATTGCGTGAGAGATAGAGATGTAAACAGCTGCAATAGAGACACCTCTGTTTCGTTTATGTGTTGCTGCGAGGATAAAGTCCGATACAAGTTGGGACGTTTTTCAATTGACACACGTTATGATGGTGCAATTTGGCTGAAGATCACTGGCTTACATAAGTGGATGAAAGTCATAAATAACCTAGTAACCCACTATGGTTGCAGTTATTTAGGCCATTTTCATTGCTTTTAGGTGCTTGTTTTCTTCAGCCTCCAGGCTTTATAAAACAGCAAGAAACTCAACTCTGTAATTATTTTCTATTTTACCTGTCAAATTTAACTACTGGAGGTTTAGACCTACAGAACCTTACAGGAAAATAAATGTATTTTACCTAATGTCATACAATTACATACATTGTTTTATTTTTTTTTGTCTGTCAATCAAATCTGTGATGCTATGGGCATATTTTCATGTAGATTGACATCACAGAGAGAGCCGCTGCTCCTTTGCGTCAAAAAGGAGCCTGTTGAGGTGGTTCGGGTCTGTCCAGGATGCCACCTGGGTGCATTCCTTTGGAGGGTTTCCGGGCACGTCCAACTGAGAAGACCCCAGGGTAGACCCAGAACAGACTGGAGATATTACATGTTTCATCTGGCCTGGGAAAGCCTTGGGATCCCCCAGGAGGAGCTGGAAAACGTTGCTGGCTCACATCTGGATTACCTTGCTTAGCCCCCTGCGACCGCGATAACTGGGAGAAAAATGGGTGAATAGACATATCACAACTTCTGATTGCACATACAGTACACATCCTCAACCATGTTTGAAATACTGCCTTTTCAAACATTTGACAAGGGATATACATTTTGGCTTGAGTCCATTTTCCTCTGCTGTCAGGCCTCTCAGAACATGAGCTCCTCCAGCAAAGAAAAAAGACGGGCAAACCTCCAGTCTCAAGCTCTTGCTGATGCCATGACAAGGTTTGCACAAGTGACTAATGTGAGCTACAGGGCCGGGCCAGACCAGACCCCAGGTTTCCACTCAGTTTGGTACATGGGCCTCTCATGGGTCTGTGCCAGGCTGTGTGCGACAGTTATAAGTGGGTAAAGGCAATGAGGAGAAAACTCTGCCTAAATGACAAGCGGGTGCCAATCTGCCAGTGGGCATCACGAGAAAACGCACAGATCTGAGACATGCTGTTATGGAACCATCAAGTCAAGGGACTATCTATGCCGTATTCATACAGAATCATGATTCAAATGAAATAATTTTGCCTGTTTATTAGTTTTTCCCCCATTTACATCAGCTGTCCCCGAAAAACAACAGTCTTCACTTGTTCGCTAGAAGTTGCTTAAGGGACATTTATTGGCAGTTGCTGAAGGAGAAGACAGCAGTTATTGCTTCAACACAGCAGCTCTGTCACTTCATAGCTAGAAAAAAAAGGTTGTGGGTTGGAATGTGATCCTTTCTGTGTAGATCCTGCTTCTTTTAACGTGAGGCAATGTCAGCTTGCTGTCAGATGTCAGCTTGAGGCAAAGGCTGATTGAGTTTATATAAAGTAGAAAGGTAAGTCCTTTGAGGTACTTGTGAAAAATAGGTTTTGGTAAATAAACTTCCCTAGACATGTATGAAACTATATCTTAAAGCATTAGAAAAGATATAATTCAATCACATTTTATGATGGAACTACATTACCAAACACATGCAGTCACACATGCACATATACAGATACACAGAAATCCTCTCAGCTACTGGCATGTGATCTCACACAGGTACTGTATCCCTTTGATAGAGAAGGTCAGATTTGGTTCCACACATATCTAATGGCAAATCTGTGTTTACCGGCAACATTCCTTCACCAAAAAGCTCCACTTACAAGCCTCCGCTACGAGTGGCCTCTGTAGTATTCAGGTCCAATGCTTGCAGAGCAAGAGCTACTCAGAGGAAGGCATTCTGCTCACATTACTGGGTCAGTGGCATTGCTTTACTGAGCAGCCCACCTGGGACAGTTTCAAGTGTGAGCGGGAAATACCTATTTAAAGGTTACGAGGAGATGGTAGCGCTGCATCTAATAACAGGTTAAAGGTGATGGATATAAAAATTGATTAGGTATGTAATGTGAAAAGGAGATTTCTCATAATGAGTTTGCTTTATGAAAAAGATGCTAATGAAGTGGCAAATGTTGAAATGGTCATGAGAGCAGCTTCCCTTTTACTTCATTCTTGTGACTGTAGCTTCCACAGGGGCGATGAGTAACGTGAGGGTGCGGTGTTGGGTTCCCTCCAGACCCATTTTGTGTCCTCGATCGGTGGCGCGAGACAAAAGGACCACAGAAACCAGAGCTCCAGGTAGTGCTGCACTTTCGCTGTGAGTCAGGAGGGGGGGAAGAATGGAGTCCTTTCTCTGTCCGGCCTGCATAGCTGTACTGTACACCTTGGAGAAGCACTCAGCACCGAGGGGAGATGGGCTGCCTTGATAATGGATGGACACGCACGCACACGCATACACACGCATACACACGCACACACACACGCACACGCACTCTTCAGGATCCCCTCGGCTTGCCAGCCGGCCGGAGAGAGGCGAGGGAGGGTTTCAGGCATTTTGTGTTGGTGTGGATTCACCCCCACGCTGAGTCATGACCGTCACATGTGTGTAGTGGAAGCACACAAGCTGTGAGAGTGAGAAAAGCTCCGTCCTCGTCTCATCTGACACCGAAGCTTTTTGTGGGGGAAAAAAACAGACTGTTCATCACAGCTTTTTGTCGTTTTTTAGTGCGAGTGGGAGTCTTGACACAAATACAGCACTCAGAGTCTCCTTTCTGTCCTCTCTTTTCTCTCTCTCGCACACACACACACACACACACACACACACACACACACACACACACACACACACACACACACACACACACACACACACACACACACACACACACACACACACACACACACACACACGCACCCACACACACACTCTCTTAACGTGCTGAGATGCTTTGAGAGAAACTGGCACATGTATTGTACTCAAAACCCGAGAAGAAAGTTCTGTAGAACATCGCGATGATCCCAGGAGGCCTAGTCGCTCTAAACAATGGCCCTCGCATCAAAGAAGCTTGTACTACAAATCAGTCAAAACTAAAATGAGAAATTGCATCGTCAGTCCTCAGCCAGGTGGGCGAAAGCCAAGTGTTTAGTCAAAGAGAAAAACAGAGAACCCCCTTGAGGAGCTGCCTTGGATTATAGACTATTAGACTATGACTCAGGTCTGCAGTAGACACCCAAAGGGAGCTGATAGACCTCTCTTTATCAAAGCTGTTGTAACACTTTACATTTCTATAAAAATACACCTGTCCACATTCCTGTTTCTGTCTACCGTAACAGAAGAGATGGACGTTGTAGGTTTGCCTGGATCAGGAGATTTATTTGTGAAGTGAACATAATTGGGAATGTGAGGAATGCTCTAATATCAAGCTAGATTTATGTCTACCTGTTGAAAGGAGACACGAGTCAAGAACAACGGAGCTCTTATCTGAACATCTTCTGCTCACTTCCTTTGTTTTGTATCACTTGCTATATGGCTGAAAACATTGCCAAGTTAATTTTTTTACTCATGTTCTGAGATCAATTTACTGCAAAAACTAAGTACCTTTATAACATTGAAAATGAAAATCATTTTATGATATACATTATGTGTATTCAATATTGGCTACTGCTTAAACAATTAGCTGATTAGTCAACCTAAAACTTAATTGACAGTGTTCCTCATTGATTAATCAATTAATCAATTATCTAAATGACTATAAATTAGTATGATAACAATAACGTTGGTAATGCTGTTTGCATTGTACTTTTTTCTGTACTGATCTATTTTGTACTGCCCTCTATCTTTGCATGAAAAGAAAATGAAAATTAAATAAAGTGTTTAAAAAAATAAATAACGTAACATTATGTCATCTCCACTTCAATGCCATCAAGACAAATTCCTTTAACAATATCTTTGGCGATTTGCTAAACAAAGTGTTCTGTCTTTTCATGATGCTTTTGTTTCAACTTTAGAGAAAACCCAAATTAAAGTGAACAGCTCTAATCTAATAGCTTATGCATGCCTCAGGTTAATAAAGAATATACCATGTAAAGGCGTTAATATCCACTTTATGATCTGGTCACGACAGACTTTTAGCAGCAAGTTTGTTAAACCTCAATACTGAATCTTTTATTCAGCTTTCTATAAAAACACACCTCTCAGACTGCTCTACCAGCCCTGCGGTACATACTGTAACCTATTAATATTGTCGCTAGCTTTAATGTCACAACAAAACCAGCCTTTTAGAAAGCCACAGTAGTGCAGACACAAGACTTTCACACAGCGATAAAGTCTGTTTTCCTGCAGATTTCCTAAAGCTTGTGATTCCTGAGCTAATTACTAACATTCCTCTGAGAACTTACAGGCTACTGCTCAGAACGTGGCAGCTTACGAGAACAGTGGGCTCCTTATACAGTACTGTAGCCAGACATATGCACACAGACAATATGCTGTTCTGTCTTATAAGACGTCCCTTAATGAACCATGTATGGTTTATAAAAGAAAGAATGTAGCAGACAAAAACTCATTTCAGGGGTACCAAAAGCACTATGAAGCTGCATAAAGCAAGATTCTTATGTAAAATACACCTGTCTCAACATAAATAAGCATGAGGGTGCATGAGAAAGAAAGTCCCCCTTTCTTTTTCCATCTCTGTGCTACTGGTTTCCTTTTGATTAGGTGTGAAGATGAACATATTGGAAAACCAATAGAAGAGTCTGAGATATGGCTACATCAATGCATAGAAACACACAGTCCTCTTAATACATTCATGGGATAGATGCTGTGTATAGTTAACTCACATTATATTGCATGATTCCTTGATATTAAAGTTCAAAATGTTCAGTGCTGCCTTGTGTTACGTGGTGCAACTTTAAATGTCCTCATATGACCCTGATGCTGGTAAAATTGTTTTAACCTCACTGATTACAGCCATTAGCTAAGAAAAATAAAGACAATTTAAAAAGGGACAAACTACTCTATAAGTGTTATTTATAGCACTATAAACAACCAAACCCTGATTTGTGTCACCAGTTCACAATGAGATAGCACTTCTTTCTGTGGAAGTATATTGCTCTTGATAGGATGTCTAACAAATAACAAATTGCTCCCAAAACTACATAGAAGAGTCGCTGTGGCCAATAAACTTGCGGGCTTTCTGTCCTTCAGTTGACTTCAACCATCATAGTTTTGTGGATAAAGGCACAGCACTGACGACTATGCAAAATGTAACCATTCAGCTAAGGGTTCGAAAAATATAAGTGATTATGACAGAAAAATGCAACCACGGTATAACATTACCCTATCATCTCTATTTAATATGAATATAGGACCATTAGATTCCCCAATCTTAGACTTTTGCAGTTTGTGGTAAAAACATTTGTAATAATCCAGTGGAGCACAATCCAAAAGACTGGCGACAGACATTGTGACCTAATTCACTAGCGTCGGGTTGGCAGACTCTGGAAATGACAGGGTAACATGAGTACAACCCTAAGATGGGTTGTAATGGTACAATCCTGACCGGCGTCTTTCATCTACTGTACACTTTGGTGTTTGTGTCATCAGCTCAGAGAGAAAAAAAAATCTGACCTTCATTGTGAAGAGCAACTAAACCGTTTCAGTTGTCATCTGCTGGAGTGGGACTCCCCCTTATAATTACATGGAGGCTCTGAGAGTTTGTGACCATGTGACGGAGGCCAGGTGAGTCAGTTGGGGTGTGAAGGGTTTATTCTGAATGCTCGGTAGAGAAGTGATATTTGGTGAGAATGCTGCGTTTAGCGCAGACTTTGGAGCCAATGTCTAAATCCGTAAATTTATTTTAAAAAAACTACGCTGAAATCACATTTTTACACATTTATGGACATACAACATTAACCTTCAAGCAAAAAGGCTGAGGGGATTTTATTACAAAGTAAGTGTCAATATAAATTACAAGTGTTGTTATTGTGAGCCTTAATCGTGTAACTAGTTTGATCACAAGATGAGATTTATCAGGATCTGGGTGGCACAGAACCTCTGCTGAACTAAGTTCTTGGGGAATCAGTCAATTCAATATATTTATCCAAAATACATGCCACAAATAGTAGCTGCATCTTCAATAGAATTGTCTCAACCTTGTTATTCCTGTATCATAAAACAAACAAAAAACGGACAATCGAGTGTAAAAAAGCTTTTAACTATTTTTATTGTGGTCAAATTAGAGGACAATATACTGTATTAGGATACCTTGACATATGATGAGTTTTTAAAACTACAACTACACACAAACAAAAAAAGGTTATTGTAAATGTTCATTAAGTATGTCAGCAAAGTATGACCAATAGGCTACATAATACACTAATCTTTCGCAACCCTGACTCCTCATTTCCACCGACTGCAGAACGTCTGCGGACCGGCTCCGCTGCGTGCCGCCGTCACCAGGTCTGGATTTGTTGCGGCACGACTGTGGACATGACTGACAGCTGTAGTCACAAGAACCCACGAGATCTCGCAAATTCACGTAGAATAGAACCACAAAACCAACAACAGTTTGTTTCCATCCAGAGGAGTAGAGGGGAAATAACTCTGTGCTGTGTTTTCAAGGTGTAGTGCAGGGAAATATGATCTGCCGTGTGCTAAATTGCTGCGTATCTGCTCCGGAGGGCTGCGGACTGCCGGACCTGTGCCGGAGTCGGAACGCAGTCGTTTTGCAGTCAGTGAAAATACACACATTGACTTTAATGGAAACCTAATGACTCCACCGACGTTCCGCAACCGGTGGAAATTAGGGGTGACTGTTTGAAGTCCGTGTATATGTAAGGTTTCCTCAGCCGAGATACCAAAGTAGGGCTGCACGATATGAGAAACACGCAATGATGTTGAATATCCCGATAACAATATAGCTTGTAATAAATAAACGTCCTCTCGGTTGGTCTGCCTGCTGTGAACTGTGATAGAAAAGTATAACAAAGTTACTTGCACAAATGAAATCATAACAAAGTTTGTATAAACTGCAGCTTCGTAGCTTGGGTGATTGAGATAATTCATATAACTATAGAAGTTAGCCTTCAGGCTAGCCAGTAGGACACTATGGCTGTGTCTCAAACTGCCTACTTGCACACTTTAAACACTTAGTTTCAAGTATATAGTGTAGATAACACAAAAAGTCAGTGCACTGAAAGTGCCGGATGACCCCCTAAAAGCGGTCAAAAAGTTCAGTATGGAACGATGGATCCTACGCGCACTAAACGGGCGGCATCTTGACTACAAAGCGGAAGGGAGCCCTTGACCGGCAGCAGATTGGATGAACGTGTCACGTGGGTCTGGCTGCTCGAGAATTTCAATTACATTTTAACGGCGGCTTGTTCGGAATACGATCTTGTATTTTACAAAAATAGTTCACCGAAACATGTTTCTGAAAACATTTTAAGCGAGAAATAGGCCATGCAGTTCCTGAATCTGTCTGTTTTCTTGATCGACAAAGGTCAGTTTAAAGATTTGTCAGATTTTTAGAGGCGGCGAGCAGAGCGACCGCTACTCATTTGCATAGAAGCTGCTGTGTCGAACATCGCTGCACGTTCATGTGTTGACAGAAGAGAATGAGGAAGCTAGCAGAAATGCTGATATTGTTTAAATACAGCCCCCTTTCCATGACTTTTGTAGCCAAGACAGTCATATCTTCTAGACTGCCACTTAAGAAATGTATCTAAAGCCACAATGGAGGGACAAAAAGCTAAATGCTTTCATTCTGAAATGCTAAAACTGCAAATCTGCGTTTGCATATTATTTGTGACTTCATTCCAACAACAGTACCAAACATACATATTTGATATTTTTATCCCTAAAGTTCCTGTAATTACATTGTTTCACATTTAAAGCGTTCCGCTCACTTAGCAACCATGTATTTATGTTGTTGTCTACATGGCAATTTAGGAATTAAAGAGTTTTAGGATGCCGACCGCAAAAAGGCACAGAATTGCTCAAATTTTTCCATCACCTCAAAGCATGCATGTGTCCTTTGCTTTAAAACAGTGACCAACAAGTACACAGTGGGCTTACATGTGCTGGCTAGTCAGCATCCCGACTAATGAAGCCATTTAAAGCACACTGCCTAATGAGGGCTAAGCCTGGTGTAACCATCATGTCTGTAAACTTGTCTAAAGATATTAGACTCAAATGTGTCTCCAGTCCTAACGAGGCCAAGGAATTAGATCTAATCTACCACAGCAATCTTGGTTTGTGATCATCAGTGTGGAAACTATCCATTTAAACGTGTAGCCACTTTGTTCGTGTGAGGATGGGGTTTATCCAGAGCTGAGCTGGGCCATGTTGAGGGGAGTGGGTGGTTTCAGTGAACCACAAATGAGCTTGATGGGGTTTGTAAGAGCTAAAGACAAAAAAGCTGTCTGTCAGAAGTGTGTGGTCCCAGCCTCCACACAAACGTGAAACAGTTTGCAAACTAACTAAACTATAGCTAACTCAAGGTTTGGTTACACTTTACTTGAAGGTATCTCCATAGAAGAGTGACATAACACTGTCATGAACGTGTCATAAACATAAACAAGTCAAACATTTATGACATAACGCTTCTTTTAGTGAGTGTCATTTGGTTTTTGTCATGACAAGTTATGGTTATGGTTCATGTGTTCATAACTGTGTCATGCCACTCTTATGTAGATACCTTCAAGTAAAGTGTTACCGGAGTTTTAAACTGCATCTTACAGTCCTCATCCTCAAATGGAGTTGCTACTAAAAGTACTTCAAAGAAAAAAAGATTTTCTTGATGCAAAGACACAAGGTTACAGAAGTTACACATTTGAGTAAAGCATATTAACTCAGTCTTGTAGTTCTTTTATTTATTTTACTCTGTATACCCAACAAAACAGTGACCTACAGGTCATCACACAAACACAAATCGATTGTATTTTCAGAAATGCTTTCTTATGATGACCTACATAAACCTGCAGAGGAAGAGGTGCATCTTCCTGATATTAAGTTGCAGGCCCTTTTGCACAATCCATAGAAGTTGTCTCAAAGCATAAAACCCTTCTCTAACCTCAGTGTACATTCTGAAAACAGCAAGTCTCCCTGATACTTTGTAAATATACTTTGAGTCATGATTCTTTATTTGTATCACAACATGTTCAAAACCTACGCATTCACTCTTATTTTACACCCCTGGAAAGAGTTAGAGATATTCCCTTGTTTGACATGTTTCTGTCTGCACACGACACCACTGTGCATCAGTCAACACTGCCCTCTGAGCAGGGTCACCACGCTACATCAGCTCCGACTTATCTGCACTTCTACTGACATGCTCTGTTGTCGTCTTTCTGCGAGCTTCACTGGACAGAGACAGTGATTTCTTTTATCTTAACACAGATTTGGAATTTATCAGATGCCAGTGCTGTCATTAAATGCCATGTTTTTTTTAAAAGATTATTTTTATGGGCATTGTTGGCCTTTATTTTTGACAGGACAGCTGAAGACATGAAAGGGGAGAGAGAGGGGGGAATGACATGCAGCAAAGGGCTGCAGATCGGAGTCGAACCCGGGCCCGCTGCGCCAAGGAGTAAACATCTATATATGGGCGCCCGCTCTACCAACTACCATGTTTTTTTAATCAAACACAAGATGCAAATGAATAACTGTATTCAAAAAGAAGGTATGAAGAAAGAGATAAAAAAAAGGGATAGACTGGAAATTAGGACGGGAGAAAGGAAGGACAGATACCTTGGGATGCTTTACAGCTGGAAGCAAAAAAAGGAGGATAGATGGTTGGATGAAGGTAAAGTAGGAGACAGGGAGGCAGAAAAATAGGAAAGGCTGTAAAGGAAGAAACAAAGCAGGGAAATGAAGGTAATAGTGGTTAAGAAAGGAGAAAGCAGGGAAGCAATGCTGTAATAGCAAACATAGGATCTATAACAAACTATACATCTTATATAACATTATTATAACTGCCAACATTTCACCCAAAAAAAAGCAAAGTTTTCAAGATGTTTAAGTTAAAACATCATCATCCCCAACTGAATTCTCCAACATGAACATAGATTATCCTTATTGTACTACAAGTGGGACATTGCACATATCAGCTCTCACTGTTAAGTTATACTGTGTGTGTTTGCACATAAATGTAGCAACTGATAAGTTCACCAAAACAATAGTTATGCTACATTTTTAAATGAAAAATAAAATCAGAAAAATCACAAAGCTGCTTCCTGTTAAAGACCTCTTCTACTTCATTTTGGAGTCATGCAGAGAGCAATATTATTTTTACTGTGAGCCGTAAAATCTGTGCAAGCAAGAGTGCATCGGTCTGTGTGTGTGTGTGTGTGTGTGTGTGTGTGTGTGTGTGTGTGTGTGTGTGTGTGTGTGTGTGTGTGTGTGTGTGTGTGTGTGTGTGTGTGTGTGTGTGTGTGCGTGCGTGAACCTTTAGCATGTGTGTACATGTTTTTCCCTCTGCCATTCACATTAGACTGAGTGAAATAGAAGTGCTGTTGCCAGGCCAACTCTCCGGACGAGCCTGAGGAAACCCCTCTCTCTGTCGGCTACTGGACGCCTGGATGCAATTAAAGTCCAATATGAGGAAGAGAGAGAGGCAGGCATTTCAGATGTGCCCAGTATAACCAGGCTGTGGCTGAGGTGGCCAGATGTGATCCTGCTCGGCCTGCTCCGAGTCTGGCACAAGTCACTTGGCTATTAATGGGGGTGAATGCCACAGCTCCAGGGTGTTCCAGGTGGTAAATGGGTGCTAATAGAAATCACAGAGACCACATGCTCCCTCAATGCTAAGGTTAACCCGGTTGGTTTCACACACCTGAATACAAAAACGCTTATACATAAAACGCTGGGGCTAAACTTTGGACTGAACGTGTAGCTTGTGAACATATAGTAGTAAATGTTTAAACATGTTTAAACCTGTGTAAATACTAAGGGTGTGTATTAAATCTAAACCTTTTTGGTACAGACAAAAATGGGCTTGTAGCACAAAGTAACAAAGTACCAGAAACTAGAATATCTTGCAAGGTTTGTAGTTATGTATACTTATTCTGTGAGCAGATACTTCTTGATTTAAAATTTGCCAGTTGCCCATTATGTTTTGTCTAGTTTTTGTTTGGCCTCTTATGTTTAAGACAGACTGACAACACATCAGACAGATTTTTTTACCAACTGATTGGAAGTTAAGAGAACAATATAATATATATAATTTCCTTCCTTTTTTACATCTTCATACTCAAGTATTAGTGTTAGTGTATTGTGTATAGCAAAATAAAAATCTTTCTATCATCAGTTCCTAGACATTTTCAGAGATATTGTTGTATCATTTTCAAGCCATACAAAAGATTCTATTGTTGTTAATTCTCTCGAGCACAATGCCATTCAAAAAGTGCTTTTTGAGTATGAATCCAGCCCCCTGATCTGCAGTAGGAAATGAAGTGGTTGGTTGTTTGTCTGAAAAATGACCCTCTTCGTAGGTAAGCCTTTGTTGCAGGCTGCACTTATACAGGACACTTGTTTCGACAAACGAAATAAGCAAACACCTAATTGCCACTTGTGCATGTCATATCAAAGGATCAGACCAAGGCGAGACTTCACTACAAGTGGTTTACATCGCTTCATTGCGGACATGAGTTCAGTGAGGTGATTACAGTCTGCTTTGCTGTACCAGGAAGTCCTAAAACACCCAAGCTTACCATTAGAGCTCCGGTGGAGATTAACTACAGGATCAACATGATTAGCTACTGTAGTAACACAAGTAAATCAGATTGGGCCCTTGGAGCATGCAAAAAGATTCATTATTCTAAACAAAAGGTTATTTTAAAAGGGCAACTATTCACCCTGTAAACAAGGACCTCATGTCTTATATGGAAGGAACAGGAGTGCCTTCTGGGCAGATATTTTTTTGATGGCATTTCAGCCCTGTTATATAAAGCAAAGTGATCTTCCGGTATTTAGAGCTTGGCATGCATTTCCTACATCTAACCATGCCACTTATACAGCTGTAAAAGAAGAATGGTTTGGCAAAACAGCTACAGGAAAGATTATGTCAAGTTCAGAGTAACTACTAACAACTGGGAACTTTCTTTTATGTTGTGGTTTTTGGTATGGTGTTCAATTCATACCGTTTACTTCAATAAAAGCTGTCGGAGAACGTTCAGTTGTGTTGCCTGAGGTGGCTATCAACAATACATTGTGACCATCATAATGGCTGGTCGTTAATTTGCAGCAACTTCATGCTGCTGCCAGTGTTGGTGTCCTTTTCTATATGAGTCTGTTCGTGTCAACTGCATTTTGGATCGGCTGTCATTATGCTCAGGTCTACACAGATCAGGTCCCACTGTCCTCGTGTTTGGATAAGGTCAGTTTCAGTAGGTTCTCCATAACAACCACAATCCAAGTCTGCTTGATATAAATGAGGTTGGCTTATTGTGAGAAAAAGAAAGCACTGCATTTTAAAAACAATGATGAAAACACATTTAGGAGTCTTAATGATAGGATTGGGCATCGAGAACCGATTCCTACTTGGAATCGTTTCCAAAAATTACGATTCCAGTGAAATCGTTTCTTTATTAGAATCATTTGGAGGATTTGGTTTCAAATCCGATCATCGGTTCCAAATTTAACATGCGCAAGTTTTGGTTTCCGTAGCGGCCAGGCGCTTGTTGTGTTGCAGCCATGGAGCACAGTAAGCAGCGCTCTAGTGTGGCTTTATTTTACATTGAAAAAGCCTGGTAAAACTGCAACCCACCACTGAATCAAAATAAAACTTTCCTCTTATTTGTGAAATAAGCATGTGACCCGTTTCAACTCCACCGCTCAAAGAATTGGAATTGAGAATAGATGAGAACCGGAATTAAAAGGAAGAATGGAATTAGTATTGTTAAAATCCAAACGATGCTCAACCCTACTCAATGACAATTTAAACAATTGCCTCGTTCGTTAAATAAGTGTCTTTTTCTGTTTCATATTTTTCCGGTCTACCAGTAAACAAACAAATTTAAAGGTATAGCTTGAGAAATGACCAGTAAGTGGAGTCAGAAAGGCCCTTTGAGCCAGAGCAGAACCGGTCAGACGGTCATTAGTTTTCCTTCAAGCATCACTGCTCAATTTTCTTAATGCTTAATAAGATTTATATTTCATTACAATTCAGTCAGGCGAGGCGTAGTCTATATCCACGACTTTCCACTTCCGGGATTGCCCCGTCCGGCGCTTTGCACGTTTTTTTCTCCCATCCCAGAATGCTGTGTGGACTAGCCAGACCCTCCTCCGCAGCACTGTGGAGGAAGGTCTGGTAAAGCGATACTAGGTGAGGCGGAATATCTCTACTATAAAAATCACTGCATTTGGAGGCACAAGCCGTATTGCTACAGTATTTATAAGTTAGGTGATTCAAAGTTATCTTGCCAACAAGAGAGACTTTGTACTTGTTACTGTTCTTTTTATTTTAAAGTGACAGCAAAGTAGCTAAACACTTTATAAAAAGTCACATAGCTGTAAGCACCAGCCTTTAACAAAAAAGAGAATTTATGCTCAGCCACTTTCTCTAGTTTGTCAGATTGAGACAAACATTTCACATGTGTTTCAACAACATCCTTTGTGTGTAGTGTCTGAAAGAACTTTCAGGACTCTTTGTGGTATCCTAACCAACCTCAATGACAAGAATTCCCATACAACAAATGAAAATACTCACAAATGTCAGCATATGGAGAAATCAGGCCACTAATCGTCCTTTGTCACCCAGCGACATTCCTGATGTTCACCCCTGGCAACCAGGACTTAGAGAAGCGCAGAGATTTAGTTTGACAGCCGTGTCACTAAGCTTAGTGCTTCTCAGGGCGGGGCTGACCGCCTCTCGTGGGGGACCCCTACGGACTGTGTTTGGGTGCAGAGGGGGAGGCTGGGGTAAGCAACACAATGTAGTCCAGCCAAGGACTCAAAAATGGTCTTTCTGCAGAACATCAAAACAAGGTAACACATTTGATTAATGAACCGGCCTTTCATTACTGCCAAGTAGCGTTTAACCTATGTCCATATCCATACTCAATATCCGCAGTTATATTTGTTCCAAATATTTTGGACCTGATGGTGGATTTCAGAAGAGAAAGCTAGTTAATTTACTTATTGCTTTTTTATTGAATTTAAAATAAGTAAAAAAATTCACATGCAAATATAATTAATGCAGAGACACACACAGGGACTTCACAAGCAACCCTAAAGCACTTGTCAAACTGCAAAAATGTCTGGGAAGATGGAGATGTATGCAGATGTTTAGGTGTTTTTGAGGATGCCTGTCACAACTGAAACCAGCTGTGATGTGGTGAACTTGTTTCCAAAATGAATGGTGTACAATAAACATGTAAAACAGCTTAGATCAAATCCTGATGCATACATGAATGTAAATACCAAGAATAGAACCTCTAAAATCGTTTAAAGTAAATGTCAACCTTTGCCACTTGACTAAATATGAAAAATATCTTGTCAGCATATTTTCCTAAAAACCTAAGCAGCTGTGCTAAAAAAACGACTAAATTTACAACTCAGCAGAAACTAAACTGCTGAGGTCTTTGATGCCATTTTTATGTAGTTGGTGCTGTAATTGCCCATTTTCAAAATAAAGCGGTTGTGATCCTTTGATTAGAGACAGGGCCAGTTGGAAAGGCTCTTAAATGAGCACAGAGGTTCCTGACCCAAAAATAGTCAAGTCTAAGTCTAGCTACTCTCTGGCCAGCAGAGGGCTGTTTCATGTTATACTGCCTTTAGCTATTCCTGTCACTTCTCGTGGCATTCAGATAAACACTTCCATTCCCAAAGACATAGTTAAGAAACCGCGATTATAGCTTTGAGAGTGTATTTGGGAGGGAGGGGTGTCCTGACAGCCGCAGTTTATCTTCCCTGTTTCTATTTAGCATGTTTCTAACAACTTTCCTCTCTCAGTCTTGTTGACCTGTAAGGTGAACTGTTTCTGCACATGCCGAGAGTTTCCCTTAGACTAAAAGTAGGAGACAGTCTGGCTCCCTGTCTACGACTCAGCGAGCCTCATCATTTTAAGAGCAAAGCAGCTATATTTATGCTTCTAACTGAATGTGACCCTTATGCACAACCTTTAGCATTGCCTCTTATATGTTTGCATGACATTGTAAAGCAAATGTATAGTTTGTCTGCACTATGCACACACTGAGTATCAATGCAAACATTATACTTTACTTTGGCACCAATAAAACATTTCCATTTTATATCCAACAATGGTTTCCACAATGTACGACCTACGCTGCAGTCCTATGTTGAAACTTGACACATTAAAACTCATTCTGAGAACACCAAACTAACATTACATGGTGTAACAGGGACAAATTGTGAGAAGAAATATGACCAAAACCCTGGCTGCAGTTGCCAGGTCCAAGTCTGCAGCTGCTGTTGCCAGGTTCTGGAGGAAAACAATGGGAAGCGGCTGAGCAGTGAATGTGGTCGGCAGCAGAGAAGCCATCCCTGTCTTTTAATGTGGCTTCGAGCTGTCTCATTGGCCGCCAGCTCCATGCTGATTTACACCACAGCAGCAATTCACAACCCAAACAAACCCCAGGCAGCTAGTTATGTCAGCTTGACTCTGTCAGCTTATCATGGATGCAAAACAGAGAAGAAAATGTTGACCACAAAGGCCGACATCTCAGAGTGTAACTCTAGACAATATGATGGCGGAGCCCTGCTGCTGTCTGTTGTGGCCTGGTTGTGGATCTACTGCACTGTAGTGCATACGTCCGGGGAGGTCTGCAGAGAGAAGGAATGCCTGCAGAATGATTCATATCCCAACTCTTCCCAATTTAATCAACATAAATGCATATTAAACAAGTAACCAGGCCTGACGGAAAAAGCATTCACTGGCTATGAAGTCTGTGACATTGTTGAACCCAGGAAGCCCAGAGAAAATAAAAACCTTCCTCCTGTCAAATTCCTCTAAATCACCTCCCGAATGTGTCTCAAATATGGAAATGAAACACCCAAATACCCACATTTCATTATACTGCCAAATTTTTAAATATAAAATACAATTGCCTGTAAAATACATGAAGTCTGGTGGTACTGCATGACACTATGTTTGATGAAATGTTGACATTACAGTATCTTACCAAGACTAATAAATTAATGAATAAAGTGGTTCTCTTTCCTGTAGAGGGTTCAACTGTAGAGCTGAACCCTCTACAGTTATGAATGTCAGTGTAAATATATCATCAAACTTAAGATAGTCAGATTTTAAAAAAAAAAAGAAAAAAAACACCACTTACATTCAAAAGTGACAACCATTCATCCAATAATTACCAAAGTCTAGACATGTTGCAAATACAAGTAAGTGGTTTAAAATTTTATACGTGCAATAATCAAGTAAATTTTTCACCCAAAGGATGCACTGACTAAGAATGTAGTCTGCGAATTGGCAAAGAAATGTTGCAGCCATTTGTTAAATCAAGCAAACAATAACTGTCCCTAATAAGAGGATAAGTACGACTTCCGCTATTTACATTCAATGTACATCAACGAAATGCTGCAACTTTTACTATTTATGGTAAAAAAAATCATTGAAACGGTGTATTCTTGTTAAGTTATTTAATCTCAGTTAGTTATCCACGTGACTGACCCTTCAAGTCAAGTTCAAATCATGCACACTAGCCAATATCAAAACAAGTAGCAAAAGATTTAGTATATCCCTTGTGCACCGGTGTAGTTAATGTGTAGAGCTCCTGGTGATACTTCGAGCAAAGTTTCATGTTGTGTCGAGTCTTCTTAGTGTTTAAAAATAGCTATTTTGAGGCTAGCATAAAAGTGCCCCTAGCTCTCCCATTCATAAGGCCATTTGACTGAAAAACGAGAATACGGCAAATCTTAAAAGTGGCGCTTCTGTCCTAAATATGCTTTTAAACAAAAGTTTGACTCACGTACATTCACAAAAAGACCCTAGGTTGCATATTGGCAAGAGTTACGTTTTAATATGATCAGTTAAAGGAGAATTCCGGTGGATTTCAACACGTAGCTCTGTTTGTAAATTGTAAAAAATTGTAAATCGCCGGAACTAAACAGAACTGAATTAGCACAACTTTTATGCATTTCTTTGACATCTACTGCAGTCAGATTCACTGTGTTGACTTGGAAGGAATCACTGCACATGGCTAGGCACTTGTAATGACATCTCGAACATGTTAAGAGGCTAAAAGCACGTTTAAAACCTGGGCCTCCTGGGTGCAAACTGTAGTAGGAGGATAACACGCTGTAGGCAACACTGATTGTTTTCGTTTTTCTTGCTACTGACATCACTCCAAATTTACAAACAGAGCTACGTGTTGAAATCAGAAAAACAGAAGATAACTGTTCTTGCTTTTCTTTTTCTTTAGGAAAAGGCCATGCCTGTTTATCATTACAGCTTCAAAATATGTGAGATTTCGTATCTACACTGGATAATGCTCACCTCAATATGTTCCTTTTCAAATAAAATCGGAAACGCAGATCCAGCACTGCAGCTTACTGATACTCGACTACAAAGGGCACACAAGGCATTTAATATGATGCAGATCTCCACTGCCTATCTGAAAAGGATGGAAACAGTCAGGCTTGGCTCTTAAGGGAACTTTGGGTATTTCCTTTCGTCTTTGCTCCCTTGGAGGCACAAATAATCATATCTTCTCTCCTCAGTTTGTCCGGAAACTACAACTGGTGGTCCAAGGTGGTCCATTATTATATAAAACAGACATTAAGCTACATTTGCTCATCCCAGGCAAGCAGACTAATTATTGTTTTTTTCTGTCTGGTTATTTATTTCTATTATTGTTTTTCTTTTCTTTTATTAAAGAGGAAAGATGATAAGACAGTAAAGTATTGTAATTACTAGTGATGCACAATTACTCATTATTAGGATTATGACAGAGAGAAAGAGAGAGTAATAAACAGTCAGGGCTTTAATTCAAAGAGAGGTTTGCGTTACTGATATGGTGTTGGATGACAACAAATGCACTGGATTCAAACAGTGTGTTTTGTTTTTGAAAAACAATGTGATCACAACCATAAACACATGTGCAAAGAATTCTGTGTTTCTGTCTGTTTGCAATATGTTGATGGTTCAAATGCTTGACATATTCAATGACTCATAACCGCCTTGATGTGGCTTCACAGGGGGGCAACTGAGCATGTTCAAGCTTATTCTAACAATGGTTTTTGGTAATTCTTTTGTTTAATATTTTTGTTTAATCACAAATATTCTGCCCCAGATTATCCCTTACAACCTCTAAAATATAAACTAAAAGGGCATTTCTCAAATGTTTTCCATAAAAGTTTGTTTGCGGAGAAATAAACAGCAGCAAGGAAACTGTGATCTTCAAGGAAAATCCTGACACAGTGAACTTTGAAACGTGCATGCTTTAACCGTGCACCATGGCCAAAACAGAAGTTTTAACAAGACACATTAACGTAGAGCTGTCTCATTAAACCAATGCAAACCAATCAGTTGTCTGGAGAAATATATTTAATCTTTGTTAGGACTCAGGCAAACACAGAAGCACGGACCATAAACATTACTTTCAGAAACTTGAGCAAGCCATGTTGGTTTCTTCAAGTCCTAAACAACTGACACAAACACTATTTCTCAAAGTTGTTTGTTTAGGCTAGAGACTTTGACTGTCTTCACAGTCTAGCAAACATTAAAAAGAGATGTTTGCAATGTTTTGGTTTATATTTGGTTGACGTCTGTGCTATCGCTGGAAATAAACTTAGGCCTTGTGTTTGTGGGTTGAGCAGTCTTTTTCATAGCAGCCTTACTGTGCTGACGGAGCCGAGACAAAAACACAGTGATAATGAGAATAACAATGGCAGTAAAACAGTAAAATGGGTATCTATGAGAAGAGGACTAAATTAATGTAATAATGCAGTGTCAGGTTATGTAAAGTGTGGCATTAAGTTAAACTATCAGCTCTTCTATGACAAATTCAAGGTTCCAAGGTTTACATGGAGGGAAAATGATTTGTAAATTAATGCAAAGTTGTAGGTTTAGCCATGGGTGGATTACTGAATGGGCCTAATGTGCACAGGCCCAGGGGCCCAAAGTGTCAGGGCCCCCCCTGGCCTTCACCTGCAAAATGTCCCCTGAAGAGTGGGATGCAAACTGACCACAAAGAAACATGAAACGACTAGAGAGACACAGAACAGCTGCAAAGAGACTCTTAAAGTACCCATATTATGGAAAAAACACATTTTCTGGGATGTGGGGTACTATTTTGTGTCTCTGATGCTTCCACACACATACAAACTTGGAAAAAAAACCATTCCATGCTGTTTTGAGTGAGATACGGGTTTCTGAATGTATTTGGGTGAGCTGGTCAAAATCGGCAGGGCCGTCTACATCACTGGCCGAAATATTTGGTGTGTGCTAACCACTTTAGCTAATACCAAATCAGCTAGCTGTTTCTCCATCTTCAGTCAGTACAAGGCAGGATTAGCCAGGAGACTTCTAACAAACGAGGGCGCACTTTCAACTTTGCATGTAATACCTGCAGACGAGGGACATGTAAGTAGTTCTATACAATTTATTTTGTATATTAGGGTGAACTTATGTGTGTTGTAGCAGTGTTTTGCCATTGAGAACGAGGTGGCTAACCACTAGCAGTGCTAGCTTCTAGCTAGTAGTCCTTACCTAGCTACTGCGCATGTGCAACTCCAAACAAAGATGGAATAGAAGTGTGATGCCTTACTCTGTAGCTAAAACAGAGAGCTCAACACAGGGTGAAAAGAGGAGCTGCAGCAATGTGTAGTACAAGAAAAATATGGTTTTTTTTTTAAATTAAACCATGTAAACCTATGCTGGTACAACCTCAAAATACAATTAAGAACCTGAAAATTAGCATAATATGGGCACTTTAATCTGCACATGGGTTCGTTTGTGACCTTGCCAAATTTGCAAGACTGTGTTCCTTTTAAAATTACTATCACAATCAGAAATTCCTGTAGGGACTAATTGAAGGAATCACTGGCTGCTCATTCAGGTCTGACTTCCCTCTAAAAACACCAGCCTGCTTTGTAAACAACTGACTGTCCTGTTAAAAGTTGAGGAGTCCTCACTTCTAAATGTGTGTTGGGTAGAGGCTGTAAATCACTACATACAGTAAAGATGTGGACACAGTGTAAATCCTTCGCTCTTCTTTGCCCCGTGGCCTCCTCTGAATGGAACTCAGTGTTCCAGTCACACCTGCTCACCTTTCCCTGCAGCCCTGGGACATGGGTGAGCCGAGGCTGAGATGAGAGGCAAAGAGGGGAGGCCTTGGACAGTTTGGAAAGGGGCAATGACCCTGCATACCCTAAGAAGTCATGGTAATGACTCTAGGTCTGTACTGTGTGAACCACTGGTTGTGGTTTTTCGACCATGTGCGAGGGCGTTGTCACGTGCTTAGGAAAGATTCACGGCTGGTCAATTTCAGAGCAGTGAATGCTGGCACACTTCGAACAGAACGAGCCACAAAGCATGCAGTTTGCAAAGGCTTAAATAAACACACTATATAGCCTCAAGTAGCCGTGCAGAGTGCGTTCACAAATGCACTGCCATGTGACATGTGATGTCACATATTCTGACTTCCAAGGGAGAGGAAAAAACGAGTGCCTTGCGTACTTATTCTCAAAACCACTAACAATCTCTCTTACTGTGCAGCTATATGTACACCGCACATGCTGCGTTAGCCACATCACGTCTTACGTTAGCACACAATGATTTAGCAGACAATATCAAGCAAGTAAAATATAACTTTGAGAGTCCTTTTATAGTCCAAGCATATAATTGTCTTGTAAATGTTGTCCTGCTGTCTCGACGTTATAGCCACAAAAAGTTTGATCCATAGTCTGTGTGCAAAACTTATAATAAATACTAGAGGTGGAAAAAAGATTGAAATGTTTTGAAGCATGCTCAGACTGGGAGAGCCCGAAAGTACGTTAAGAAGCACAGATGATTGGCTTAACTAATGCTAACCAGGCAGAGTGAGCGGTAGGCAGACTCCTGCTTTTCATTAGCACCAGCTTACTAACTGGCAAGTGCAGCCAGGTAGACTTTCCAGATGGGTCTGTCCTTGTATGATTCTCAGCTCTGCTCTGAGATTTCACCTCAGGGCTGGAAACTGAGAAAAGGAAACACACGCAGCAAGGGAGTCCGCTCAGCCAGCCAGCCTTACAAAGAGTTGTATGTATGCAGGAAGCTGGACAGACTGAGAGAACGCTGCTCTGCAGAGGGTATGCCACGTTAACACCACATTTCTGCACTCTGGCAACGCTGCCTGAAAAGATGCCAGCATTTTAATGCCCCATGGTTTGTTGTGCTTTCAAGTGTTGGGGGAAGAATAATCAAGAATAGACATACTGTAGGAGGTCTTCTCTGCTCTTAACAACCTGTTCCTATAACCTGACACACGTTTGTGTTTCTAAACATCAACTTATATAATCCAAAATATTAGAGGATTCAGTTACATTGCTGATATACTCGCATTGCCAGACCTTCCTCCACAGCACTGCGGAGGAGGGTCTGGCTAGTCCACACAGCATTCCAGGATGGGAGAAAAACGTGCTCTGGTTTATTGGCATTTCTTTAAACTAATCACAATCGTCTTGGGCGGCACTAAGCACTGGACAGAGCTCTGGTGCAGCTGCAAAATAGCCTCAGGAAGGAACCTGTTTTGGTGGAACATGTGTATATTCAAAGGTTGTTTTAGTCCTGCAACAGAAAACTCTGATTTGACAGATGGTCTAGTTAGCCGTCTGGATTTACCCTGCAGAGCTCTGACGAGCAGTTAACCATAGTCCTCATAAATCCACCAGAGTTTAAAATTCCAATACAAAGAAACGGACATTGGCGAAAAGACATGCATCCGGCGGAATTTCCGTACCAATCCAGGAAGTGGAACGCCGTGGCTATAGACTACATTGCTGACATAACCCGTCTGACCCACAGAATAACTAATAAACTTCGTCTGATCCGCTGAAATTTGTGTGGTCTGGATGCTAGAAAGTATCTCATCGCACTGAACTCTGTTAGGACTGAATGTTCAGCTCTTGAGAGCCAAGGTGATTGATTCCAGTTTGAGTCAGATCGCCGCCGTGGCTTAGCAGCTCACCAAAGCAAACACTCAACAACAATGTGACAGCACAAGTGCATTCAGGTTGTTATTGTCCTGACAGTAGTGTTTGTGGGATTTCAGGCTGACAGCAATCTGTAAAAGTTGCGAAACAAATGCATCATCAACACAAAGACACCAGATGTTAGTAGAGCTGCTCTGTAGCCCAGTGACACTAAAATGTACAATTCATGTGAATCATATGTAAAATATACAGTAATTATTTTTATTTCAATCATTACACTTAAAACATTTGCAATAAATAAATGAGCCACTAAAACTCAAACTGAACTTGGGATAATTGACATTTGGATCATATCTATACTTGGTGTTAATAACAAATGGATCTGCCAGGGAGTGACGAATACTGGCTCAACTATAAAAAAAAACTCTTCATAACCGACTTTTCATGTATGTCCAAAGCACCAAGCTCACACTCAGTATTAATACCATACAGCCAATTTCTCGCAAGGACAAACACGCATTTAAAAGTCATAACTGTACCATATTTTAGATCTTGGCCTGAGCTGAATTATTGTTGTCATGCTTCCTTTTTACTGCTGAAGCAGGCCAGGACAAAATGAAATTATGAGCGGGAAGAGAGAGGTTGCTCTGCACAATTAGGCCAATCAGATGGGTTAAAGTGATTGCATCACTTCCACAGAAGCAAATAAAGCATTTGTGTTTATGGTGAAAACATGAGGCTAGGTCTATCAGGAGATTATATAACACACATTTTTGAGCAAAAGACTGGCACACAAAAGAAAGATGTGTCTAATTGCAGGTTTTCTAAACAATGGAATGCATTAAGACGACTGATGGACAAATACAATGAAGCTAATAGATTTAGGGGTCCCATTCAGATGATTTGAGTCATTAGTTGAGAAGGCCACCCGAAATTGACTCACAATTTCTCAGTCGAATCATTGCACTTTTTAGCAGCTTCACTGTATTGAAAACAATGCAGGAGCAACAGCATGGCAAACTGTACACTTTACAGAGTCCTGTCTTAAAATGACCAAACCACAAAACTAACTGGAAATAGAGAAGGGTAATGGAAGCAGAGGGTGGTGCGACACCAGGCAGCGCGAGGCAGGATGGTGCAATTACTTTCTCGGACTGTAAGGAAATCTAATGTTTGCACATCACAGATGAACAAAGGCATGAAAATGTGGGTCTTACAGGTAAAACACAAGACTAATGTAGGCTGCAACAGGAATTGCATGTGGGGGGGCTGCAGCCCTGCAGCTGCACTGAACTGACCGTAGATTTCCACCGGCTGCGTAACTGCTGCGGAACGGCTCCGCTGCGGAACGGCTCCATGGTCCGCCATCCGTCAATACCCACCGGATCCGGAGTTGTTGCGGAACGGCTGCGGCCTTGACTGACAGCTGTAGTCACGAGGATCCACTAGATCTCGCGAATTCACGCAGAATAGAACCACAAAACCACCAACAGTTTGTTTCTATTCCGAGGAGTAGAGAGGAAACAACTCTCTGCTGTGTTTTCAAGGTGTAGTGAAGGGATATATGATCCGCCATGAGCACGGTGTATTTTATTTTGAAAAGTTTGATTTAGTTTCTGTGCTCGACTTCCTGTCCCGCACTATCTGCCGTGTGCTGAATTGCTGCGGAGCTCTCCGGCGTCCGGCAAAAATAGAAGCTCTGCGTATCTGATCCGCAGGGCTGCGGACTGCCGGAGTCGGAAAACAGACGTTACGCAGCTGGTGGAAATACACACATTGACTAGAATGGAAACCGATTGACTCCGCCGACGTTCCTTAGCCGTTCCGCAGCAGTTACGCAGCCGGTGGAAATCCACGGTGACACTAACTGGGCAGCAGCAATAATATATATAATAAAGAATTTCTCCCATCTAGCAGTGACATTGTATATGACAACCAACTGAACTATTACTTTCTAGCCCCTCCCATTCCGAGCGCATTTTAACTCCTATGGCGGCCGTATGCCAAGATTAACATGGCTTCCAGTAAGACTATCAGTGCTATCCTTATTCTGTATATTGTAAAAGATTAATAGCATAGGCTACATATTTTTCTCCTTGAGCAGAGTCAGAGATCAGTTGATGCGACAGTTAGTGAGAGAAAGCTAAAGGAAGAGGGAAAGGTAAAGAAAAACCAAATCAGTGATCAGTGAGACCTCCTAGGCAAAGAAAAACTAAAGAGACATTCTCCAAAGATGACAAGGAGAGAGTGGAAGCAACGGAGGTTTGTGTTTTTTAATATATTTCTCTGAGCAGTATGAACAATGTCAATGAAACCGAAATTAGCTCTTAGTATCTCCATTTTAGCTCTTAGTATCTCCAAATTAGCTCTTAGTGTCGCCATCGTTCTAGCAAGTTCTGTAGCCTAGTCTGTGTGAAGTGATGCATGATGTGAGTTGTCTGCCAAGGGTTATGCACAACCATGCTATATTTAGCCAAGCAACTATAAAACTTTGAATTTACACAAATAGGCTGAATTACCTGTCGAGACAAAAGCAGGCAACTTTTAAAATCCTTGCTCCTCTTTCCATCTTGGAAAAGCCACTCCAATGTTAACTTGGTCTTATTGCTTTGTCTGTTGCGTTGTCGTTTTAATTCTCTTTTTCGCTTCCTTCGTGACTCCGTTACATGTTCTCGAGAATAGGTGTGATCCTCCATCTTCAACAGGCTTTCAAATCTGCCGGCAGTCGCGAGTAATCTCCCGGCTGGCATTCGTCACAGTGCCACTGAGTGAAAATTCGCTCGTATGTATTCTGAATGATTCTGAATGGCAGATTCTACGCTTACGAGAATACTTTGATTAGTTGGAAGTAATTACACATGAATGAGCACATATTTGTGAAAGAACAAAGGTTTTTTTTGCTAAGAATCAACTCAAAACATTACACAATGTATCTGTAAAGAAAATACGTCAGTAATAATGTTGAGTGTTTATAAAAACAAAAAATATCTATAGATGAGAGAAAGCACAAGCGCAGGAGTTTGAGCGTTTCCAAGGCTTGAATGAGTATCAAACTCTGGTTGAATCATGAACAAAAAATATACATGCAAACTGCAACGTCCAGTGTTCAATTCAGATCTTTGTTGCATGTCATACCCTTCCCGCTTTAATCTGTTTCTTTTTTACTATATGCACACATAATACACCAAGGCAAATTCCTTGCAAGCAATAAATAAAAATAAACAGCAATAAATCTGATTTGGATTCTCTTTCTCACCTTGTTTTCTGTTTCTCTATACACTGATAACTGTGTAAAAAGGAAAAGCAAATAATCTAAAAAGAAAATATCAGATTCTTTGAAAATAAAAGTCAGAAATACAAGCCTGTATAAAACAGAATTAAACTCCCAAGAGGCATTTTGTAAGAAACAAAAGCTTAAAGTTTTGTTGTAAGGGCCATTAACAACTGGCAGAAGCTAAAGGCTAAATGTTACACTTTTCAGAAAACGTATGACACAACGCAGTTAAAAATAAATGTATTTTCGGATTCTCAATTTTGGACGAATTTGGAAACATGTTTTGTTCCCAACTGCACAGACCAAGTGTTTTGAATTTGCTAAAGCTCCAATTTTTGATGGGCTTCTTCTCCATAACAACACTGAAGGAGGCTCATGGGTATTGTAGCATCTAGGGCCATCTGCCATACCGTGATTTCTCAGAAGGGAAGCTAGAATAATTGAAATTGGTGGACTGACCACTCATGTGTGTTTATGTTGAGCGGGCACTGAGGATGTGATTAAAATTAAAACAAAAAATTGTCTAGAACAGCAATTTTAAGTAATAAAATCGGCCTACTTCAAAACTCTATTGCTTGTTTATTGGATGCAGATTTAGTTTCCTGTCAACGTGTAGTTTTATCTTTGCATAATGGACTGATCTGTGCTTTATGCTCTAACTGACCCCAGGTGATCACAGTAATTCCTTGGCTCAAAAACGGAGAATATTTCACCTCATGTAACTCCAGGATGGCCCTCAGTTCATTTTGTTATGCTAAGCTTGCGGAACATGAAACCTTGGGTTGTCACCTATGGTTGCTTTGTACAACCCCAAATCAGAAAAAGTTGGGACAGTATAGAAAACACAAATAAAAAAAAGAAAGTAGTGATTTCTAAATGTACTTTGACTTGTATTTCATTGCAGACAATACAACAGCACATAATTTAATGTGTTCCTCATGATTTGTATTTTTTTTTTTTCAAATCCTAATTCCTATTTTGGTTCTTGCAACACATTTAAAAAAATGTTGGAACAGTAAAGCATTTACCACGTTGTAATGTCTCCATTCCTTTTCACAACACTTTTAGGGACTGAAGACACCAAGTGATGAAGTGTTTCAGGTGTAATTTTGTCCCATTCTTGCTGCAAACAAGTCTTAAGGTGGGCAACAGTACGGGGTCTTCGTTGTCGCATTTGCGCTTCAAAATGCACCACACATTCTCTATTGGAGACAGGTCGGGACTGCAGGCAGGCCAGTCAAGTACCCGTATCCTCTTCCTCCACAGCCAGGACTTTGCAATGTGGGCAGAAGGTGGTTTTGCATTATCTTGTTGAAATATGCATGGACGTCCATGGAAAAGATGTCTTCTTGAAGGCAGCATATTGTGCTCCAAAATCTCTATGTACTTTTCAGCATTAATGGTGCCATCACAGAAGTGCAAGTTACCTTTGCCAAGGGCACTGACACAACCCCATACCATGACAGACCCTGGTTTTTGGACTTGTTGCTGGTAACAGTCTGGATGATCCTTTTCTTCTTTGGTCCGGAGCACACGGCGTCCATTTCTCCCAAAAAATACCTGAAATACTGATTCATCTGACCACAGTACAGGTTTCCACTGTGTGATGGCCCATCCCAGATGCCTCCGAGCCCAGAGAAGTCGACGGCGCTTCTGGACACTGTTAACATAGGGCTTCCTTTTGGCACAGTACAGTTTTAACTGGCATTTGTGGCTGTAACTACATATTGTGGTACTTGACAAAGGTTTGCCAAAGTAGTCCTGAGCCCATGTGGTGATATCGCTTATAGATGAATGACAATTCTTGATGCAGTGCCGCCTGAGGGATTGGAGATCATGGTTGTTCAGCTTAGGTTTGCGTCCTTGTCCTTTACGCACTGAAATTCCTCCACATTCCTTGAATCTTTTAATTATGTTATGCACTGTTGAAGGTGAAATAAGCAAATGTCTTCCTATCTTCCTTTGAGGAACATTGTTTTTAAACATTTCAATAATTTTCTCACGTATCTTTGCTCCTAAAGGACATTTCTTGGATGCTGCTTTTGTACCAAATCATAATTACAATCACCTGTTGACATCACCTGTTTCAAATCACATCATTATTTAACCAATTTACCTGATTACTAGTCCTAAATTGCTCTCGTCCCAACCTTTTTTGGACTGTGTTGCAGGTCTGAATGACAGGAAAGGATGTATATTTACAAATGAAATTAAGTTGACCAGACAAAACATGAAATATTTTGTGTTCACATTGTCTGTAATGAAATACAAGTCAAAGTACATTTAGAACTCACTACTTTCTTTTTTTATTTGTGTTTTCCATACTGTCCCAACTTTTTCTGATTTGGGGTTGTATTATACTGGCTTGCCAGAGAAACACTGCAAACAGACTGAGTGTCTCAGTGCAGCTATCTGGCATCGTCTGAGTTGGAATTGCATTGTTCACACCAGGCAAAATAGACTAAAAGAAAGAAGTGTGCACTAGAATTTGAATGAACTTCTCCAAAGCAATGTTTTATTATGTTGAGAGCACCGGAGGAACACAATGCTGTTAAAGCTTACTGATCTTAAAGCCATCCACATCGAGGGAATATAATTCCATCTGGGCTGCTAACTTGTTACTCTCCCTAACTGTGGATAAAAATGTACATCAACTGGGAAAAAAAACGAGAGCATGAAAAGAAACAGATTAACACGTCAGCTTTCTCATTTGACCTCAATCCAGCCGTGCCACTTCATTAAGAGGTTGTTTCCTTCCCCACAAAGTTTCTGAGCTACACCAGACCCGGATGTTGTTGTCATCCAGTCCCCACTTCTATTTAGGACTACACAAACCAACCAGCCTATATCATACGATGTCTCCATGAAATAATATGCTGCTCTTATTCCTGCTGTGCCTCAGATGGGTGAGCAAACCACGCAGCACATAGAAATTGTGACCCTATGTGGGTCACAATTTCAACCTAACTGTTTCAAAAAGGCTCTCAGTGATCTGTGATGTTGTCGTGGCTGCCAGTGGCACAGACTAACTGTCTTCATTAAAGACCACACAAACACAAACAGCAAGGGATCCATTTAAATCTGAAAGGGGCATGCCAAATCCATAGTGAAAGCAGATGGATACTGGTATCATGTTGAAAACAATTACAACATCACCTCATAAAAAGCAAGGTCAAAACGGTGCATTCACATTTATAATGTAATATATTCAGGTTTTTTTGTTCCCAACCACAGTCAGACAAACATAATGCCTTTTTAGGTCTTTGCATGCAATTTAAATACAGATTGAATTATGAGATTAGTGCCACCCACTGAAACACTGTTCTCTCACTACTGTTGTTGATTTGCGTTCACTTTATTGACAGTTTAACACCACCAAGCGCCGAATTACAGCTAAATGTTAAATGAAATAATTGGGATTAAAGCCAAAATTGATGAAACCCAAAGATACAGTCAGGACTACCCAATGGCTCAAAAAGAGCATAATACAATGTATACTATTGAGCGAGAGCCCTACATTTAGCAGCAACGAAATTTCTCCAACTCTTACTCACTGTTTCCATCTCTGTTTTACAGCAAAAGTCACTTCTCCCAAGATTCCAGAACAAGACTTCTCCGTGAGTGAGGCTTGGTTAGACACGGTAACAAACAGATCAGATCAAAAGGTTAAAAAAAAATTAAAAAAAACAAAGAAAACACTGAATTTCTCTATAGGGTCCTTTCCATAATGTTGTCAGGCATTCATTATAACACTCTGAGCATGTCAGTTACAAAAACAACTTTTAGTGGACTTACATTGACCATGCGTAATTGTTCTGACGGATGAGATTGCAGCCTGTTTTGCTGCTGCAGGCTGAGACGCTCTCACTCAACACTGGACTAATTTAAAAAATATCAAAGATTCCCTTTAAGTTGACTTTTTTTTTTAAAACATACAGGATATGAATGTCTATGAATATAGGCATATTGAAAATTCTCAGTTAGTTCTAAACCCATCTGAGCCAAACGAGGGCTTTGCTGCCTATGATTAAACATCATAACCGACACTTTGATGGTATGCTGAGTTACTGTGAGGAGGGGTGAATAACAGGGCTTGCCATCTATATGGGTCACTGTGGGGTTTGAAGCGCAGGGCTGACTGTCGTCCCATGAGCCAAGCCACAGCTGGCCAGATTACAAGAGTCTGGATTAGAGGCCAGGGGTCGGGAAGTGGATCCCATTGATGTAGGAACTCACACACACACACACACACACACACACACACACACACACACACACACACACACATACACACACACACACACACATTATTAAAGCATCAATGTCACCATCAAGACACGCACTAGCTTGAAACTGCACAGGCGATCACATTGTGTTTAGCTACTTTTTGTGTTATATGTGGCCACTTTGTTGGGACGTCATCCAGTGAATGTGAATGATGTGATTTTAAGCAAGTGTGTTTCCTCATATCCTCTTAATCAAAACATTTTTATTATCTTTGCATTTGGAACAGCACTGTTCTCAGACAGATAATAGCTTCTCGTAAAGCATAACCGGTACAAATGGGAGAATGAGAACAATCTGCAGAGCACACTGGGCCTCTGGCCACTGCTGGCAGGGCATGAAAGCTGCATTACACAAAACAAGATGAGTTTTACAATGGTGTCTTTTGCATCTTTAACCTAACTAAATTAATTCATCAAAATAATAAAACTGTTGTCTATAAGCAGCCACATACCAAAACAGGATCAACAATGTCTCTAATGCATGTTTACCATTAACACCAATATAGACATCCTATGTGTAATTAGAATTCATATGAATATAAAGAAAACAGACAAATCATTTCCAGGCAAAAATATATTTCTTACAAATATTATGCACAGAACAGATGCTGTAAAACAAAACACAAAGGCAGATTTTGCAATTCCCCAACAAGGGCCTCCAACTAACGCTCACCATTCAGTAAACTGAGATCGATTAATATAAGCCCAGAAATCTACATGATATATGCAGCAGCAGGTTAAAAGTGTCAGCAATGCAGCAAATAGTTCTTAACAAAAGCATTAAACGTACAGAAAGCATTCATATGAAATAATGTGCGAAGTGTTGATAAGCAGCAGATCATCATTAGTGCATGAATATGAGCTCAAATAAGTGTCCAACACTGTAAACGGTGAAACAGCAGTTTGGATGTCATCGTGACAGGAAGCATAGCAAAGATGGTGGCCACTCATTGAGGCCTATATGAATTTATTTATTTCTCTAATGCTAGCTTAAAGTCTGAAGTGAAACTACCAATATTAAAGGGAAACGATTGCCTGTATGTGAATGGGCTGTGTGCAAGAAATGTATCCACAATCAAAACAAACCAAAATAATGCACGAGTGGAAATAAGCAAAATAGTGCCAACAAGCTAATCGAGACAGCAGCTAACAGCTAACAGGTTTGGCAGCATTATCTTAAACCACATTAAACACAGCTTAAACACAAACACAACAACACATGCTAGCAAGCAGCAAACACTTAGCTTGTGGAAGTGAAGCAGTGGTCCCTGCATCTCAGCATGGAGAAGTTAAATCCTTTAGAAAGAGTCCGCCACAGCAGGACAGGAAAGCTCAGACTTGAACTTGTAACCCTCCCAAGGGAAAAGAAGGTGCTGGAGCACACTAATTGATTTGCAGCAATTGTGCAAAACACTACTGTGATCTTCATCAGTGTCAAAATGAAAGGCCCACTCATATAGTCAGTCTAGAACAGGTGTACAATTCTAATTGGATAATTGGTGGAACAGGATTTCAAATCTATTGGATGGTGGATCCAAGGGGGGGGGGGAGTTATCATAGTTGATGTCCAAGTGCCACGCCCCAATGCACCATACTCAACTCAGGAACAACATAACACAGATAGCTCTTAAAGTACAGAGATACAAGTATTACAAGTACTTTGTCCATTGAGTAACATGTTATAGAAAACATGACAAATGTAGTACTTCATTTAGGCCAAAGAGCTCAATGTGTTGAGAGTATAAATCCAATATGCCTCTCTGCAGAGCAGTGAGTTGATAATAGGATCGTTCGAGATGAACTGCGCCTCGCCTGTAAAGTGGACAAGAGCAGGCAGCAGCAGCGGGGGGCGGTGACAAAAATCCGCTGTGAAGTCGGTACAATTTCCAGCCGCATCCAGCAGCCTGCAGGCTGAACAGGAAGTCACAGAAACACTAGTGGTCCGATTCCGATTTAATAAAATGTTATCAGACCCATATATCAGCTTGTACACAGTTTCCAGTTGTTTTTATTATGACAGAGTAGCTGTCAAAATGCTCTACATGCAACAGACTGTAGATAATCTGTAATCTGAACAGATTTAGTCTCTCTGACTTCCAAACATAACTGTCAGCCACACAACATGTGGTTTGTACAGAATACGCCTTTAAATTAGATAAATAGTAGTTAAAATCCCTCTGTTTCAAAAACAAGAAAACGTTTACATAAACCGTCATAATGCTGAATCGATTGCTCTTGTGAGATTATCGTTGCCCACGTGTGCATAATGTCAGAGCAAGTTGGGATCAAGTCGGACACAAATCTAACCGGCATGCAACGGCCGGCGATTGCCGGTGATCGATTCTGCGCAGATCTGGCTCATCTCGAACGAGCCTAATGTCACCACTTCTAGGAGAGGGTCAATTTTTTCTATTCCCCAGTCCTTTGGAAGTTTGTTATCCTGAAGTTGAGAGGCACCTGATTCAGCTGCATGCTGCTGGAAGATGTGAGGTTACTACTGTACAGTAGGTAGTTAGCCAGGCATGCTTATGTTTGCATTGCAAACTGGTTAAACACAGTTAAATACATTCCTTTAGGAACAGACTGTGTTAATGCAGGAGCAAACTGGAATTATCCACCTGAAGTAGCAAGCCAGCTTGCTTTATAAATGTCCTATAAAGAAGTCTGGAAGATTTTTGTAGTCCAAAAAAATTCCAATATGGGTGTTGTAATAGAAATAAAATGTAGTGTTCGGAAAACAACCATAATATGATGCAGTAGGCTGTTTGCCCGGAAAGTCCGATTTTTCTAATCTCCCACACACACACACACACACACGCACACACACACACACACACACACACACACACACACACACACACACACACACTGTAGATGTGTGGCTTGGAGTGACCTAAACTCTACCTTGGCTTAAATAGATCATCAGCAAGCCACCATCTTATTTTTTTTCCAAGTCCATCCAGTATGTTCTAGTAGCAGGTTTCAGTGACAGGCGAGTGATTCGGAGCAGATGCTGTCTTCACCTAGCTCCTCCAACAATCTGACAGAGAAAATTAATTCATATTGGCCGGCTGGCTGGAGTTTAAATGACCTTTCAACAGCAAATCAATTTGCACTTGACCAGGAATGCAATCCTAGATACAACAGAGAGAGAGAGCAGGGAAAAACCTCTTCATACCAGAGAAGGTGACGCAGAAATGCTTCTGCAGTTTTTAAATGTACAAAAAACATCACACACATCCCTTCATAATGTGAGTTTGTCTGCGGAAGTAAGCCAGAGTTTGGATTCATCTTGGACAAACGTTTAGAATAATAGATACCAGTAACTAAATTAATGTCACTGTGACTCTTCCACAAAGCTATTTAATGCAATTTGTGCATGAGGAACTCATGTCTGTGAGGAAATGTCAAAGTAATCCAACATTATCAGCATCGTATTGTGCTTAAATTTCTAGTTTGTTGTGTTTCCATGAGCATTTAAATTTCGGACCCATCATTATGGTCAGCTGGAGTCTTAACAGTTAATTGGATGCTGCCACGCCGTGGCCTCCCTACGCAACCCATACACCCAGCGCGTAACTATGACTTCATAACCACATGTACGAACGCAGTCGGCAAAAAGAAAACATCAACAAGGTTTCCACATAAACGCCTAATTGTTTATAGGGAATTCCCAAAACTTAGCGCTTGGTCATGATGCAGTTTATAAATGAAAACGTGAACACAGGGATGTAACTCATATTGACCGCCACTGGTGGATGTTTATGACACGTGACATTTTCTCTCTTTTAATATGCGGCCTGAGGTTACTTACAACTTTTAAGTTTGGCTAGTCACAAGTTCATATGAAAATACAGTCACAAGTTGGCAAGTGAAACCGATCTAAACTCAGTTAATGAAGAGACAATTTTATCATTGATTCTCACTTTTTGGGCCTCCTTCATAAGATATTGCTCAGGGGCCCGTTTCAGGAAGGAGGTTTAACACACTCTGAGTCTAACCCTGAACTCTGAGTTGATTTACTCTAAGATGGGAAACTCTGAGTTTTCACTAAACCTGCTTTCTGGAACGGACCCCAGGTCAGTTCCTCGTGTTCTCTACGTGTGTTTTTCTTTAGGTGGTCCTGATTTGTGTCTAAAGCCGCCATGATAACTACACAAACTGAAGTCCACAGCTAACAACAGGCAGCTGTGTGTGTGTCTTTATGGTAATATTCCTTCTTTACATTTCTACATTACATTTCATCCTTACATTGGTTACTTTTTCCTTGCCGGAGAAGTTCCCATCTGGGCACAGCCAAGATTTCAAAAATAGAAGCGTAAATGTAGCAGCGCACCACCCAAAACCAGCCGTCGTCTCAGTCAGCGCCTTTCCCCACCATTTACAGATCTTGCCCCCTGGCTTGATGTGGCCCTAACAATAGGGTGGTTGCACAGCACACCAATACTTTTCTTGACACTGTGCATGTGTTTAACCATTAGATGACAAGGCTTATTATTTGTTGATGTAGGGAGGAGAGCGGAGGGTTTATGGGAAATGTGGTCTTCAACTAGAGAAACATTAACAATATACCTCTGGAGTTCCAAGTCACAAATCATGTCAACTATGGTCTTACAGTATGTGTTTATAACACTTTTCACAGTGTCACAGTGATGCATAAAAAAGTCTCAGTTTTCATTTGTAAAACCGTAAAATTGGCTTCCAAAGGGAGCAGGAGCCCACATCAATATCCCAGGAGTAGCGCAAAGACCTTGACTCAAGCAACATGATTTGATTAGGAATGAATGGTGGCTCTGTAGTAACATATGTGGTTTCACTGGTTTGCAGCATTGCAACTTACATGTCCCCTTTTGCCCAAGATACGTCTCTCTCTGGCTGCATATGACCATGACTCCGCCTTATTAACCTCTGTTCCAAGTCCCTCAATGTGAGGAGCTAATTGACAAAGACATCTGAAAAATTGATAATGGCATAAGGCTGCTCCTCTGGACTTCTTCAAGAAATCCTGATATAATATACTGTATGTCTATTGTGTATCTATTATTATGTATTTATTGCACTGGAACACAAAGACTACTGGGGGAAAAGATATATACACTAGATATATAGAATAAAAAGGTCTGTTGGGACAAGTGAAAGATTTTCGCAATATAATATGTAAGTGCAATGTTTCATAAATGATTGAATGTGAGGGAGGGGGTTTCAGATCTTATGGGACATCTTCAGATTTTCATAAAAAATAAAATAAAAGTTAAATACCTTGATTTTGAGATATTTCTGTTGCCAAACTGTCTAGCTGCCCCTCCCTTTAACGGTATGCTTATTAAAACCAAAACAAATCATTCAAACAAACAATTTGAAATCTTGTCACCAATGTAAAGAATTGAATGAAATAAAAGATAGGGCAAAAGATCCTACAGAACAAAAATAGAACAGAGATATTTTCATCAATACTTCTTTAATCATTGCACACTTGCACTACATACAAGATCCCATTAAGCCTACATCAGGGGTGATAAAAGGCTTGGACAACTCTGCCCTTCTTCAGATGTCAAAGGTCACTGATTAAGTCTGTGTCTGCCGGGAGACGACTGCTCATCATTACACCTCACAGTCCACAAGGTGCATGTCGCTAATCGGCAGCTGATGAATGCTAGCCTGGGGTACTCTTCAAGCTGCCTAATAACGGCTGCTTGCTGCCTAGTAACCCTCAGAGATGAAAGGGCTCTCGTGCTCCCAGGCTGACTGCTGATGTCAAACTTCTCCCAAAAAGTCCCTGGTCACCTGCGTGGATCTCAAAGGGAAACTGTCTCAGTCAGCTGGTGATGTGCTGGAAAATAAGTAGGGGTTGGTTGTCACACGGGTTGGTTGTCACACTGCTCATTACAGCTAAACTAGAGGCCACTGTGACACTTTATTTGATATTAAACAGTTGTCCTGCCATCCTGCTCATTTTGCACTGGTCATTTTGTGGAACACACACATCAACATTAAGATGAGGAGATATTTTGTAATGTTTATGTGTGTAATTTTTCATGTTGGTGTTGTTTTTGTATTAAAAGCTTTTATACAAAAACAAGCTTGTATTGCTTATAGGTTATTAGCCATTTAAAGCTTGTAGGTTATTAATCATTTAAAACTTAAAAACTTATTAAAAAGTTGAAGTTTATAGCTTTAATTTGAGTCAACTTCAAGCTAGCAAGCTAAAGCGATGTGGACATGTTTGTCAAGAGGTCGGTTGGGGATGGTTGTCTCACTGCCCTGGGGGTTGGTTGTCACATGTGGAGATTAATATATTTTAATCTCACTGCTTTATTTAATTTATATTCATAATGAATTGTTATGAAACAATGGCTTTAATAAAGACTAGATTTTGCCAGCACTGTAAATTCCTTTATTTTACTTCTCATTACAGAGTAATTCAAACAAAGAATTACCTGGTTCAAATGCATGGTTTAAAGGAACACGGCGACTTATTGGGACATTAGCTTATTCACCGTAACCCCGACAGTTAGACAAGTCGATACATACTCTTCTCATCTGGTGGCTCCACCGTTAGCTTAGCCTAGCACAGATCCTGTAGGTAACCGGCTCCAACTAGCCTACTGCTCCGAGTAAGTGACAAAATAACGGCAACATGTTCCTATTTACATGTTGTGATTTGTATAGTCACAGCGTGTACAAATAACAACGTCACTTGAGACACAGCCATCTTCTAACCGTATATAAACTGGGAACTATATTCTCAGAAAGGGAAGCAGTGCTACTTGGGCGGAGTAATACGCTTGCAGCTCTGCTGAGCGCTACTTGGGCGGAGTGATATGCTTGCAGCTCTGCTCAGAGCTGCAAGCATATCACTCCGTGTTGTTACTGCAGCTGCAGCCAGACATTTCCTGGACATCCTGCATGTGTTGTGGAAAAACACATCACTGCCTGCTTCCAACGTGAAATCCATTGCCCTTTACCAATCCACAAAAGAATGTGAATGACGCATTAAAATCACAAAATTAACAGAAAATGAATGGAAAAGCAATAAAATAGGGATAATCTGTAAGATGTTTTCAATTTTCGGTCGGTCACATGATGACCAGTATGGAAGGTAGGACTCTGTGTTTTTATTATTTTCTTAATAATTATTTTGATCCATTGCTAATGTAAACTTATTGACTATATCAGCTTTAAGGGATTTAACTGATTCCAAAACAACTCATTCACAATACCAGATACCAATCTATCTAACCATCTATCCTTCCGACAATCAATGTTCATTATCCAATTGCTCTCAGGCCTGCTGCCTCTTCTTCTTCTGGTCATCAGTACACACACACACACACACACACACACACACACACACTGATCAGACAACCTGAGAGGTGAGTTGTTCATTTAGGGTCGGTAACTATTAACCTCTTCAAAAGAAGATGGGCTGAGTTTTACTGGCATGTTGGTTGTTTTGTCACCAGGTGTGGCTCTGGTCTGGTACATCACATCTGGTTCGTGAAAGTATTACTCTAGTGGCAGGTAGAGTTACTGTACTTTATAGGGAGACATCGTCATGGCAGCTCCACCTGTAACAGGAGAGGCACATGCTAGTCTCCGGATTCTGATTCAATGTAGAGCTGCCATAAAATAATATATTGGCCAAGCAACTGGTGATGTTAGCAGATAGCCCTGCGCAGGCATAGGTTTGTCTTTTGTCAGAGGTGCAGGGTCCCAACACTGTGTCCCTGATCTCTGTTGGTTGTAACCAAATGTACCCCCATTCCCTGTTTTCCCCCATCCAAAAAAAAAAACTCTCTGACCCTGAAGATACATATTGAAACAGTTTCTGCACTGCAAGGTATTTTTCCTGAAACATAATCTCACAGAGAGCCTGGTGCATATGGAGGGCACTGTGAGGTACTGTGTGGCACAGTGGCATAAATGAGTCTTTGTGTTGCCGTGTGGGTCTTACATCATCTCCAGACTGCTGGAGGGTCTGCTGGAAGATCCCTGTGGTACACTTGACCCTACACTGAACCTATCTGATTTTTTTATTCTCACAGAAGCTGCTGTTAACTACACAACAAACTCATATTGTTCCCATGCAAGGTTTTCCAGGTTCTGTCAGCCGTTTTGGCTGCAGTATCACCTTCCTGTCCTGTGTCGGCCTCTAAGCTGCTTTCGATCAGTACCTGCAGGGAGTTCTAGCTGGCAGGTCAGTGTTGCGGCACAGCAGTATGGCTGTCTCATCTGCTGCTGCTGCGCCATCTCACCATGCCTGCCTTCTTGCTCGCCTGAGCTCAGCTTTTCCAGCCGTTACTCATTCCCGCTAATTAGGACGAGGGCTCTTGCCGGTCCGCAAGCGAACCACTTTCATATGGGAAGCCCTTTGTTTTGTTTCTACCTCACAGGCGAGAATAATCCTTCAGCTCTTCTCTGAGGTCGCCTTCACTTGGCAAAAAAAAAGTTCCCCTCATGTGAGCTCTGCTAAGCCAAATTCATTAACATAAACAATCGATGGAAACACTTAGGAGCTGCTCATCCTCCATCCAATAGACATTTTTACATGATTGAAGTTGACACAGAAAAACTACTACGTTAATTATTTTCCTAAACCACACAAGCTTCAAAACAAGGTCCTATTGATCAAAAGCAAGCATAATTACAACTCGCTGACATGCTGGCTGTGACATTAATGACTCACCAATTCCAAATCTACACTTAGTTGTTACTGAAACCATATGACCACATACCCTCTCTAATACAGCCAATAGGAGCGTTTCATAAATAAGCAACCCTAGTGGTGGCAGGAAATTTGACTCACAGGAGCGTTTTTACCGTCCTCATATATACCTAAATGTAACAGTTGTGGTTTGAAACATGTCGTTAACGTTGTAAAACAGTCGCAGTTTGGTTACGTTTAGGTACAAAGAATACTTGGGTTAGGTTTAGGCAACAAAACTGCTTAGTTAAGTTTAGAAAAATATCCTGGTTTGGGTTAAAATGAGTACATTTTCTATGTTACTTTACTTCATTTTCTTACATACGTACATGACATAATTACGTACATGACATAATTATGTACATGACATAATTATGTACATGACACAATTACGCATGTGACGGACAGAAATAACTCACTGTTTCCTTTTATTTCAAACGGGACACAAACTCCAGTCTCCTGGGTGAAAGTCCTGTGTTAGTTTGACCCATCCACCCTTAACAGACTTTCTCGGTCTTAATAGCACGTTAAAAGACTTCCTGCTTTGCTCCGGTCATAATTACTACAGCCACTAGAGGGCCCCGCTTAACAATAAACGTAAATATGGGTCGTAATTGCTGCTTGTACAAACGACCTATGGGGTTGTTTTATGGGGAGTCTCAAAATGGCTGTGATAAGTTCTTGTTTGTAGCTCAGGTAACTTCTACTCCTGCTCTTGGACAAGACAACTAACTTGAATGTGACCAACAACAACAAGACTGTAACACTGCAGGCGTCCTCTGCTCTTTTTTTTTAACATGTCACAAAATGTGTGAGTTTTCCAGCTAATAAAATTGTACCTTGCTAGCAACAACACTCAGCCCCAAGAATGAGACTCTGAGAGCCATTGTGCATGTTTTTATATGAGAGTCAGTAAAGTTGGTATGTGGCACAATGAGTGAGGTGACTGGATTGGAAATAACAAGGAGGAACACACAGCCTGAGCTACTGTGGGGAATGGAGAATGCTGGTAAACCAGAAAATCTCCCTTAAAATTACAAGAGGCCAAAGGAGCAAGAGACGAGGATTGGGAGCCAGGACGGAAGAGACAGAAAAAGAAAGAAAAAGAAAATACAAGAAGGAAGCAGTGGTAGTAGAGAGAGATCATAAAATCTGGAATACACCCTCCAAACATCCATACAAAAGGCTGTTCAATGTAGAAATAAAGAGGAGCATCAGTAAAAGCTTTGAATTGCGACAGCCTTCTGAGCTGTTATATTGCTTTGCAGGCTCCATAACGTTTGAATAAAGCTTGCAGCATTATATCATAGTTGTGTGAAAATAGCACAAGCTTCCTCTTGCTTCTTTGGTCGGAAACATTTAGCTATAGTGGCTGGTATTTTAATGCTTATAATTACTTTATTACATAATGCTCACACACACACATACATATATACATGCATCCTAAAGGAAGAAAGGACATTTAGATTTAAAGGTCCTCTATAATCAGATTTTTGGGTTGGTGTTTCTGCCACTGAACTAAAGGCTTGTCAGACGTCTTGTTTGTTTTGTGGGACTCGCTTTCCAAAAACAAGTCCATTTGGCACCCAGGAGGTGTTTCTGGCACCGGGGTGAGACCCAGTTCAATGCTAGTGTCCTCTCTCCTCTGTGCCCCCAGAATAGCACAATTTCTTAAAACAGACTTCTCTCCAAAGCAAAGCACTAGTAAATCTTTCCTCAGGCTCAAGCAACAAAGCCATAAATCAGCATAATGCAGCTTCTGAGCCAGGGCATGTAGAACAGCATCACATTGTTATATTTTCATCATCTGCTTAATGTTTTTCCTTTTCTTAACCCATATTCAGTGGCATAGTGGTTTCCCCTCATCACATCTGGCCTCCGCACTTAGTCGTATTTAACCTGTGTGTCAGATATCTTTATGTTGACACATAAAGCTAAAATGCATCTGTTAGTCCAGTTTAAAACCCACTCACTGCAGTAAGTAATTGAAGTGCTTTACCCTGTTTCATCCAGCAGATGAGGATAGAACTCCAACCAAACTGAAGCCCTTGATCAGGGGTAATTATTACTTTATTTTGATTCAGATGAATGGTTTGATTCTGGTTTGCGTTTAAAATTACAAACCATTCAGAGCTGGGTTATGTCGGGGATTCTTTTCTCATGCAATCATATAAATATAAAACGTTGACTCTGAATAGGCCTGAAATATTGACAGGAATTTCATGCCAAACCCAACAAAGCCTATAAATCCTAATTCAAATCTGATGATAAATTCCTTTCAGCGGCACTATTTCCAACAACATTTTTGAACCAGAGCCCATCCGCAAATCTGACAAATTTACCAAGGCTTGTAAGACCAAAGCCTGTCCGGTCTCACTGGGTCTCACTGGACTTGTTGGAATAGAGCCAGGCTCTAAAAGGGGAAGAGAATCAGTATGTAAGTGTGCTATTGCTAAAGCAGCTAAAGAAAGACACATGCAAATCAGTTAGCTACACATATACAGGTGGGCCTTAACTGCATGCACACAATCCTCCTTTTTGTATTAGACAACATGGCTTGGGTCCGATGGGTGTTTTTAACTAGCGTTTCATTGATAACGTGGTGGTCATGTTTTTTTATTATAGTTGTGGCTGTTTATTCTGAGAAACTAACTTACTTTCAAACTATTTCTATTGTCATTTTAGTAATATTGTAAATTATGGTCGATAAAATCATACTTTATGTCTTATTGCATGGCTAATGTGTCCAAAATTAGTTTTTAACAGTATTGCTTTTTTGTGTTTTATCTTTTGCTTTGTACTGCATCAACGTTTTGATGCAAAGTGTTGCTTTGCATGGCTAATGCACAATGTTCAAAGTACTGATTTAGTAGTTATTGTTGTCACTTCGGCATCTTACTTCTTAACCATTTTAAAGTGCTCATATAATGTGTTTTGGCTTTTCCCCTTTCCTTTATTGTGTTATATATCTTTTTGTGCACGTAATAGGTTGACAAAGTGAAAAAGCCCAAAGTCCCCCCCAAAGGGACTTACCATCTCCAACAGAAAACACTGTTCACAAACTGCTCCAAACAGCTCTGTTCCAGCCTTTACTTCAGAGACTAACGTGGTCACTTTGGAACACGTTGTAATGCTCGCCTAGCTGCTAGCATGACACGCCCTCATACTCTGCTTCTGACTGGCTAGTAGTCCTTACCTAGGTACTGCGCATGTGTGACTCCCAACAAAGATGGTACAGAAGTGAGATGTCTCACTCTGTAGCTAAAACAGAGAGCTCAACACACAGGGTGAAAAGAGGAGCTGCAGCAATGCACAGTACAACACATATATGGTGTTTTCTGAAAATTAAACCACATTTATGAACCTGAAAATGAGCATAATATGAGCACTTTAAAACATCTTGCTAAATAACATTGAATGGTAATCATAAAACATAACTGATGCTAATTTAGGACATATTAGTTGCTTCCAAAAGCGTTGGATTGATTAAACAATTTAGGATTTAAAGTTAAAGTTTTAACTGTAAAATATTGTACTTATATGCACATCCTGCATCTTATAGCTTAGCTTTGTCTTTATTTTAATTTTTTTACTTCTGCTTAAATTGAACCTAAATCTCACACTGTGACAACTAATCCATCAACCTCTTCAACATTTAGCTTCAAACAGCTGATGACTGTGCATAATGTGATATTCGTGAATATCTAAACGTCACGTTAAAAAAAAAAAGAAGCTGAACACAGCCGTCCATCTAACACCTGTTAGTTTGTGATCATCTGGCTGTTAAAAGAGATGGATGGGTGTCTGTCAGCACTTCAGCCTGCCTCTCTGTCACGCTGCTGCTGCTGCTCACATTCCACATGTGAATCTGCTTTAACTCCTCCAGAACACTGAAGCTTTGATGGCCGCTGACATGAAAACATGAAGAACATGAAAATGTGCCAATCTCTAGTGTGAAAGCTGTTCAGTAATGTGTGTTTAATTGTCAGGAATGGAGAGAGTGCCTGAAGGTTTGGGACAGCCTGTTATCATGACTAGTCATCACAGCCAGACGTCTCTCACTCCAACAACATGACCTGGGAAAAATCACCTCTTTTATCTGACCCAGTTGAAATTCCTCAACACCTGATAGTTTTGCCACCATGAGTCAGCAGCCACTTATTGAGGTCACCTTAAGATGTTTGTGCATTCATTTCTAGTTGTTGATAATAGAATATTTGAATGTGGTGCATGGTTTCTTCTGTTTGCAGATTTGGAGGAGGGTCTGGCAAAGTGAGACTAGTCTGCAGAGAAAATGTTGCTGCTGTAAATAAAAGGAAAGAAACTCAAAGGTTAAACATTTTTTTCCTATGGGGCACTACCGCCCCCTATTGGCATAGCCTGTGGTTTTATTACATTTTTTGCTAAAACTGTTTCTGCAGCTGCCTTTCTAGTAAGATTTCTCTGACAAAAAAGTTTTTGTTTTATTTCATTTAAAATCCTTTATTTTATATTTTCTTTAAAGCAGATCAGTGCTGTGTTTTAGGTATGCATCATTAACTGCAATCTGGCTGACACTTGACAGAGAGGGAGCACAGAGCCTTGTATTATTGTACTGTATAATCTATTTTTTATCATCTGTATTATCATCGTCTTGTTTTCTGATTGTTTTGCTGAATGACCCTGCAGGGATAATAAAGTCTACTCGTTACCTTGTAACAGGGTAAGCTGTTTAAATAAAGGTCAGGTAAATTAAATGATAAAAAAAATACAACACCCAATCATGTCACCTAATGGTTCTGCTCAAGTAGACAAATTCAGAAAATGAAATGTCACATTAGATCAGCGCGGTGTGTGCTAAATGTCTGAGGAACATTGCATTACAGTCATGTTTGCGACAAAATGTCAGCTGTCTGGGTCGGCACATAATGAGAAAGTAAAAATGTTAAGCCTTTCAAATCACATTCAAATGAAGCTATATGAAATATGTGAACTGTGAAATGCAGTGATGTAACTGAAAAGCAGTTTACAGGCTTGTTTTTGAATGCTGCTATGCATTAACAGTGCCTCTCTGAATAACGCGTGTATAGCATGGATAATCAGCCTTCTGAGTTTGGAGAGCAGCACTTAAAATGAATAGAAGAAAACTGTATAATCACAAGTGTTACATTTGAAATGAAGGGGTTTGTAAATACCATGAGTGTCTTTATGTCCATCTTATTGCTTGTGATTGAATTTGACATTAAATAAGACTAACTTCCCTCTTCGGTCCCCCTACAGGTTGTCTCATTGGAACGACCGAAGACAAAAAGGTTACATAGTATGCCTTTAAGCTGGCTAATTTTGAAAACAATGCCTTATGTTCGAAAGCAACATGCATCCACATTAGTGTTTTCAGGACATTTTCATAGTCTCTGTTTTGGCCCTCTGTCCACATTAAGGCGATGGTACTTAAACTTGAGCTTTTCAAAAGACATCTCCCAAGTGGATAAATCTGGAAACACCAGTTTTATGTTTCAGTGTGGACAGGTGAAAAAGATTTTAGAAAATGGGGACGATATTGTAAACCTGTGGGCTCCTTACACATTACTCATACTCATTTGTTTTTTGTTGTATATCCATTGTTGTCGTAAAAATATTGATAATAGCAGCTTTAAGAAAACGTACTAACATCTAGTCTAACCCTCGCTGTGATCACTCATTTTAAATGTCAATGTAGCCAATCACTTCACACAGGTTAGGTTTTAAGTTAACCTGTTTTCATGTTGATTTTGTTAGAGGACTTTGGGATCATAAACTATAGTTCAGCGTGGATGTGCTGAGACATAAAAGGGAACATCACTGTTAATAAGATTTGGTGGAAAAAAAACATCTTCGGGTTTTCTTTTGCTTTAAAAGAAGAACTGTGATGAATGCTGTTGATTGACCACAGATCTTTAGGAACTGCTGTGCAGATCATGCTCTTATTTATGAATTCATTACCTGAAGCAGGCTGGTTAGAATAGAATATAATAATTGTTATTGTCATTGTAGATGTACAACAAAATTGAATGTCTGTGGTTGTCGTGAAGTGAGACCTCCAGACATCCCATAGACTTCTGAACGTGTTTTGTTGTCGTCATTCCTGGAATCAGCCGACTGACACAAACCCTGCATGAGCCCCAGAGAACAGGAGAGGCCTCTGGCAAACTCCCCGAGGGATGATGCTCTGTCCCTTAAACCTTTCTGACAAGCCAGGAAAAGCTCAGGTTAGGTCCTGCCCTGTGCTCGCTTGCTGTCCGTCTGTCTTTAACAGTTAAATACTGGCAACAAACGTAACATGTTTTAACTGTGATCACCTGAAAGACAGGATATTTGGGATCAGTATTATAGTACATCAAAATCTAATTTCTTGAGGCATGAAGTGTAGACTGTGAGAGAGCAGGAAAGAAGCATACATGTTTCAAATACAATCTTACAGAACAGATTATACAGATTATATAACGGCCATTCGGTCTATTAGCCAACTGCTTTCACCTTCATCACCATTTTCCTGAGAACTGGGGGAGAGGTTGCCATGGGGATATTTGCTGGTCGCCATTCACCAGCACAAGCACAGGTAATTGTTCCTCTCTCTCTCTCTCTCTCTCTCTCTCTCTCTCTCTTTCTCTCTTATGTCCTCCTCCCAACACTCATTTAACACTTTACAGACAGCCGGGAGTATTCCTGTAAAATAGACAACAAGGGGTAAAGTTTGTTTAGTTTGAACAGTATTAACTAATCAGATAAAATGTGTTTGTGCATACTTTTGCTGCATTATTTGAGCACATTAATGTCCCAGCAAGTAAGAGTTTTTTTAAACCAGCCCCTGCTTGCATGTCTATCACAGTAACAGCAATGATGTAACCTTGACAAAAACTGTAGATTTAGTAAAGGATTGTCCGTAAAGACTCTGCAAAAATGACTGCACCAAATGGTAAATGGATTGCATTTCTATACCTTTATACTGAGTCAAAAGCTTCTTACAATAACTCACATTCACCCACAAAAACACACACATGGGCACACAGACACACACACACGCACGCATGCACGCGCGCGCACACACACACAGAGACACTTAATGTTGTTGTCTCACTCTTGGAAAGAAGGGAAAGCTCCAACAAAGAAGTTAGTTAATTGCACAGTTGCACACATGTTCAATATTTGCTAGCAGCATCAGCCCTGCAAGAGCCTCTAGGGAATGAGTCGTCATGACAGGCGTTTGTCTTCATGACAATACACACCTGATGAAAGAAGAGAGTTATAGGTGAGGGGTGAGGGCTTCAAGCAAGAGTGCCAGCTGAGCTCCGAGTCCATGTGCACACTATAACGCAAATATAACTCTTTTTCTCTAATGTCATCTGAAAACAGAGTGTTATGAAAAACTGCTGTATGAATGTCAAGCTTTCACAGATGTGGTTGAGTGCCAGAGTCGGGACGACACGACACTAACACTGATCACACCTGGCACACACACACACACACACACACACACACACACACACACACACACACACACACACACACACACACACACACACATACACAGGACCAACTCTTGAATCTGAAATGCTAAATTTGACTGTGAAAGCCAGTTTTATTCTTCGTTCTGGTGATTCCAATATTATTTCACTATAGTTTTGAATGAATACATAAGTTTACTTTCTTTTGTCAAATGACCATTAAGTCATCTTTCAAAATCCTCTTAGGCTTAATAATAGAGCGAAGTGACGTGCCGCTGATGAGTTTCAGGCCAAGGTAATTGTTTCACTCACTTAAACTCAGGCAGAAATACAACATGTCTGCAGAGGCACACAACTGTGACTCACTACGTTTTCTTCTCCGAGCTGTCAGACAATCGGAGCTGAGCTGAGAAGAGAGGTTGGGTCTCTCTGTCTTCCTGCACTCAAACAGCTTCCTTCAACCTGTCAGAAAAGGCTGCATTTATTTATCAAGGCCACAACAATTGTGAAACCAGAAATGTATTGATTTCCACCTTATATTTATAGACCTAAATGTGTGTTTTGTCTGTTTTGGAGCAATTTGTTTTACAATAGTATCCAAAACAGGTTCAACATTTTAAAGTGTATTTACAAAGCAGAAAAGAGTAATTAACCTTATATATTTTTTTTTTTAAGTGATAAGGTATGGGTAGCAAGAGGAAGTATTTGCTGCTCAAAATGGTCTTATTTTTATCTTCTCACAGGATTACATAATTGTTATTTTGAGATTAATCATTTTAGTTTTTTTTCTCATAACCCCCCCTTAACAGAAATGAGGGTTACGAGGTGCACTATGAGTTCCTGCGTGGTCACTTCTGTTGACGTTCCAAGTAAATTCCAAGCAAAACAGAGCCCTCCCCCCCATGTTTCTGTATCTGTCATGACTAACTGACTAACTGTCACTAACCCCCACCCCCTCCCCCAACCATCTTGTCGGTGATTGGCTGGAGTGGTTTGTTGTATTTTGGTGCACAGCCTGTGCCCCTAGTGTTTGTTTGACGTTTGTGTTTGTGTTGTCTCCTGAGACCGGGCTTTTTCTCAGTGTATTCAGGGGGCAGGCAGCTAGTGGATCAAGGAGAGATACCTACAATTTAAGACAAAAATGAAATTACGCTGAAACCCCACAGGAACTCATAGTGCACCTTTAAAGAGTGAAGAAACACAAAAGTAAATTTCATGCTCATATGAGATTCTGGACGAAATATGTTTGGCCTAAATAAATTACAACAAGAAGAAGAATATCTGTCTACGCAGGAAAATAAAATGTTGCGTGTGAAAATTCCTTCTTGACTTTGGAAACATTAATTTGACACAAACGTTTAACTCAAGGTCCACTTACTTTCTTTTTTCCAGAGCTCTCATTTTTTTTTGTGTGGCAATTAAGAATTTAGAAGACGTTAGGGTTATTTTTATTCTATTGTGTTTTATATGTGTTCATGCTTGGGCAGGAAGGTGTGTTTAATTTGAGCATACATGTACATTACTCTCCTGAAATATTATTTGTTGTTTCAAAATAAAAACGAAAGTGAACAAATATATATATTTATGTATTGAACTGTACTGTTTATAGTTGAATTTGATCCCTGATATCCAATTTGATATTGTGTAGTCACATTGAAGTTCAGACTTGTTAGGGGGGTGAGATTGTTTCTCAGAAGCTGAATTGAAACAGAAGAAAACAGACAATATGTCACGCTGATTTTAGAAGGAGCTCGAGGAGAAACTGGCTGGAACAAAATAACATCTTTGTAATTGTCCTTTCCTGTGGGGTGCTCCGGAAAAAAACTGAAAGGACTTTGCTCCCACTGAGTCATTCTTCATTAACACCATCAGTCAGTATATATATATATATATATATATATATATATATATATATATATATATATATATATATATATATATATATATCCTCCGCCTCACACTTGCACTATCCTCAGCTTGCTAGAGAACCTGCGCTTAAATCAACTGGGTACCTGTTGTCTGTAGCAACAACGCTAATTAAATCAGTCTTTTCTTCCAGGTAGTAACTGATGGTTACCAGAAATTGTTGTTAAAAAAACTCTTTCATTCTGCATCTATTTGTAAGTCCAGTAAGTGGACTTGTTGTTAATGAATGTATCCATGACACCAATAATGGCTTTGTCAACCGTTTGGTGATGGATTTTCTCTAATGAAGCTCAGCGCAAATTCTTTCAGGAAGACGTCATTAACCTAATCAGTACTCTTTCTCCGTAAATCAAATCAGCTGTTTAGAAGCGATACTTTCACTTAAACCACTCAGACATGACCAAGAAATTCAAGGACCAATCACAGCATTACAGCTCTGCTTAAATATGTTCTCCTTTGCTGTTCAGTTTTCGTTTCAGGCAAAGCACTCAACCCTCCACCTCCCCCTCCCCTCCAGTCTTCATGATTCTCCCAGCTGGCCATTCCGTTGCCTCGTTGGTCTGGTCCCCGGTCTCTTCTCCGCCGCCACCAGTGTCTAGACTCCATCGGGGGATATGTTTCCTATTCTCTACCCCTTTAAAAAATATTAATTCGATGGAGTCTAATCTCCAAAAGACTCATACATTTTCTCAAGCAGTTGTATAATAAATATTGTTCTTTTGCATATCTGCAAACAAAGTCTCTCCTGATTGAAATGAAAACAAGCTTTGACTAGAGGGACCATATTATGTTGTCATTATCGTTTTGCATTTGAATAAACCAATCCCATGTAATGCTGCACTGTTGTTTTTCTTATGATCCTCTGTTAGCGTGCAGCCTTCTGCAGCTGGGAGCAACATTTCAATTGATTTTAATGAATGTGATTGAGATTGCATGATATACTTACGTTAATGCTGTGGGATGCACAAATGTTGATGTTAAACAATATAATAATACAGACATTTCTGTATGTTATGATGTTAAACAACTGAAGATCAGGTCCATGTTCTTAATATTTCATTTGTAGCATGAGTTCAAGGAGGAAAGCCAGTAGTATTCAAATATTCTCAACACACTGAGACTGCCTCCCAATTATTATAAAGTCTTTTATTATTATGTTTTTTTGTCAGCCAAGCTCAGTGGCTGATTGGTAGTTAAAGGCAGTGGTGGAATGTGATTTACTAAATTAGATTTACTCAAGCGCTGTACTTAAGTAAACATTTGAGGTACTTTTACTAACTTTACGTGGGTATTTTAATCTCATGCCACATTCTACTTCTACTCCACTGCAATTCAGAGATGAATTCAGAAATATTGTACTTTTTACTCCAATACGATTATTTGGCAGCAGTTGTTAGTTACTTTACAAATTAAGATTTTTGCAGAATAAACATATGACAATGTCTACGAAAAAAAGGTACTGAGTAAGAGGGCTCCCGGGAAGCTCAGTTGGTAAAGCGTGAGCGAGAGTGCATTCATATTCATATCATATCCATTATTAAATTATTAAATTAAATTAAATGTGTTTCTATGTGGAGAAGGCCCATTACAAAGTGTAAATAACATCTGCTCCAATTCAAATGAGAAACACCAACATGCCGAGTGAAGTCTGGATGAATTTGCATAATGCTTTTGCGTATGAAAAACAATTAGGAACAAATCCACTGTTATACATATTTCACAAGTTAGTCTGAAACGGCCTGGAAAAAGGAATATTTATGCAATAAGTTTTTTTTAAATATAGCAGCACAGTTAAAAGAATGTTTTCATGAAATGCATTTACAGTTAAAAAAGAAAGAAATAGAAATCCGGTATTATACAGACCCTTTAAAGTCTTTTTGTGTGTTAGATCCTGTTGTTATTTCTGATCACGGGACAATTTGTTCATGTCCTTTTGAATCTCTTATTGTGTGTCTTCTACTCCTTGATAACACCACTCAATTGATTGTGCCCACTGGCTTAAGACTGCACCGGTAATACAAACCATTTTCCATAGTGGACTTTCCATGAACATGAAGACTGGGAGGGGAAAAAAAACAACGATGAAAATACCATTGAGAACATGAATAATACCACTGACGACAATTCCTGCTTAGATTACAATAAACCAAAGCTGACAACAAACCAAGACTTTGTTCTCCTGCTTCCGTTGCTGGAAAGCTCCTTGTGCTCCTTCTTACACAGACTGCAAAGAAGATTAAACTCTACTTTTACAGTCTGGATTGCAACTGCTAGAATTTCTTAGAATTATAAATGTTGCAACCATGATTTCTTCTGTCCTTTCTGCTAAACAAGAGACCATTTCAAGCTAATAAAAGATTGTTTTAGAGCAACTCTGACAACCTGAACTGAACCTGAGTTGTATTGTTAACACGCTGCTGCATGTCTAAACCCAGTGGTTGTGCTGCTAACAGAATACATTAGAGCATTTTGCGTAGGCAGTAAGCCTCTGACCTCTTATCAATACGTCTAGACGTTCAAAACCCCATCAGTTACAGAATCTGTGAAAACACACCGAAAACCATTGCTTCCTCTGAAAAGTCACTGGAGGAAAAATTACAACTACTGGAGTTTCACTACCCATGTACATGTAAGTGGTTGTGTAAAGACCCAGAGTCTTTTGTACTTATGGTGTATTATGTACTGTATGTTATCACTGTAAATGTGGCAAAAACAGTAAGTACAATGGAACATACAAATGAAGCACATGCTGTAAATCATCAGTGATTTCTTTAGTCAACAGTAAAAAAAGACATTTCCATGAAAGTATGTTTAAAAAAAGAATTACTTGGAGAAAATAATACTATCACAAGGTCAGTTTAGTAGCCATTCTGGAGCTTTCAATCATATCACATGATTTGATGATTTCATTCAGATTCAATGTTGATTATTGACCCTGAAACCAGATGCTGATGAAAACCATGTAATATGACCAAAAGTGCCAGTACTGCTGATAGATGGAAAAAGTCATCACGGTGCTCTGCGAGAAATGAAAACTTGAGCCCGATACAATCCCATAACAACTGGGCCAAATCCATCTGCTGATGAAGATCATGTCATATGATTGAAAGCTCCAGAACAGCTACTACGTGTTGACTTTGTGGTGAGATTGACTGCTTTTTTCAAGGTCAAGGATGAATTTTGATCCTCAGTAATGACTTTGTTTAACACTGGCATCTCATATAATCATATAATTCAATAAATTACAGACTGATTTGAGGGGGGATATAAATAAAATAAAATATTGTTAATCATTAAAAAAAATGAGACTCATGAAAAGCTCATGAAAACTTAATTTCAATTTCAAATAATTTCTTTATAATATGTAATACTAATACTGACTATATAACAAACAAAGGGGGAAACATCAGTTATTATTTTTCAAGAGTTTAACACATAAATACTACTACATACTAATTTGATTTATCAGGAATGTGTGGGTGTGGCATGATCAGATTTGATTGACAGTGTGGCAACGTAACGACACAACAACCACAACCATCGATTCAAATGTTACAAAAATTCTGATTGGTGCACAGAAATACATGACATCATCTCATCCCCAATGAGACCCACATGAATTTGAATGTGTAAAAACCAAAACTGTTCTAACTTTGGCAGAAGCTTTCGTGTCCCTGTAGGATCCCATCAGTCATAGTAAAAAGCTGAGTTTAAGGCCCTTTAACACTACAAAAGTCGTTTGTGCCAATCAATGCCCAATGAGTTTTAAACTCATTTAGTTTATGTGAATCCAATCTGTATTATATTACTGCGCTGTATCTCTGTTGTCAAGGTCTTAATGGTTTTAGGAGTAAAATATTGTTTGAACAAGCCTCGATTGAAATCAGGTAGAAAATTTGACCCGAGGCCACAGTATTCTTAAACACTCACACCAAAGAAATCAATGATCTTCTCTGAATTCTTTGAATTGATTCCTTGAATATCTAGCAGCAGCTACTGTATTCTGCAATATGCGTCTTAATACAGTCATTACCAAAGCAGACGTATAATATTAAACATATTATTCATCTCTTTCTCGCTTTTTAGTAGTAGCAATGGATACTGTCTCCAATCAGGCGTGACTGCACAATTTTGCCTGATAACAGCATGGGTAGGATGCAGCATAGATTCAGGTTCTTTGTGGATATAGCAGGGGATTATAGGTAACCCCTGAAGGAAGTTGCGACTTTACAAATATTTGAAGTGCAGCCCGACTCTGTTTACCTCAGCGAAAGCTTCAGGTTGAAGCTGCTACTATTGAATTATGCATCACAAAGGAGACGGAGATGCCAGTATCAGAGTCAGAGAAATTGAAAGTTGAAAACCATTTTACGGAGCTTCTGATATGAAAATTTGCACTTGTAGTTGTTATTTGCTTGATTTTGCATTTCATTGAGCAATTCATTGTCAGGAAACCTGGGAGAAATCAATCAAATTGATCCAAGGGGACTAACAGATGCCTGACCTAGATTTTCTTTTTTTTTCTTATTCTTATCAAAACATATTGATTATTCTCTTTACACTGCACTTTGTGTTCTAGAAAACAAGTCTAAACACACAGTTAAACTCTGAAATGTTCACATTTTTATAAGTATTTGCATACAGTACATTTTTCATCTTTATCAAATCCACTTACATTACAGTACAAATAACAACATCTACCACAAGAAAAGTGAATATTCCAAAAGTAAGACTTGAGAAAAAAAATGCCAAAACTTGACATAAAACATGACTACAAAAAACAGTCCCACAAAGGGTTAAGTGAAAGGACTGACGCAGAGATGTGTTCATTAACAGAGTGCAATCCCAGCATAACCATTTTACAAAATGTTTTGTTAGGAGGTTCAATATCCTTGCTTGATTATTTGCTATGGAAATATAATATTCAGTATCAGTGCATCTCTCCGGATTTGTACAGTGTGTTCATTTAACTAATGATGCCAGCTCTAATCAAAACAAGGAGATTCAAAAAGGCATCTGCCTTCTCAATTATCATGCAGCCATTGTAGTCCCTAATAAAGGAATTGGATCAGTCCAAGTCTTGGTAAAGTTGGACACATTTCTCACAGCATTGTAAATATTTTATATGAAATTTAGTCTCGTCCAATGAGAAAACTGCAGTGCCTCAGGCATCTAGCTGAACTTCTACAATGTCTACTACTGCGTCTGAGAAAATTTGAAAAAAGGTTTAAATTAACTAAACCAAGCATCTCACCGTGGAGCTTGACTCATCAATATCCTGCCAAGGCATGGTCGACCCAAGAGGCCTACCCTGTGATGAGTTGTGTCCAGTGTTGCAGATCAGAGGCCAGCAGGAATAGTTCACGGCTCCACAGTTGGGATGGTGCTGACCTTGTTGTTCCTGCTGATTCTCCGTTCAGGCCGCGGCCTGGGCAGTTTGGTCTGGATCAGCTCCTCAGGTGTGTTACCCAGCGGAGGCAGCAGTCTCTTTTTGCTGTTCCTGGTCTCTGGTAACCACTGAGGTGGCAGCTCAAAGGGTCCAAAACCAAACTGTGTGGAGTCCTCAGCTTCAGTAGGTGTAGCTGGTGCCACCTGAGATGAAGAGGCGTAAGCACATGTGTGGACCGGAGAGGCCCGGGGTGCTATGATTGAAGAAGGGCCGTCCTTGGTGATGATCAGTCCTCCCCCTGTCCCCTGCAGAAGGTCTTTTTTGGTGATCACTTCCTCTCTAAAGCTCCCAAGTCTTGAGCCACCCTTGTGGTCATCTTTAGACCCAGAGCAGCCTCCTGATCCTTGAGAAGGGATCTCATTCTCTGCATTATCTGCATCCTCTTCTTCCCCTTCTTCAGAGGTCCTGAAGATCTGCTGCTGGCCAATGTTAAACATCTCAAGGAGCTGGCTCCCAGATCGACCGGCTGTCTCCAGCCCCACAGGCTCTCCGATCACACCCTCTGCTCCCAAAGAGACCAGACCGCCGGTGCTGACCATGTTACGGCGGCTGTAACGTCTGTGAATCCTGGCCAGCAAGTCCAGCCAGCTATGACGCGCTGAGCGGTTAACAGTCAGAAACAAGAGTGGGTTGGTGAGCAGGGACACCTTGGGTAGCCAGAGGGCTGTCAGATACAGTGAGACGGGTAGCTCTTTAGTGTCTGCCAAAACGGTGCGATAAACCACCAAGGCCCCATAGGGGGCGCTGCAGGCTGAGAAAGCCAGCACCACAGCCAGCAGAGTGGCGTGTAGCTCAGCTTCTCTCTGGGACACATACGGGATGGAGATACTGTTCTGGGGAGTCCGCAGCGCCGCGATTATCACCTTCTTCTTCTGGCTGGTACTGAGCGCTCTGCGGATCAGCAGCATGAAGAGGAAGACCAGAGCGAGCGGGAGGATCACCGTGGTGACGTTATAGATCAACACGTACACCATGTGGCCCAGGGAGCGGGCGTGGTCATCGGAGCAGGACGAGGTGACATACACATCTGTCACATTGGTCACAGCGAACACAGGAAGGCTCACCACCGTCGCGTGGACCCAGATATAGATGACCAGATCTCGGGATCTTGCATCTGAGATCTTCCTCTCTAACGGGTACAGCACAGAGTAGTATCTAGACACAGAAACATAAAGATGTACATATGGGCCTTTTTCTGTGACATATATTTTGACATGTCACAGTAGAAAAAGCCCAGGTGTATAATAAAATTAATGATGGCTCAATTCCATTTAGCTGCTTCAGTTTCAGAGTCTTTGTATTTTACATGCTTCCTGGGACACTTGACTTGAGTAGACCTCAGCCGCCATTTATGTAATTAGTAACACCTGTGCTTTTCCCTGTATGACGAGTCAAAATGTCTGCTGTTAAAAACACCAATTGTCTGACTAGAGAGTTGCCTGAATGCAGTCATGCTGACACGGCTCATGAAAATCTCTCATCACATGATTTACATGGAAAGACAAGTGGAAATTAAATGTGAATGCACCTAAATGCCCACATCCATAACAGAAGCTGAAGTATCCTGCTCTGAAAACACATGTCCACTACATTAGTGGGTGTACAGTTTATCATGTACTAGTTAAGTAAAACTGAAACTATGACCCTATCACCGCAGTACAGCTTCAAGTGGTTATGCTGAAAAGAGAGTAGAAATATAAAATTTGTGCACCTATTATATAAGCGGAAATACTGACAAAAAGGAAAAAGGTGCAGTTGTTTTTTTTAGTCTAATTTGTAGACACCAAATTGCTGCAGGATAAATTGCTAAAATTTATATATTTTCTCTATAAAGAGTGAACATTTTTAATAAATGCTTCTGCAAAATACTTTAAACAGGAAACTCTAGGGGAAAATAAACAAATATGAGTTGAGAAAACAAAAATCAGAGGCATTTTTATTGAAAAGTAGCTCATTTATATGTGCTAATAAAAAAAAATAAAGGTATCTTTAATAATATTGTCTTTGTTGACGGAATTGCACTTCTGAAATAATGCTATAACCCGAAAAATGAGTGCAGCATAACATCCTGTAAGCTGGTTATAAAATAGAGGCAAAAGCAAAAGTGTGCATATTTAACATAATTGTATTGGAATGGGATGAAAGGATGTTCTGTCTGTGGTGTTATTACCTTATGCAGAAGTTGAAATCATGCGAGTGTGTTTAATGCACACCCACAGACACATAACTAGATCTCCTCATATCCGCCTTACAGATAATAGGATGTAGATTGTCTCTCATCCTGTTGTTGTCCCTTAATACAGTAATAGGCAAAACAAATTGTGTGAAGGACTCGCTTATTTGTCTCTTCATCACTGCTGCAGTCTCAGCCCGACTGTATACACATCCTTGATTGCCCTCCTTGAGAATAAATAATTCATCGGTTTGATAGCATTCTGACTGTATTAGTTGCTATGGAGGCAAAATGAGCTTCGTAGCAGTGAAACCAAGGCTGAGGCAAGGCTGCAACAATACACGATCTGACTGCAATCGCCATAAAAAAATAAATGAAACACTTAAATGTGTTATACGGTAGTCTGTGTGGTGATAAAGTCCTGGAGAATGAGGCTTAATAGTGTAGTGGCTTGTATATATACTGCAGTCATCCAATATTAATGTTTTGCACGTATGTTTGTACATAATACAAGTCTCATACAGTTTGAGGAAACTACAGGATTTAAATAAATGGTGGTGTTATGAATTAAATATCCAGAATGAGGGGGCTTCTGTGCTTTCAACTTGCAAACAGCAGGGATGTAATTTATGGTAACATAATTTTTTTAGGCAAATGGATAGCACTAAAGTTGTGTAGTCTGTCTGGGTTAGATGTATCACTGCTGCCAGAGCTGACATATCTGTTAAAGAATGAGTGCCAGATAAAGTATTTTATTTTCTGGTATAAAGCAAGTTTATTACTAACTAAGGGGAAGAGAAAGCCTGGCATCCGGCGCGCGAGAGACGCTTGTACATCCAGTAAGCCAATCTACATACATACGTTACTTTCTTTGATTTCACATAGCGTTTTTTAAGACAGATTTGTTTTTTGATGACAGATTTTAGGCAAGAAACAAATAAATTAAATTATGGTTAATTAGCCTATCAGATAACTGGCAGTGTAGAAAAGGCTTTACATGTTTAGAGAATTTTCTATGGAGATAAAACAATAACAGAACATTTAATTAAACATAACTAATAATTTGTGTGTGGGGGGGGGGGTTAAATACTCAGGAGATTTAAGAGAGATTAGTATATTTTAATCTAAACATACAGCTCTGGTAGTGGGGGCAATAGAAGTAGCAACACTGCCAGTAGAATTACTAATTCAATTATTGGTAGTGATACTAAAATACAGTTTAAGAAAGGTTTAATTTGACTTAGAAAGCCACAAAAAAACGTTTAGCTTCCAGATCAGTAAGGGCATTATCAGCATTAGTGTAAGACCATACTGTATGTGGGCAGCAGCAGCTATCTCAGGCTGCTTTTGGCAATAGCTTTTAGCGCTGCAGGGAGGACTGGGGCATGGCTGCTCAGCGTGGCGTACACATGCTCCATCGATCACCGCTCCCAACCCGTCTCGTCCATGCCACAGGGTGTAGATGGAGATTGAAAAAGACTTTCTCTCCTACAACAAAACAATCTTCCAGAGTTGCTCCACTTGTGCAATGTGGATGTTTGTACTTCCATGTCAGGAAGAGAATAGCTCCAACTAACTCAGCCAAGCACCATATTGATAAACTGATCAGAGAATCGATTTGAACCATCCACTTCTCTCAAAAGCGAGTGGGAGGTACCCTGCAGGTACTGGCTGCAGAGCGAAAGTGATTACAAAAAAAAAAAAAATCACTCTCATTCTACTCAGGGACAGATTGCTCTTTTTACTTGTGTTGTAAGATGTGGATTTTAATTTTAAATGTTAGCCACAATTATCTATGACTGTATTATCTCTGTCTATGTGTATGTGTGTAAGTAAGTATTTTATGTTTTCTGAACTGACCTGTCGAGTGCGATGGCACTGAAACTGAGCACAGTGACTGAGCAGAAGAGCTTATGGAGGAACTTAATGGCCTTGCAGAGCAGCAGAGTGTGAAGCCACCAGCAGCAGCGAGGGCTGGCTCCAAGCGCCATGTCGAAGGGAACGCACACCAGGCCGGCGCAGATACCCGAGCACGCCAGGTTCTTGATGAATCGGTTGGTCGCAGACTTAAAGACATTCGTACAGCAGGTGCACCACAACACAGTGGCATTTCCTGTGGGGAGGAGGGAAGCAGAGACTTAGAATAACATCAAAAACACAGTTTGTCCTCTGACTTCCTTTTTAGAAAAATGTCTATTTGTTGCATCTTTGCATTTGCCTAGCTCAGTTTTTTTTACTTGCCTTTTAACAAGCCACATGAACTCAAAAGTATCCTTTTCACAGGACAGAGTTTTAATAACCTGGTAGGATGGCACGTAACCCAAGAGATTTTCTTGGTAGAGCAGATCATACTGCTGTTTGTCCTCCTCATGCAAAGACTTGATGGCACCAGTGGCAGTTCTACATTGAATTACATCCTGGGCGAGACCCCCTTTCGATTCTGCACAAACAGTTATATTTTATTATAACATTTGTTGTCATTTGTTGACAACAAATGACATGAAAAGACCAAAGCTGTCTCTCAATACTTTCCAACATTCCTAAGCCCATTTATTTCTACTGAAAATGTCAATCTTTAACATGCGTATAGGATGTGTGTTGGCGGCCTGGGGGTTAAAGAATCAATTTTTAATTTTCAAGTCAGTCTTAAAACAATTTGTAGTAAAAGCTTCTGTGCACGGCACCTTCTCAGCAAGCAGGGGCGCCTGCAGCTGCAGGGGGCACCAATTTGCCAATTCCCCGCACAGTGAAATGATAGATAATAGAAAACCGCTTCGCGCTGCAGAGGATTTTTAAGTTTAAGTAATTTTTAAGTGCTCTCCATGTGTCATGAAAAAATGCTGCTTCGGCCGTGCCAAAAACCGCTACTGGATGGCACAGAGGTCTTTCAGCTATCTCTTCATGGAAAAGCCTTCCAATCTGCTTCACCAAATCCCATCTATCTATCTATCTATCTATCTATCTATCTATCTATCTATCTATCTATCTATCTATCTATCTATCTATCTATCTATCTATCTATCTTTTTAAAAATACCAATAAGGATTATTATGTCTTAAATTGTGGTTTTGTGAAGACTGACTTATAACAACAAGAACAATTGTAAGAAATATTTGATTTTGTGCAGAATTTTTGCACACAAGTAATCAACATAATTGTTATCCTTAACTATACGTACACTAATGCAGACAGAAATGTAAGAGCTCTTTGCAGGGTGAAGAAATCACTTGATCCTAAACCGAGTGAGACAGGACGATCAGGTTCAAGCGAGGAAACTGGCATTTCTGTTAAGATCCCTCTATAATTTGGAGCGATGAGAGAGTAATGATTGTTAATTAGGTTTAAAAAGGTGAACTTTATACTCCCTGCGAAGCACTGACGGATGTCAGGTCACACAGGGCTGCGTGTGATACGAGCCTCTCCAAATGTAATTAGACCCACAGTGTTAGCTGTGCTCTGATTGTCAGAGACATGAGCAAGATGTTCTCTGGTGAGGAAAACTGCCATTTCTTCCTCAGGTTATTTGTTTCTGATGTCTGTAAATGTTCAGGATACAGTCAGGAAAAAAGCACTCACCATCAATTGCAAGAAAAAGATCAGGTTACTACAGCTTACAAAGATACAAATAAAAGCTATGAAAGCAAGGTTAGATATAAAAACTCAATTATGGTGGAGTAGGCTGTGGAAATTTGGCCTGAGAGGTTTTAGATGGAGCTGGAAGAAGCTGTTTTTAGGAGAACATGGTGTGCTTTACAGCTAGTTTCTAACTGGGCAGGATTTCAGAGCAGCACACAGGAATAGTATTTCAGGGAAACCCTAATGTAGCTGTAATTAGTGCTCAGCCTCTGCATTCTGTGAAGCTGACTCACATGGGATAATACAATTAGCACAAATACTCATTGTTTAAAATGCATCATTACATAAAAGAGGATGTTTACAACACGTATATTCAGATTCCTACATGTACAGATTCTAGTGTATTGATATTTTACAAAACGACTCATATTGTCAACATTGTTTGCCAATCCCCTTTCAAAACAGGTACAAATGATTATGTTACAAAGACCGGTCATGGTTAAAAGAAAACAATGTTGACTGTTGATAGGAAACGTGATGTAAACAGCGGCCTTCTGTGTCAAACATGTTTTGCATCCACCCTGGGGTCTTCCGGAGAATTTTTTTGGCTGTAATTAAAACAATTTCGCACTTAAACGAGGACTAAAGAGCGAGCGTGCTCATTTTTTTTTCAAATACTAATTAACAAGTAATTTCCTTATATCCTATTTAAGCATTAAGGTGTACATTATGTCACTTAAGTCTAAACAAACTACATAAAGTACATAAATAAGAATTGAAGTGCTTTTTGAGGATATCTATAAAAAATAAATATTTATTTGTATAGCAGTTTTGAAAACAAGGGTTACAAAGTGCATCATCACATAACTGTAACTCATAAAGTAAGTCATTGTAAGTGCCATCAGGTAGACAACATTGGGACCTCTATTCTTTTATAATCAGAGCTTGCATTGTCTGTAAAATAACGTTGTCCTTTTGTGCCTGAAATACTCGCGTAGCACTTGTGGAACACCTTGGCAACCACACTCACAGCAGCCAATGGGGAGAAGAAGCACACACTAAAAATGATTGTTTGTTCCACTTAACAAATAGCTGTCCAACTACACATGAAAAACTCAAAATACTTCAAAAAATGCTTTGTTTGTCTACTTTACACACATGAAAGTAAGTTGTGTCATCTCTGGACTGGTGATGATAAGCTGCTGTTATCAGTGAAGCAACTAATCCAGGTGTCTAAACATAGCAGCATCAAATTCAAAGTGTGAAATATCATAAACACCTTCTTAGTTGCATCCCTGTGATGTTATAATTACTTTAGTTTCAATGAGTGACTTATTTAAACATTGCAACCAACAGCGGAAATAGAAATCCCGATCCACATACTGTAATTTCTCACAGACATGATTAATTAATAATCACTATTATTATTATTCAGTAATATTAGCTGTTGCCGTGCACACTGTGGCACATTACTCAGATTAACAGTCAAACTTCTGTGCTTCATTGGGAAAAAAGGATAACTGTCTGCTAATTACTAGGAATTTTAATGTTAGTTAAAAAAAGAATTCAACATTTTGGGAAATACACGTTTTGCTTTTTTTTCTAATAGTTAGATGAAAAGATCACTATGACTCTAATGTCTGTGCCTTAGGTACAGAGGAGACCGTTAGCCTAGCTTAGCATAAAGACTGGAGGCCAGGGTAAACAGCAAGCCTGGCTCTCTCCAAAGTTCAATGGAAAGTGAAGTAGTCCAAAATGAATCTGTTCATTTTAGGGGTGCCAGTATTTGTAATTTGAAACTTTGAAGAGCGTTAACTTAGTTGTTTCCTCCTGCCTCCAGTCATTATGCTATGCTATGCTAAGCTAAGCGATTCACCTGCTGGCTCCTTACCATGTTTTGTAACTGTTTTGTTTTGTAATTATTCAGATTATACAGTTTACAGTTCTCATACCTGAACAACAAAACAGTTTGTCAGTGAATTGCAACACAAGCCACGTGAGCATTAATGTATTGAAGATGAAATGACTGTTTATTAGGGTTGCCACCTTTCATGTAGAAAAATAAAGGACACTAAAGATATTTTTCTCAAAACAACGTTGATTTCTTACGGACTCGTCGCTTCTACAGGAACGGGACGCACTATTTTATTTTGAAATACGGGACGATTCCGTATTTTAAGGGATAGGTGGCAACCCTACTGTTTATACAGAAGAAACCAAACACATTTTAAACATTTTTTGTCCCTCATACCGATTTATTTTTGGAGATGGAAAGAAATGAAATCACCCCCACATCAGGACAACAAAAGTGCCTACATGATGGAACTGACATATTGTGTGCATCCCTGATGATAAGTGCTGTCTGATGATGTATCCTGGCTTTTATCATAATATAAAAACCTGTTTCATAGCGCACAAAGTGGCTGGAGAGTGGAGAACACACATTTTTGAAAATCTAAACCTCAAAAACAGCCCTCTTTTTTTTCATTGTTTTACTCTCTGGCTTATTTATGTAGTCATAGTTAGGTCGTGAGTTTCCTGCTGATGAAATTGCTTTGATTTTTCTTTCATTTTCTTTTTGCTGTATATGTGGAATTAAACAACTCTCCAATTAGCCTTACAATGTGTGTTCGAATGGTGATTGTTCCTAAAATAGATTTAGGTATATGATTATTGTTTTCTATAATCAATGGTCACACATGGCATCATTGGAAATGTCAAGCCCACCTTTTCCAGTTTACTCTCCTGAGACAATTATTTCACTAGTAAAGGGCAACAACTATTATTATAATTGTCATTTTTTCTATTTCTATTTTACATATATTTGTAGACCTAATCAATCTGTATTGCTGTCCGCTTTAGTGTCTTTCTTGATTCTACCACTGGGGTCGCCAAAGTCAGACATCTTTTAATTTTACACAAAGTGGCTTTAAAATTTGCCACAAAACACTGATTTCAACGTAACCGTGTCACTCTTTAATCAAGGGTCATACCTGTGTTTATTACATGCTTTATTTACATCCCATTTTATTTGCTGTTCTCTGGTGGTGCATTCAAGTACTGTGGGAATCTCTGCCTTTAAGACAGCTGGCTCTTTGAAAGTTGTTTTAACTTATTGTACATTATAGGTTTATATAAATGAGGTTGTTTGAAAAGTAAAATAGATGTATTGTATGTTTCCCAAGCCATAAACACAACATACAGAGGAAAAATAGGCATTTTGAGCTATGCTGCAAAAAGGCAACTTTGTGCAGCCATTCATGTCATGCTCTCCTGACCCTGCCACAATGCACTACAAAACAGGGGGTTGTACTGATTCAGACCAATAGTCATTTGGCCATTTTTTGCTGGTTTTGGAGTTAGTTTCACCATATTTCATCATGGTGAATTATCTATGCAGCCTATCATTGAGGCCATACTCATAGAAATTAGTGACAAATACCACATTAATATGCTTTTAGGCAGTAGGATTATGTTTTTTGGCTGTCAATAAGATGGAGGGGATGTCAAACTGTGTGAGACTGATGTGCTTGTGCGGTCCATCAATTCACACGGCTCCTTCCTCACTTCCATCTTCATCAGCAGCCTGTGATTCTACTGGCACAAGCAAAAATATTTGTCACAGAGTCGGTACAGATTCAGCTTGTAAGAAGCTTAAAATGTGTACAGTAAGTTATTGCTACTAATATTTGCCAATTTCATGGTGAAATAGGTAGCTAACACCTGTCAAGTTTACCATTAGCCCGTATCAACGTGCTAGTGTCTCCTTGGGTTGCCAAACTAAAACTTCACTTCAATGAAAGAAGGCATCAAATACACATTATACGTTTTGCTTAAGTCTTAAGTAAATGTTTGCTTCTTGTATGTTTTAATTTACATACTGTTATATGTAATGCTTAACATCCAATATTCAAGTTAGCAGCAAACTAACATGCAAAACAGACACGTCAGATAACACCATTCATAGTATTGAATGGCATTCACCAGTCATATAGTATTGTACTCCACAGTGCATCCATATGGATAGCTACAACAACTAGGCTGCTGACAGGATTTTTTTTAGTGGTGTGTGTCTTGACTTCCCTTTAATTAAAACAAAAGAAGGAAGTGGAGTTCATTATAATAAAAATGTGGAGGATATGCACAGTGAGTGTGACCAGATACAGCCTGAACCATGTAAGCACTATCAAAGGGAGTGTTAACACCTGTCGAGAGAAAAGTCAGGTGAAAATGAGCATGAGAGCATGAACATTTGGAGGGATGACCTGTAAGGAGTATGGAGATTGGGCATGTTGGCTAAAAACTATGGGTAGAATATGACAGCCTAATTGCAGTATGCACCGACCAATGGTTTGAATGGGAAAAGCCAGCAAATTTGATGGAAAAATATAGACTGCTTTGCTTTTATAATTTTTTTTTTAATTGATTGATTAATTGACTGTTTTTGGTCATGTTATGTAGTCATTTATGTACACTATGTGTTTTTGATGTAAAACCTACATGCAGCTATTAAGAATAAAAAGATGACTGGATGAATAGCCATAGAATCCAATTATAGCTTTATTATGACAGTGACCATCTTTTCACATTTACAGAATACTGCTGCTTCATATTCAAGTCTTTTAGGCATTGATGATTGGGCTACTTTTTTGGAAGACTTGCTTGTTGTTGGAACTTTGCTCATTTATTTTAATTTGTCTTGCATAAAGGGTGTTCCCATAAGGTTCCCTTGACCCAGATTTATGAGTCAAACTGTTGAGTTGGCTCAGAAAAAAAATTAAGCTATTGAATGCTTTAATTTAGTAATTATATATCTATGTCTGCAGGAATCTTAGGTGGCGTGGGGGCCTTTCTGTCAAGTATGAACAATAGCCTATATTTGTATGGGGCGACTTACCGAGTAGCGAACCTATGAGGATGAAAACCTGGATGGTGGTGGTGAAGTCCCGGTAAGCTTGCTCTTGGATGAGGCGCTGCTGCTGATCCAGCCCGGTCCCCTCGGCAGGTGGGTTGCTGTCCCACCGCGTCGGCGTGCTCGAAGCATTAAGAGGATCCAGCCAGAAGTGGGCTGCTGTGAAATTGGCTGCACCGTTCCCGACCGTCGCAGCCCGTCTCCCACTATCCATGTCGGTTCACCCGGCGATCCTGACGGGTTTTAAGACGGCTGGCGGGATGTCAGTAGCCAGTATTGGAGAGGCATTTCAGTGGGGATGATGGTGATGCCTTGCAAAAAGGAAAAAAACCCTACAAAACACAGCTTGCATGCATGCAGAGATGTCAGTGAAGATGTGAGACGGACACAGGTATTATGCGTACAGCTGCCAGGAGTAAGATGATTGGTATACGTCTGATGAATCAGAAAAGAACATGGTGTAGCCTAATGATCATACATCAAAGCACAAGGAAATATCCCGACCCATAATCCACCAATGCGGATGCATGGCAGAAATCAGTCAATGAAATCCGTGCGCAGTGAGGTTGGTTGGATGCTACTCTCTCTGACACCCAGTGCACCTAAAACCACACCGGGGTGCGAAGTGTCCGTTCCGGTAAAAAGAAGCTTGCAGCACCAAGAACACAATATAATCACCTCTCACCGTACAGTAAAAAAAAAGAAGAAAAACAATAGTGTGGCAGTCAAGCTGATACTCCGGCTGTCGCTGGCAATCGCACTGTCAGAGGCTGTTAATTAGTAGACTGACGGGTGTAGGGAGCCTTGCAACTGAATGTCTCACAGCGTGAGGTGCAAGACTGGAGAGAAAGAGCCCCTCCTCTTCTTATAGCATCAAGAAACTCCACTAAATCGTATGAATGGCAAGCGAGGGACAGTGTGGCCGAATTACACACTGATCAGTAATGCTGTTGGTATATAAAGATGGGTAAACTTCCTATCATCCAAACAGACAAAAATCAGTTAAACTTTAAGTAAATATAATTTATCCAGAGACCCAGTTAAACAATGTACAGTACATAGGTTTACATTTCAAAATAATGAGGCACGCTATCAATCCGTTTGTCATCCCCAAAAGGTAACCAGACATTACATTGGGTTTAACCTCAACAACTGTGCTGTTGTCTTGCTCAGACTGTTCTTTCACATGTGCTTGTTACATTCCTCTTTGGTTTGCTGAATACCAACATTTGTGAGGACATACCTCTGTAAAACAAAAAAGTATTTCATGATTTACTTTGTGTTTGAATTAATAACAGTAAATCAATTTGTAGTCTCCTTTACAAGGCAAGTGGACCCGCAAGGTGATGCTCATATGGACCCATTATGGAGAAACAGCTAAAGATCAATGCATGAAAATGACTATTCATACATCCCAGTAGAAAATAAACCTCTCTTGAGCAGGACTAGAATTAGTAAATTCCATCTTTGAAAATATTAAGCAGAGGATCAAAACTCTTAACTATTTTTTTTGGTAATACTTATAGTGCTAAATACATTCCCTTTATTCCAATTCCTTCATATTTGTGGAATCAGCACAGTACATGTATGTCTGACATTACTTCAACAAATCAAGTCTTTTCCTCCATCGTGTGTTAGAAAGTCATGCATGTCTGTACCCGCTTCTGTAAAGACTGTGTTCATAAAAGTGGATGCACTGAGACAGCAGTCAGTGTCTTTGTTTCCAACTTCAGAATCAGACTCTCTTCTTTGATGCAGGCTACATTAATAAAATCCCTAAGAGAAAAACATACTTCAAAGTAAATCCACTTCCCTTTGAAACAGACAACAGCCCTTCATATAAAATAACATGGGTTTGAACTTTAACATTAGAATAAAATCGCAACAGTGGGATTAGTGTTAATTTTTAATATATGCTTTTATTTCACAATGTTTCATCATGATGTGTTCCACATTATACTGTAATGTAATGCAGGAAGGATGAGCTGCCACTAGATGCCAACATTTTCACAAATAATTCACATTACTTGAGTTTATTCTAGGAGACTAATGAACATCACTGCTAAGTGTATAATAATGACACCGATTAGTGTAAGAGGAGGCTTTATTACAAATCGAAACAAAGATGATGCAAGTGCTGATTGGCTTAGTGTAAGACTTATTCATAAAGAACATGTTTAATTGTTTATGTTAAGGTTTCTAAACCTCCAATAGCAGTGATATCACAGCATTATAAAATTTACAAAAAAAGCCAAAGCTTCAACATAACACTCATATCATTTAATACCCCTTTGAACATTTCATTCATTAGAATCTAAAGGCACGATTAAGCATTGCTAATGACGGCCATCATGGGACGCTTGATAGACTTGATGCAGCATTGCTTGCTAACAAGTACTAGTTGTCCAAGTGGCTCTTGAAGAACTCCTGGACTTTTTCCCACAGGTCCAGCTGAGCCTCAGAATGGGCTTTTGGCTCCCCACCAAACACCACATCACTCCCTACTGCTCCATGAAACCCAGACGAACAATAAGGCATGTGAGGGACTTCTAAAAAGTGCCCAGCTTTAGGGTATGTTACAACCTTAAAAGACTCTTTGCCATGATTTCTTAGCGTTGCAGCAGCCTGCTTGGCAAAAAAAACACTGTTCCAGTTGTGGTCATCTTCAGAAACAGCAAACAGGAACTGGCAGCTGGCACGTTCAATCGGAATCAATGACGCCCTGTTCTTTTCCAAGGAGGGGTCAGGTAAGGCATCTCGTATATCTAGAAGCCCGGACTCTGTGATTTTAATATTCTTCATGACAGGGGGAAGTGGAGGAATAACAATGTCTTTGTAGTGTAAAGGAATGACAGTATTTGCATTGCAGCCATTAATACAGACGGTCGCTGAGATCCCAGAGAGGAAAGATGACATCGACAAAGCCAAACCGCCACTGTGAGAGATTGCTATGATTCCAATCCCTGGACCTTTAACCTGCACAGAGAGGTATTGTGTTAATAATCATGTTTAGAATATTGTACCCCTGCTAAAATGCCCAATTTTATAAGATCAATAAATAACTATCCCTTAAATCTATCCAAAACCAGAGCTTAAACAAACAAGAGTTGCAACTAACAATGATTTCCATTACCTTGTTTCATCAAAAAAAGAAAATGGCTAAAAATACTGAAAATCTCAAAAATCCCTAAAGCCAGAGATAATATTGTCAAATGACTTGCTTTGCCTAACAAACAGAACAAAACCTAAATATATTCAGTTTATTTTTACAATAAATGAAGAAATGATGGGAAGCTGGGACTAGAGAATCAGTTCAGACCAGTTTCCTAGAATTATCTTAATTATGCATAATTTGCAAAGGACATTGAAAAAGTCTGTCATCAGAAGCCAGTAGAGGGCAACATCGACACAGTAAATACTGGCCTATAAATCTACTACATTCTCACTGTGTGTAATTAATTCATTGGACACATTTTTCACAATAAGAACAAAAGTTAAACTTCACACGGGAAGATAAAATGGAGATTATTGTATATGTGATTATCTATACTGTTTTAATCTTTAATACTAACCTCTGGCTGTCTCCTTAGATAAGATACAGCCTCTTCGAAGTACTCCAAATCCAACTTTTTAGTTTTTTTTGGTAAATCCTGGTAGTCTGTATAGGCCAATGCCAGAACAACAAAACCTTTATTTGCCAAGAGGCTGGCTCTGGGCTCAGTAAGACGTCCACCAAATGTGTACAAATCCACAACTCCTGAGAATGGTCCCTTTCCTGAAGGGAACAAGAAAAAAAAAAAAAAGGAGAGTGAAAGTTAAGTAGAACACTGACATCTCTCCGATTTCTCAGGTATCAACAAGAGAACACAACTAACCTGGTGGTACAAAGAGGACTCCTCGTATTCTTCCCTCTTGCACAGGTATTCTCTTCATCCCCTCTGTCATGTATCGTCTCTCATTGGTTTCAGAGGCCAACACCTCACCAGTCTCTCCACTCAGTGCTTCTATCTCCACCAGTGTTGGGCTGAGCACATTCTTCTTTAGGAGTTTACTGTGTGGAGTCTCCGGTGCCAGGGCCCAAAACAAACCCATGGGCTCCACTCCGGTGTAACTTCCTCCCAGAGAGGGTGCACGATAGACATCCACCTGGCCGGTTTCATCTGCTTTGTACAGAGCAGAAGCCTTGAAAATCACCCCTCTGTCATCAACTAGTTTGGACCTCAGTTGAACTTGTTTGTGAGGAGTGAGTCCCTCTACTTTTACATGCACCATTTTATCAAAGAGACACCGAACACTGGGGAGAATTTTCAGGCGGATCTGTGAGTAAGCCATTTCAGCTCTTCAAGATGGGAGAAAAACAGTGACTCACTGTAATGTCTTAAATGTCCTTCCGCTTTACTTTGTTTGTAGGGACAGCTATGTTGTCACTGCATCTGTTAAGGCAATCAAGAATTAAATGAATGTCTTGCACACAAAAAAAAAATCACCTCTGTGACTCAGCTCTATCAAATGTCATAATATTCATTAAAGAGCCCCTATTATACTCATTTTCAGCGTCATATTAACGGCAGAAAACTGAGTTTTCATTATATATGACATACAACAATGTAAAATGAAACACCAAGGTATCATTAGACCACAGGATCAAAATAACGAAGAAAAGAGAAATATTTTCACCAAGAAACTTTATTTATATCAAAATGTAAAAAAAGTACAGAGAACGTTCTAAATGATACATGAAAATCTAATCTATATCAGTCCCTCCAGGATTTCACAGCCTTTTTTGAGACTGTTGAAGCCCAAAATGCCTGATTTCGCGGGAGCTTTTGTAAAACCGAGTAAAAGTTGCGATGTCTTTTGTAGGTTTGTTGCAATGAAGTTGCTGGAGACAGTGAAAGTTGCAAAAGAAGTTACTATTCTTTTTTTATAGTTCTTTAAAAATAAAAAGGAAACTTGTTTTGGGGAGAATAAAATTACTCTGTGCTGAGATTTCCTAGTAATCTTTCCAAAAAGGCTCAGGATGCTGCAAATGTTGGTATAATATGAAAATGGCTGGTGGATTTAAGACAAAAAATTATAATTTATTGAATTAATCAAATTTGAACATATGTGTCAGTGGCTTGTTGAACTTTACATTGTTAGTTAATTTCCTATCCTGGGACACACATTCATACGGTTTGATAAAGTACTTATTGGACTTTAACTTATCATTGCACTTACAATAACGAGCTTGTCTGTGCTCAATTTAGGTCATCCGGTTTTTCCTGCATCAACCCTGTGTGTGTACGTTTGTGTGTGTCACGGGGGAAACAGAGCAGCAGCCCCGCCCCCTGCAGAGAGACAATAAGATTAAAACAGCAGCAGCTTCAGCGACTTTACAGTGAAAAATTGTTACAGCAGCGTGCATTGATGTTAAAATGTATACAGGTTGGCAGGACGGTCTGAAATGTTTTGCATGGTCTTTCGCTGTATGTTTTGTTGGTAAATGTGAGATGTTCGACGTGTGTATGGTGTACACACACGTCTTATTTTCATATCAGAAACAAGAAAATTATCAACCCGTTTTTACTCCCGCGGGACTGCGGGGATTGGTTGGGAAACTCCGGTTATTGGTCAAATTTGCAGAAAAGTTGCAGTGATTGGTTAAATTGCGAGACGCACCAAATTCACGTGATTGGTTGAATTTGCGTGAATTGGTGCGATCGCTACATCGCGAAATCCTGGAGGGCTGCTATATACACAGCAGCTAGATTGTATCTTCAACACTAATAGTGTCAAATCCTCTACCATCTATCATGGATTACCGCCATCTAGCCTGTCGCAGCTTTGTTAGCTGGTGCTGGGGCTATTCAGGACTGAGTCAGGATTGTGATCCAGTCCTGTATTGTACTCCAGATAAGCCAGGAGTTTCCTGATACGGCTGGTTAATACGCCGGCATCCGCCTGCCACTTCACTGAATAGGGAGACATGTTGGGCAGCCACTTCCTCCTTTGAGGGTCTCTCATATTGGGATACCAGGTCATTGGGGATGGAGATTTTATACATCTCCTCAGCAAATGGCACTGGGTCCTCAAACACCTCCTCGAAGACAAGCCTCATCAGGTCATCCACATAATCTGAAAAATATTGTATTCAAAATAACATTTTGTAGTTCTTTCATGAATCCACCTCCCTTGTACATATCTCAAGTATGACCATAAGTATTCCATTGCGTTTTCCTGTTATGTTTGTTGTAAAAAATAAAGTATTTTACTAACTGTATGTGGGGTCCGTTTTCACAGGCCTTTCTGAGCTTTCACCCTTTTCTGATTTGGGGAACACGTCCTTGTAGACAGCTTGCCCTAGAGATGTTGTTGCTTGGCTGTCGTCTGCATTTTCGTTGTAATGCATGGCTGCTAGGTACAGCCTACCATCACACAAATTGACAAATGTTAATGACCTATTGGAATTCAATTTTTCTTTAATATTACACTTAATATTAGCCAATACTCAGTTACTTTTTTATAAAGCTATTTACGGTGTCATTGTAAAATGTATTACCTACACAACCTTCCCAGGAAAGGGAAGACCATATTCTTGGGTGTAAAACGCAGGATCAAGCGGTGGAATGCCTCCAGCGATGAGGTTTGAAAGTGGTGACTGGTCTCCATATCTTTGAGAACTCTCTTATTGCAAAGTATTTTTTCCACTTTGTGGAGTGCCATTGACCCTTGATTAAAATTACAAAAACAATTTTGAAAATTATTAAAACAGGCAATACACTAATGCATTTACATTACAAAAGACATTTTTAGGTATTAGGTTTTATGTGTTACTATGAAAAGAATTTTCTGTAGCTTTTAAAAAATATATTTTGAAGGCCCATTTAGGGTTCACACCTGGTTGGAACCACTTTGTCGGATCCCTCGACACTCGGTCCGGATGTTCACACTTGGGAAAGATGGGGTTTTCATGTTTGTGAACATTTTGGATGTGGTTGACCAAGGATGTCCACTTGGCCACCTTTTCAGGCCCCGTTTTTGACGAGTTGGCACTCCAGTAAGCATGATTTTTTATGCTGCGCAGCCACTTTCTCAGCACCACACACTCTTTGTTTTGTGCCACTTTGTCCAGTTTCTTGGACAAACCTGATAAAAGTAGATATGCAATAAATGTATAATCAAGACATAGTTTGATGACAACTTGTTACAGAGACAAAAAGCACAGAGTATGTCTAGCAACCTCAAAGTATGTTGTGAAATATACAGGGATGAAAATGTACCTTTTACAAAGTGTCGAACGTCATAGAACTGTGCAATGTTCCTTTCCCCAAGAAACTTCTGAATTTGTGGATGGCGGTCGGTAACAATGTAGTCCACTGCCAAACCATTTGATTCGAGAAGATCTAGGCATCTTTTCAATCCCTCCTTCTCCATGTGGTAACTACCACGTACTTCATTGCTCTGGTGGTGGGTGGACAAAATTGCAAAGCTGTGAGACATAAACACACTGAAGTATGTTTAAACATGTTTTACAAGCCTAAAAAAAACTAAATTATTTAACTCACCTGAACAAGCTGAAGGTCCAAAATAGTGTTGCTCTCCAGGTGCATCACGGTGTAACTGCTGTAATTAGCTGAATGGCCTAAAGAAAACATGACAGAGAAGGGGACAATGGTTTAACACAAATTAAATGCACAAGTTTAATGACTGTAAAAATATCAGACACTGTGAGAGTTTTGGGCTGCCTGGTGAGTCTGCTTGCATGTCTCCACAAAGTCTAAGTGTTCCCTTCTGCTTTAGCTGCTGCAAAAGAATCTGCTGGTCCATTGTCCATTTGTGGATAATAGCTGGCTCCAAGAAATTCCTAGCATGCATCCTGAAGGTGTCGTACGGAAAAATCTGGAGCTGCATGGCCTTGCATATCTAAGAATACATCAAAAAAAGAAATGTCAGGATAGAAAAAGGTCCATTGTTTGCAATTTGCATATGCTGTAAAAAAAGAAATAACATTACCTTTTCGAGTTGTATGAAGGATGCACCTGTGAAATATGTGGCTGCTGACAACAGAAGGTTGCCAACAGGGATACTTCGAACCATGGGCTGGCTCTGCCACTGCCTCGAGTAGTTGCATTTTGGGCAAAACTGGTTGAATGCCACATAAGTACCAATTCGTAGTCGCTGGACATCACACCTAGTATTGCACACTGGACAGTTGTCAAACAGCTCTCTGAGGCAGCTTTCAAAGACGACATATTTATCCTCAGCATATGTGGTCTTTGGCACAAACCTAAAAAATAAAAAATGCATTTTTACCACATACTTGCTTTAGTTTTCAGAAATGTTTCTCTTTGCTTTCAACTCATTCTAAAATATAGCTAAAATATGGGAACTTACGACATGTCAGATTCCTTCGTAAGAACAAAGTCGCCCGGGTTATATGTTGAGTCCAGCACCTCCGCAGAAGTGTCTGCTTCCTCTTCCTCCTCCAACTCAAGACGAGGTCTCTTCCTTGGTCTGACTAACTGGTCCTTAATTGGTGTAGATGACAGGGGGAAGTCACAACGGGATGTGGTTTTAGTCCCAACACTGACACAAGACACCGTTGCCTGGGTGCCTATAAATATAAGGAAAGATAATGATATATATATATATATATATATATATATATATATATATATATATATATATATATATATATATATATATATATATATATATATAAATAAATGTGAGGGTTAAACATATAGAGTTTTTATTAAAGTGCATTTTAATTCCTATAGTCCACATAACTCAATAACGTATCTCATATGCAAAAACACATTTGATGCCTCCGTTTTATATACCTTTGCTTCTCATGTGATGCTCCCTCAGTGTGCCCCTGGATAACTGTGTGCCGACCGAAAACATCTTTTTAGAAGCCACAGACTGCGTGCCCACTGAGATGGTTTGTGGATGGTCAGTCTGGCATCCTACTTCCTGAAATCTAGTTTGTGTGGTACCAGTGTCCTGCTGTGATGTAGACAGAGTCAAATTAAGTAAATGAAACTTTTGCAATAGAGGAGCCAGTCAACATCTAGAAAGCTGAACAGTACTGAAAAAAACAGCAGAACAGAATGTTACACATGTAAGCACGTGTACAGCATCAACACAATATCCTTGTATTATACTAATGTGAATCACAAAACCACATCCACACTTGAACAAAAGATCTAGAGATCCTAAGACAAAATGCATATGCCGCCACTATTTCAGTATAAGTAACCCCCCTGGGTGATCCAGAATGAAAATCTGAGGAATTTAGCTGACTGTTTTACTGCTTGTGGTGGAGATGTTTACATTCTGGGTTTTTAAAAAAAAAAAAATGTATTTATTTTTTAAATCTGCGGAATTATGCGTCCACATTGGAAAGTTATCCAATGGATAAACTTACATCGTATTACTAACGACGTCATATCAATACAGCATTTGCAGGCTAGCACGCTAGCACGTAACACCATAGCTTGTAACGTTAATTATAAATCCACCTATCCATTTCACCCTTGATCTTGTGAGCAAAAACAATGCCCATTACTTACGTTGTAGAATGTTAGATAAAACTGGTCCAACAAATGATAAGCAACCCCATTTGAACGCAAAAGCCCAAGCTAACGTTAGCAACTTACCCGAGGACTACTGCTGAGTGAGCACTGTGTAACAAACCAGCTTAGTCACAACCATCAACACTTACACAGTACAGTAGCTACGTTCTTGGTTTTAAAATCCACAAATAAAGCATACTTACAAATTGTGATACGGAAGCTCCAGGTTGGTCAAACAAAGTGGGAACTGACCCGTCTTTCAGTAACAAGCGCTTGGAAAACCCTGAGTTGAACTGTACCCAGTTCACAAAGCTATCCTTGGTAAAATGCCGAAAACACAAAAAAATGTTGAGGTTGTATTGATCAGGACGAGTTCCATAAATAAATTTAAGCCACTGATTCTTCTTTTCTTCTTCTTTTGGAAGTCCAAACAATTGTGTTATGCTTGCGCACCCAAGCACACAACGCCTCCACTGGGACATGATCAATTTAATCCAAACAAACTGTTCAATGCTGACCTGCCTGCCTCCTGGGCCTCCTATATTCTCTTCCTTAAAGAGAGGGTGTTCCGCTGGACAGGTTTTCTTAATTGTCTATGTCCCTGATTGGGGAATTTAAGACAGGAATGCAGACGAGGCATTTCAGGCAGTTGAAGAGAAGTGCTTTTTCTGTGGGAGAGAAAGCTCCATTTGAGTGTTTTTTGTTGTTGTAATTTATACATATACTATATACACAAGAAAACTATATAACACACTTAATGACGGGAAACCCAAAAAAAACTAATAGGGGCTCTTTAAAAATATTCACAGAGCAGTACCAACATTGTGCAGTAACAAAATGAAGACACAGAAAGAAGAGCTGTGTGTGGCACTTTTGGCATTTTTTTTACTCGCATTAAGGAGTGCCTTGAATCTGGGTGCAAAATAAGCATAAGTATTAATAAACACTGATCCAACTGTTTGGTGTAGCGACTGTACTTCTCTATAAATTAGTTTTCTATATTGTGTTTACAGTGCCATCTCTAAACTTAACCAGATACATAACATAATACATTCTGCATAGAATAGAAGAAGGCACTGACTCTCTGTCAGGAGCAGGTAAAAATACTAATTTATTTACAAGGCCAAACGTAAGCTGCATGAAGACACTTTTCACCTTTCACCAACATAGGTAATTATAAACCCACGAAAGAGTCACATGACAGCACCTGGGTGCTCTATCTGTTAAGTATTTGAAAAAGACTAACATTAGGCCTTGATAAACAGCATTTTCATTGACGACGCGATGGGGTTGTCTCTGTAGCTAACTAGCTAACTAACGTCAGCTGAGAAATGCTGTGAGTGTCTTTAGTTGACAGAGAAGAGTGCATTTGCACGGTACTGGATAATGTCCTTACTGGGTGAAAGATCAAGATAACAGCTCACTATTCTGCAGTAAGGACCAGCGACGAGTAGTTATCAACCAAAACATTAAAGCTAACTTTATATTATTACTCCTCATATAAAAATACATCTATGATTACTACTGTGGATAAAAGTTAGCTAGCTTAACGTTAACGTTAGTTAGCAGGAAAGTAACTTTGCAGGTTTGAGCTTGATAATGTTTTTTGTTTTAGCGCCTTTGTTTCGAACAAACTGTCTATACGTAGACAAATTTGGGCCATACTGTACCTATCCACATTATCTCCCACCAGCCAGAAAATGCCTGAAAAGCATACCTTTACAACTACGAAACACTGATGTAGAAAGAGGAAACAACCATAGCACCAAGTAGGAGTAGAGTACTAGGCTGTAGGCAACTGGGCGCAACCACTTTTCCAAAGAAGGGGGAGGGTGGATTTGGGATCAACTGCCTCTGAAGTTTCTTTGTTTAGTGATGATAACTGCTTTCTGTACTCAACGTATGTCTAAATATTAATTTAAAATATGTGTATTTAAAATAAAATATAAGGAGAAACAGTACGAAAAGGACAGCACCAAACCCCCCATGAAACGTTACAAATACATGTATGTAGAAAGGTGAAGCAGCCACTAGATGTCAGCACTGGCACAGAGCTTTATATGTGCATATTCTACTTGAAACGTTATGGTGGGTGGTGGATCCTACTTTTTTAAATAAATGTCTAGGTATGTGAAACCACATATACGGTAATCTGGTTGTGATAGATATGTTTTCAACCAGTTAATCTTAAAGGTCCCAAACATTGATTCAAAGTCCAAGGCTTTGATACCACCCATATCATACTCTTAACAAGCTGTGATTTCTTAATATAATGGGTTTTATTTTTCCACAGGAATTGGAAAATAATTGAGTTGGCTTTCTTAACATTACCAGAAGAAACATACAGTGATATGGATAAATTACTTTGGAAATACCTTCTGTTTTAGATAGTGTAACTCTACCAAAGATAGTGAGGTCTCTGGTAAGCCAGCGACTCATATTTCTTCATATCTACTAAACGGTTAGAAAAATGAACATCTTCCCTTCTGATAGCATTTTTTAGATAAAACTATTCCTAGATATTTCACTTCAGATTTAACCTCGTTTGAAGAGATGATGGAATCCGTAGATGAGTGAATGGGAAGTAGCTCACATTTTTGAATACTGAGGGTTAACCCTGAAGCTTTAGAGAAAATCATGACTGAACCATCGGCAACATCTACCATGAATTTATTACTTAAAAGGATTGCTGTGTCACCTGCAAATTGACTAATTTTAAATTCCTTATCAAATATTGAGATCCTATTGAGAACTTTTCCCACTTCGGTCCCCCAAGTTCTAGTGTTGCTTTAATGAGCATGATAAATGATTGGGTGGCTAGAATAAACAGTTTGGGAGAAGTCAGTATAATACATCTTAATTATTTTACAAAAGTTGTTCTGAAAACCTAAAAAAAAAAGCCTTATAAAATAAAAGCATCAGTATCAATAAGGTCTCGATAATCAAGCATGTCTAGTAGCAATCTGGTATGATTATGTATATTTTTACCCCTCATGAAAGCTGATTGACACTCATCAATAATATGTGATAATCCCTCATTCAGACGATTAGCATAGATAAGTGCCAGTAATTTATAATCGTTACATAACAAAGTAATTGGTTTCCAATTATCCAAAAAAAGATGGTGTTTGTTAGGTTTGGGAATTAGTTACTGGGACAAGGCTAGACAAAACTCAACATAGTCTTGCTTTGCCAGACCTTCCTCCACAGCACTGCGAAGGAGGGTGTGGCTAGTCCACACAGCATTCCGTGATGGGAGAAAAATGTGCTCTGGTTTATTGGCATTTTTTTAAACCAATCACAATCGTCATGGGCGGTGCTAAGCGCCCTGCAGAGCCACAGTGCTTCTGCAAAATAGCCTCGGGAAGTAACTTGGTGGAACACGTGTACGTTCAAAAGTTGTTTTAGTCCTGCAACAGAAAACTCAGATTGGACAGATAGTCTAGCTAGCTGTCTGGATTTAACCTGCAGAGATCTGAGGAGCAGTTAACCATAGTCCTCAGAAATCAACCAGAGTTTAAAATTCCAACACAAAGAAAGCGGAAGTAATAGACATCTGCCGAAAAGAGTGAAATCCGACGGAATTTCTGGCAGCAAAGGAGCAATCGTTATCCCGGAAGTGGAACGCAGTGGATATAATATTATAGGCCTACTAAACTCAACGTAATAAAACCAAGGATCCAACAAAGACTGAACTAAAAACCATGACCTACATAGAATCTAATCTGTTGAAGGAATGAAGTGCAGTCGGAGAGATGGGCGGAGACACTCAGGTGAGAGGAATTAGGTGAAAATGCATGAACACAGGTGTGGCGGTAAACAGGCTTGAAAACACAAAAACCGGAAGTAAAGTAAGACATCTTTGGACATGACACATGATGAGAGGGAGGTTACAAAATAAAACAGGAAACAGACTAAAGCGAAACCCCCAAGACCGACAATCCATTCTGCAGATAATCACACAACATAACTGCACATTTAAATAGTGAATTTCTCTAAAATGACACATATACCATAATGCATGAACTGTTAATATATAGTTAAGACATTTGCAGTTTCTATTGTTCTGAATGTTGGTATATTTTTCTTTTTTTTTGTCACTTTCCTTTGTCTCCCCACCAAATGATGCGCTTTTATTATGAAGTCGAACATTATGGTTGGCTTGACCGATTAGGATCCGCCCTTTAACCGAAGTAGCCATGGAGACCGCGCGAGAGCGAGGCAGCTGGTAGAGTTCTCACAGCGAGGGTTTCCGCTCACCTAAAATAAAGAGCTGGCGAGCCGAGGACAAGGAACAACGGAACAGTAACCTTACTGACGGAACTACACGTTCAAAACATTATATTTTTTGTATTATTTTGCCACATTCTAGTTCTGGGTGTATCCATTTAGCTATACAACCGTCAATTCGTCGGATATGAAGCAGTGAGAGGAGGGCTCGCCGCTGGTAACCTTTAGTTGGTGAGTCTCATCTGTTTTTCGTAAGCTAAGCGCACATAACGTTAGGCCACTACGAGATCTCTTATCTGTCTCTTTCCTCCCGGTTGTATTTTTGGATTGTAAAAGTAAAAGCAAGAAACATGTTTCCCACGTTGGGGTAATATTTAATAATGTGTCAAGGGGAATAATGAGTTGTCAATTTTGTGTTTGTCATCTAACTAGCTTAAGTGTACCGTTCATGTTAATTAAGCTTGCTTTATTCAAAGCACCATTTGCACTTTTTCATTGCCCTATTCTATTAACGTTAGCTACTTCTTACAATCCTGAGCTGTTAGTTTGTGTGTACGTAGCTACGTATGTAGTTAAATGTGAATGTATGTGTATTTATATTTGTATACTTAGGCTATAGCTGTAGTGGTCAAATATGTATGTTTAACGTTACCGTGTTTAGCTTTTGTGGTTGTTTTTCGCCGTATGTCCATTTCTATGAGAGCAAAATCCAAAACAACAAAAATCCGAGTGGCCAAGTAAGTGTGAACACATACCAGGAATTTGATTCCGGCTTTTTGTTGCTCTCACAGAAATAGACATACGGCATAAAACAAAGACAACAAAGCTGACTAAGGTAAACATAAACATTTGACTACTATGTACAGATAAATACATATAAACTGTATATATACATATTACCACGCATTCACATACGTACATATAGCCTACGTAGATTAACAGCTCTATGAACATTGTAAACAGTAATACAGTATAGTGCAGTGCAAAAGGTGCTGGAATACATAACGAATTATTGATATAACAGGTTGCTTTTATATCTGAGGTAGCTGGATGACATACACAGTCAGTGTATGTTTAACAGATATTTACATGTTTATGATGTGCTTAACACACACATAATTTACTTGAAAGGTGGATGATTGGTGTTACAGGGTGAAAGCTAAATGCGTGGTGGTACAGGATAAAGTTAAAGCTAGGACACGTTATTTCTGACAGGTATCCAGGTTGCTTTAACGTTTTTTTCAGATAACATACCCTTGCTTGACAAAGCCCTTAGCGATACAGTAAAAAAGAAAACCGGCTCGAGTAGCTATAGTTAGTCCCATCTCTAACAGTTAACAGCTGTAGCGTTACTGTATTGTTACATTTTGGTAATGTGAACAGAATTATTTATGGTGTTTTAACTTGAGAGTAGCTTAAACAAAGATCTAACAGTTGTAAGTGTAGCTGCTTTTTTTTTTAGAAAGGGTTTGCTTTGGTTTTGTGTGTGTGTGTGTGTGTGTGTGTGTGTGTGTGTGTGTGTGTGTGTGTGTGTGTGTGTGTGTGTGTGTGTGTGTGTGTGGTCCTAGCAGCCCACCACACTCTTTGTTTAAATAGCTCGCAGTACAGTTGCACGTGTTGAAGCGTGTGACTCCGCTTTAGAGCTGCCATGAAGGCAGTTGACCACGTTTCATTCTGTTGCAGAGGTGTATTATTGAGTTTTGATGATCTGTCTTGCCCAGCTATTCCTTACACTGTAATTTCTCACTCCCTGGCTTATGTTCCAATAAGAGTTTCTTGATAGCTGGGCAGGGTAAGATATGACACTTAACCACAGCAAAGGACAGGGAAGTCCAAAGTTGAGCTGTTGTTTATCATCATAATGGAGACCAAAGATGAAATATACATTTTAGAGACCTCTGACAGTCACATTCTGAAAGACAGAAGTCATGGAGAGGAAGGTATTTGGGACTAATGGTCCCAGTTGGGCGCGCTGTGTTGGACCAACCAAGGTTTTGATCAAATCGTTGTGCACATGTTGTTGTGAGAGTTGGGGTAAACGATAATGATAATGTATTTGCCGCACTGTTATACTAATACTGTGGTAGCTATTCCTAATTTATTGTAAGATTGGATTTTAGTTACATTTTTGCATCAGTGTGATAAACTATGATGACAGGGTTTAGCCATATATATATATATATATATATATATATATATATATATATATATATATATTCCCCGACCAAATCTAAAAACTGACCAAACAGTATGTTGTTAGCACTAAGTCATTGCTCCACTTTGTCCCTAAAATTCAGCCAATAAGATTTTTGATGGCAACTGTTATTTAATGTGGTGACATTGTATCAAGTTCATGTGATGATGTGTCTGCTTCCATTATTTCCTGATATTGGATAATGTTTTTAAATCATTTAATTCTAAGTGATCCACAGTACCCAATGTTTGTGTTATATTTAAAGACATCTTATTATGCTGGACAGTGTGAGTTCTACTTTTTATGGCTTGATTCAAATCTCAACTTCATTTTTTTGTCACAATCACTCATTTTACTCCCATTGTTCAGATTATTTTGTTTTTACGCATTGTACACACTGGCTTTCACAGAGGAACTAGCAGATATACAATGGGCAGCTTTAATGGGGGTGGTGCAGGGGCGGTATATGGGGGTGGTGCAGTGGGAGACCTGGGTTTGATTCCCACTGCAATACATCAACCAATGTGTCCCTGAGCAAGACACTTAACCCCTAGTTGCTCCAGAGGCGTACAACCTCTGATATAGCAATTGTAAGTCGCTTTGGATAAAAGCGTCAGCTAAATGACATGTAATGTAATGCAATGTAATGGTTCTAAATTTAAAACCCATTGTGTGACTGCAGTGAGATTTTTACAACTCCCAGTTCAGCATTCAGAGGCCTTTTTTGTTTGACAACATAGCTTAGAGAAAACATCTTGTGAGTAAAGATAAAAAAAAAAAAAAATCCCATTTTCACAGTTCTCTACCTTTCACCACTGTCAACATAACATATAACAGTGTTTGTACGGTTTCATCTTCTCTCTCCCTATGTTCTTTCTTCCCACTCTTTTTTTCCTCATCTCCATCTTTCTGACTGTTTCTGACCCCTTCCTTGCGGCAGTACAGAGGGATGCTCGGGCGCTGTGGGGCTTAACACTACATACATCATAACAAAGGGTCCTTTCTGTGCTGCCATGCAGAGCCCCATCTCTGGGCTCCCTCCACAGGCCCAGGCGGGCTCCACCAGCAGCAGTAGCATTGGGGCCTATCGGGTGGAAATCTCCTCCCGGCTGTTTCTTTGGCACACTGAGTGCTCTCTGTTCCCGGACACATGCCTGCGCTGCTGCTCTCCTTGGCTCCCTTTGCATTCCAGGAGCCTCGGGCAGCTGAAAAACTGCAGTAGCAGCCTGCTGGCTGGCTGGTTGTCTGACTGGTGTCTGAAGTGGAGAGTTGCGTCGTTTTTTCCCCAAGTGGAGGACTAAACAAACAAAGTATTTATGCTGTAAAAACCTCTAATGTCTTAATGAAATGGGACGCAACACGGCCTCCCCATCTGACAAATAGCATTGCTATTTTTAGCAACGTCATTTAGGCCTCTGCAGCTAACAATTATTCACATTATTGGTTAATGTTTTGAGTAGGTTACATCTTCAGTTTGCTTGTTTGTTTGACCAACTGTTAAAAAACCCAAATATATTCAGTTTACAACTGTATAAAACAGGAAAAAGCATATCCACTGTCCTGTCCCGTTTCTTCTATGAAACAAGGAAGTTGTCTTGTCCTTTTGTATGATGCAAGAAAGTGCTTGCATTTCTTGCAACATCTGTGTGTATGGGCTGACATGTTTCGTGTCATTACATGTTTGTTTTTTTAAATCGAATATGTTACGTTGATCTAGGTTACTTTTTGCTTGTATTTGTATTCCTTTCACTAGCCATTCTGTTGGTGCTTCAAGTGTGATAAGATATATCATATAATGTCAACTATCCCGTTCCAGTGACATTAATATAACTGAGAGTACCGGTAGTCATATTGCAATTATGGCTTGAATGTTAGCCATTTAGAATGACTTTGTAATGATACTGATGTCTAGCACACACTGTTTGACTGTACATTGTACAGCAATGGCACTACAGGCCCTAAATTGTGATTTGGGTAAGCTGATGTTACCTGCACATGCAGCTGGCGGCAGGAAGTGTTTGTTTATGTGGTTTAACACAAGATTATGTTCCAGGAAACACAAACTAAATCTCTTGAAGGTTAAAATAGCAGCACACTCTTTAATGTGATCTGTCACGCTCAACATCTTTGGCAGTGTCTGACAGGAAACACAGTTGCAAGTTAGAAAGTTGACATCCAAACTTGAAGTATTTTTGTGCTTTCACTGTCAAACTGCCTGCTGTGTTATTAAAGAAAGCGCTTTAAAAGATCTGCAAAAACTCTTTTCAGGCTCCAAGCTATCTTGTTCCAGCTAATTGGAATTCTGTAGTTTGTGGGATACCTTAGTACAGAGTTAATGACTTTGTCCTTTCTCAGACGCTCTTGTGCGAAAGCAATTAAGCTAATTCTGCTTAAGTTTTCACTTTGTAGACGTTCAATACGCTGCCCTCAGCTCTCTCAGGAGGTCAACCCTGCATTATAAATGCCATCACAAGTGGTTATTTACATCCCAACAAGTGCCTTTGAACACAACACATGTTTTTTTGTTTGTCCTTGGAATCTCTATGACATTCATTTGGCAAGAACATTATCTGAGTTAAAGTAGGACCTCTCTGTAATGCAGGCCTTAGCAGCAATGCTCTGATCCCAACATGGACAAATGAGAATGTGTCTATGGACGAAATGGCTGGCACTGGTCCCCTGCATGTGTTTTTGACTGTCTGCCCTTTGGCTCATTGCAGTACCCAAACTGTCCTGCCAAATCCGGCTTACGTTACTCTCTCCCACTGGCATGCGCCACATGCAGGTAGGCCTCTCCATCCTTTTCTTGGGGACATCAGAAAGGTGGCAGGCAGTAGGGGGGCCTGCTGTTTGTGTATGTGTTGGAAAATCTTGATCTTTGGTCATTTAAAATGTAGCCTAGTGCAGGACACTCAAATGTGAACGCACAGGCAGTTAGAAAAAACAACCATGAATGTGCATAACTGTAGTTCTGGATCGTCTGTGGCAGTGCCAGTGCCAGTGGCCACGCAGCAGATCTGCAATCAAATTCGCGGCTCTTTAAGTGCAGCCATGCCATTACTGTAGCCATTAGCTCAGCAGCCTTGTGTAACTGTAATGGGCCCTCTGCCCTCTCTTGAGGATATGCTGCCTGCCAGTAAGCTAGTTCCCCACAAAATGCAACTACTGCTACTTCATCCCGATCTCTCTGTAGCAACATTGCCAAGCCTATGTGCACCTGCATCTCATTTATGTAATGATAGTGTATGTCTCGTTGTATCCCCCCAATCAACCAACACATGCTTTTAGGAAGTTATTTAAGTTGGTTATCATGGAGAGATATTTGTGAAGAGAGGATGGTAATTTTTTTTGCTGACATTTATAACCGATATCACTTTAAGTAGATACAAACTACAAATGAATCATAAGTAAATAGGGCAAGGAACAAATTAGATGCTTATTAGGCTAATATTGTTGGCTAATATTGGCTTATACAGTATGTTGGTCATATGAGCAGCTAAAGAATACTTTATATTTCAGAATGTAGCACCTGATGAAGTTATCTTCACATAAATTATGCATCAAACTATTGCTTATAACAATCTGCAGCATATGGCAGGGTAGAGTCACAGCTGAGCAGACGGTGGTATGGCATCTGTTATTATTCAACTGTTAAGTACTGTATCCTCTTTATCACAAATCTTTAATAACTGCATTTGAGGAATGCCTGCTACTATAGGGGTTACTTTATGGACATGTAATGCATGACAAAAATGTATATTGCCCAACTAACAAAAACACTAACAAATAACTTAAGCTTTGCTGATAGGCAATGCTGCCCAAACAGTAGAGAGCATAAACCTATTAAAATTGTACTTATTCAATGATGAAGCTATGGTAAAATGCAGCTCCTTGGGCAAGCTCCTCTCCTGACCTCCAGGATTTTTTTTGCAAAAGTTGCAGTTGTAGTCACAGTTTTGTTTTGCACTGCACTCTTTCTCTCACACTTTTTTAGCCTCTCTCTCCCTAATGCTCCTACCTCAGCAGCAGGGGTCTGTTTCCCTGTTACATCATCTACAGCAGAGTGTAATGGCTGGTTTATTTAGTAACATCTTGTGGCAGAGCCAAAAGTTGGGATCGAGGGGAGATCAGAGGAACTCTCCTGCTGCAACTTTTTAAAAGAGTGCTGGAAATTGCTGTCTATCTGCCTGGGGGTCAGTTTAAATAGCAGGATGCTGTTTAAAGGTGCTGACACACAATGCAGATGGCAAAGAACTAGTGGCAATGAAGATGTCTCCTAACCCAGGCCAAATACTTGCATTTGAACACACCACAAAGACTGCAGTCGACGGCCAACTAGCATGTACGTTCTGCGCCTGCGAAAGAGGAAATCACTCTCCATGCCAGCAGGCGGCAGTAATGTATTTGTCATACAAAAAGGGAAACCGGATATATAAACCGTTGCTATGATACATAAAACAAAACAGCATTTGCCCTCCTGAATTAGTCAGTGGCAGCACAGAGCTCTTTCTTCCGGGCTGTCACCTGCGATAGGGAAACAGAGGTGCAGAGTGGTCCGCCGCAGTTGGCTGGGTAGTTAATTGGCTTGCTAATTCCACCCAACATGTCATCATGTTACACTGGTAACAGAAAATTAGCCGTACAAAGTTGTCACACATCTGGCGATAGCATTGTGCTTTCCTAGAATGTGACAAGACTTTGTGAATGAAACATTAAGTTGTTAATATTTGACTAATTTAGTGGCATGCCGGCCAGTTAGCTAGTTAGCTTTCTTAGTCTAGCACCTACCACGATGTAGAGGGAGAGAGGAAGAGAGGTCTATAGTCTTTATATTAAGTTTTACAGTATAGGACATTATTTTATTAGTGTATTGTGTAGGTATATAGATTTTAAAAAGATTTTTGGCCAGTTTTGACAGCCCTATGTGTATTGGATTTAACAGATGAAATGAAAAATGAGAAGAGCCTTCTGTGTGTGTCCTTTCGACTTTAGTCATTTGCTTGCTTTCAGTTAAACCAAATAGCCAATCAGATTAATTCCTCTCACCGACATCTCCGACGGCGATTCAATATGTTGAGTTGGCTGAGAAAAAGCCAACCGGGGTCGAAGAGTAGTGACGGTGCCTCGCACACTGCAAAAATTAGGGTTGACATACCCTCACTGTCGGCCAAACTTTGAAAGATGGCTGACAATCTCTTTGGTGCGTATGAGAAGAGGAAATACACGAAGAGTCATTCATTCATTGTGTAGAGTCATTCATTCATGCTGTTCTTATCAGTAAACCAACTGCTATTTGATGACGTGCAGAGAAGGCCTTTTCTCTGTCACTCTCTTTGCCTTACAGTCTTTCTAGCTCTCTCTCCATTCCCTCCTGTCTCTCTGTGTTGCTTTTGGTTACATAATCCTCGTTGAATGTTGATAGTAATCCGCGTCCTCCCTCCCCCTCTCTCTCTATCCCTACAGGTTAAGCCGTAGAGGACTCTCGCTGGTTGCCGGAGGAAAAGATGTGCAATGGAATGGTAGCGTTTCAGACGAGAGCCCTGTCCTCCTCTTCTTTCTCCTCTTCCTCCACCTCCTCCGCTCTAGCCCACAGGCTGGCTGCCTCCGCACTTCTCCTCCTCTTCACCCTGCTCCCTCATGGTCACGCATCAGGTAAGATGCAGACACACAAACACATACACACACACATATTTTTTTTCTCTCTCCTCATTCCCACATGATACACATCAACTAAACTGCCATCTTCACCCGTCTCTTGAGAATTGATTGAGGCTACCCCCCCCCACCCCCCATCTTGCAGGTCAGTTAGATTAAATTTGCTTCCTATACCTTTGGATTGTACAGGTTGCTCTGTCTCCGAGCTGCAGCTGAGAGCTCAATCCCACCAACTGTGTGAATCCATTCACTGCCCTAATGAGTCACAACAGTTTTCCTCCGCTATTGAGTGAAACAGAGAGATGATGTTGTCTGTGGTCACATTGCTGTCATGAGGTTTTAATCAGCCATGACATTTAGCGTCCTCTGAGCGCTTTTAGCACGGCTAGCAAGCTTTGGTTATTAATTGTTTTCTGGGGGGGTGGGATTTGGTCCACACTTGGAAGTTAAAGTAAGCATAGGTAACACAGGTATTAATGAGCCACCACCTATAAGGCTTGTTTCCTTTTGTTTTGTTCTTAAGGAATACAATGTTAATGGCAAGTACTTACTGAACCCCGTCATTTGTGCCAGCTTTCCTTTCACTTTAGCTGTCCAATATTCCAGTCCCCCTCCCCCCACACAAACACACACACACACACACACACTCACTCCCCTCACATAGCCAGCTTGTGAAATGAGCCAGATGTCCTTGCCACAGTGAGGAGGCAGACTGTGTATGTGTCAATAAGTAAATGTGTGTGAGGGGTGATTTAAGATTCTGGAATGTTTTTAAAGCTTTAATTGTTTAACTTTCTTTATTTGCCGTTTAAATAAATGAATGTGTGTGAGAATCTCTCTCTCTCTCTCTCTCTCTCGCTCTCTCTCTTTCTCTCTTATGTAATACACATGATTCGTGTAGAGCCTAGAGGGGCTGGTATCACGCTCACGTTCTGCATCCAACACACTCACACACATACAGTACACTGCCTACCAATACCAAGGAGATGTGTCCTGAAATCCCCTGCCCACGTGCTCTGTGTACTGTATTTGTGTGTATATGCATGCATGTGTGCAAACCTACCCCATACTCGGGTTATGTGTGGATGAGGAAGGTCGTACCCTAAAATCCTGTGAGTCAGTGTATCAAAAGACAGACCCTGTATCAACCACATTCAGTTGGCGCATTACATAGGGACAATAATTTATTTTCTAATGCTCTAGACTCCACCACAGACTCCACCACTGGGACTATTTTCAACTGGCTTGTGACAATTCATGAACTGTGCGGTCTAAACCTTTCCAGACGTTACTATCTCATTAGCTTTTTCGAAATCCTTACATAGTTTCTTTACTAGTTTTAAGCATGTAATGGAAAACTCTAGGTGGTGCTTCGTGTGAGCTAACAACAATACAAAGGTTATTTTTAGTTGTTGCCATAGCTGTGTATTTGTAGCATAATTACTTCCTTGTAGTGCACAAGGCAGTATTCATTCTGACTCACAGTTCAAGAATTCTGGCTCTTCAAAATGGTGTATAGCTCTGTGCATGGTGTGTATTTGCTCTCTTGCATTAAGTGAATATAAGCTCAAATATATGAATAACACCAGCTAATGGCTTATGCACAGGTTTTTAGGGAAACCGTATTGAAATAATGTAAGCCCCTTCCCTAACCTGTTGAAGATGTACAGAATACAGAATTTTAGATTTCTGATAAGGGCGTTTTCCATTCAGGCACTGTAGTATGAACTTAAATATTTAATCACACATCACAAGCTACGTATATTGACAATGGAAGATTTAGAATTGTAGCTCATTGATAACAGCAGTAACAGAAACATAGTAGTGTTTTTCTGATCACAGTCCTGATCACATGAAAAAAGATGACACTTAATGATGCTCATTGATGAAAAAATGGTCCTGAAGAAAAGTGAATATAAATCAGGGCAGTAAAAATGGGGTGTATGATGAACAGTAAACATAAAAAGACATAACAGCAATTCCAATACTAAAACGGCTAAACCATGAATTGTAGCATTCACAGCATGGGAGAATGAAATTAAATCTACAACCCCAAATCAGAAAAAGTTGGGACAGTATGGAAAACACAAATAAAAAAAGAAAGTAGTGATTTCTAAATGTACTTTGACTTGTATTTCATTGCAGACAATACAACAGCACATCATTTAATGTGTTCCTCATGATTTATATTGTTTTTTTTCTTCAAAAAAACTAAATTCCTATTTTGGTTCTTGCAACACATTTCAAAAAAAGTTGGAACAGTAAAGCATTTACCACTTTGTAATGTTGCCATTCCTTTCCACAACACTTAAAAGACGTTTAGGGACTGAAGACACCAAGTGATGAAGTGTTTCAGGTATAATTGTGTACCATTCTTGCTGCAAACAAGTCTTAAGGTGGGCAACAGTACGGGGTCTTCGTTGTCGCATTGTCGAATGACAGGAAAGGATGTATATTTACAAATGAAATTAAGTTGACCAGACGAAACATGAAATATTTTGTGTTCACATTGTCTGCAATGAAATACAAGTCAAAGTACATTTAGAAATCACTACTTTCTTTTTTTATTTGTGTTTTTCATAGTGTCTAGCGTCATAGTGTATAATTAGAAATATTAGCATAAAGGTGAGGCACTCATTTTAAAGCTTTAAAGTAGGGCTGTCAAATGATTAAAATTTTTAATCAAATTAATCACAATTTTCAGTGGATTAATCATGATTAATCACTATTTGCAATTACACCTGAATCCTAACCATTTTTTTCTGAAATGCATACCAAAAGATACTAGTGCTGTCAATTAAAATATTTAATCGCATTAATGTCATAGTTAACTCGCGATTAATCGCACATTTTTATCTATTCTAAATGTCCCTTGATTTCTTTTTGTCCCATTATACTTTCTTAATTCTCTTATCAACATGGAAAAGTAGATTGGCTGCTTTGTGACTATGTTTTTTTTTTTATTGAAAACAACATTGTCATATACGTTATGTTCAGTTTCACACTAACATTCACACTTGGAACTAATAATCTGTCACACAATGTAACGCTGTTACCTCGATTTTCCATTGCAGATAGTACTGTAGATAGTCCTGCAGATAGTACTACAGGTAGTACTGCCTCATGCCTGAGGCGAGCGTGGCTCTTCCTACTGTCTATGGGCTCATAGCGTCGTCAGCGGCATAGCCAGTCGTCATAGCAACTGGTTTCCCGTGACTCATTTCCTGGTTCTCGTTCTCGTTCATAACCAACGTAAAATCAAGGAGAGGGTTTTCCTGCTGCAGGTTTCCCACCGTGGTCAGAAAGAACAGAGGAGACACTTTGTTTCTCTCTCTGACTGTAGAGTCACTACTTGCTCCGAAGCTAATCGCCGTGAGGAGCCTACTAGCTACGCGGCTAGCAAGCTCAAACCGGCCGAGGCTTGTGTCTGGTTTGTTTGCGGTCTGCGAAATTACAAGACCCGCCCTTCAATCACTACTATTGGCCAGGCGTCGAAGGTAACGTAACTCCATTTGTTCAGGTCCTATCCCCTGACCAATCCACTATCCTCACCACTCGCGGTGAAATGCCTAAACCAAACCAATCAGCTGCTTCGTAGGGCGGGACATGGCATGGCCATAGACAGTTAAAGAAGTGGACTAACAGATCCCGTTGCTCTCTCTATGCGTTACTCGTGCGTTAAAAAAATTATCGGCATTAAAATGGGTTTGCGTTAACGCCGTTAATAACGCGCTAAACTGACAGCCCTACTTTAAAGTCATTGTGTTATTAGTGCTTCTGTTCGCCGGCTGCCCTCTCTCTCCTGCTCAGCATACATAATGCACATAGGTAATCCCTTGACATGTTACAGGGATAGAGATTGCTCTTGAAATTTTCATGAATATGAAATTTCATCACTGCTGACAGACTAATTCCAGACTCCATACAAATACCAGTGTGTGGTATTAATAGAAATGGATATTAAAAAATATACTGTACAGCATTTGCGTCCTCGAGCTCTAAACACTAGAGTCAGAACAGAACTGTATCACATTTCTATTTTTGTCTATGAAGGTTCATGTGTCACTTTTAGTCTTTTTGTGGATATTACTCTTTTAGGAAATTTGACCTTTAAGTGATGGGGTATAAGATGGAGAGAGAGGATGATAGACAGTAACGGTTGAGGTACTCTTTGCTCCCATTTTTGGTGTCTTTAACAAAGAAAGGGAAAGCTTTGAGCTTCCACATTGGTGGCTTCATGTTCTCTGTAGAAAGGTCAGGACAACAATTTCTTGTACAAAGCCTTTTGGGGCCGAGGTATTTTTTTAGAAGCAATCACAGTCAAAGCCATGTCTTTTTTATCTGTTGTTCAGCTGTTCATTGTAAACAAGATTACCAGCGGAGTATCTGCTGAGCAAATGTACTGTAAATGGCTGCCTCACATTTGTGTTTGTGATTACTGTGTATGATTACATTTGTGTTAATGATTCAGGACATTCTTCCAAAAGTAGCAACATGCTAAACAAAACATCCTCTGCAAACAAGCAGGATGCCAGTAAACAACCACAGCAACAAAGCGGCACTCTGGGTTTTGTGTATGCACGAGATAAATGGCATCAGTCTGGAGGATTTTCATGGCATAGTGCAAATATTCCTTGTTCGTGCATGTCTTTTTTTAGTCTATCTGACATCCCACTAATGTTGCCTGCATAGGGCTCAGTTCCTAATATGGTGTCAATTCCTTACAGTGAGCCTTTGTGGTTTGTTTCAGAGGAAGTGGACCTACAGTGAGTCAGAACTGACAGAGTAAAGATGGGAACTCGGAGCACCAAAGGGTCTATTCACATGGATCACATGCCGTGTTTTCTGTTCGAACTGTGGCAAAAAGATTCGGACCATCCTTGTGGGTCCACTTAAATAGATAAACTGTGCCCTCTAAAAACCCATTGTCTTCTAAAGTTGAATTAAAGCTGTACAGGAAAGCGCCAGCGAGGACCAGAAGTCTCCCACAAACAAGCCTGCTGTGTGCTCTGTGTGGTGGTGACGTTTATGTGTGTTTATGTGTGAGAACGGGAAATGGCTTTCCCCTGGCCTGGAGGAAAAGTGGAGTCATACAGCAAAGTCAAGAGCAGAGGGAGGAGAGCAAGAGAAGGAGCAGAGAGCTGCCTTTCTAATTTCCTCTGGGATTTATGTTTGTTTTTGACAATCGATTGTTGTGCATTCTTGGCTTGAGTTGAATACATTTTTCTCCACCCGATGCAGGCCTATTGCACAGACGGATTCCTTTGTTTTGGCAGGTCTTGCATCACTTTGTAGGACCAACCCAAAGATATGAGGATGTTTTCTCGAAACCTCGAGCTCAAGGAAAAAGACTTGACAACTCCCTTTTCTTTGTAAGAACAGAGTAGACTCCAGTGGCTAGCATAGCGTCATTGCTCTGACCACAGAGGAAAATTTCTGAATGAGCCATGCCATACTTCAGGCGTCTTCAAACAGCTGTAGTCTTTGAAACTTGTTGCTTTCTGTAGCCAAACAAAATTGTGTGTGTGTGTGTGTGTGTGTGTGTGTGTGTGTGTGTGTGTGTGTGTGTGTGTGTGTGTGTGTGTGTGTGTGTGTGTGTGTGTGTGTGTGTGTGTGTGTGTGTGTGTGTGTGTGTGTGTGTGTGTGTGTGTGCGCACTGTTGGTTTCCAGCCCTCGCAGAAAGTTTGCTAGACAGGCTGGGTATACAAACAGTGCAGCCCAAGGGGGAAACAATGGTTCCTGTGCAGTTAACTGTTCACAATAGTCCCCTGAAGTCCTGTTAGCAAGGCAGCTCGCAGGCAGACAGGAGTAAAGCAATACGCTGGCTACTAACTCCTTTCTGAAATGCGAGAACAAAGAGGGCTTGTAGGGGGGTGTTGGAAGCCACAGGCCAAACCTGCGGCTCCACTAGATCACCAGTCTGCAATTAAGACTGCTAACTCTGTGTGTGTGTGTGTGTGTGTGTGTGTGTGTGTGTGTGTGTGTGTGTGTGTGTGTGTGTGTGTGTGTGTTGAGCACAGCCACGTTTCCATGATGTCTTTGTTCTTCTGTCTCACTCTCTCTTTAAGGCTCCAGCCATTAGCCAGGTAAGACCCATTAGCGGCAGTCTGGTCGAATCTATCAGCCTTTCTCTTTCATTATCTGTGTGTTTATCACTTGAACCATCACTCTCTGCTCTCACCCTGTGTCATTTAACAGCTCTCCCACCCAATCAAGCCCTAACTTAAAACTTTAAATGCCTCACCAGACAAAGAAATACTCCATAGAAACAGATACTTCAGTGCGGACAGGCGACGCAAGACCATTTCATTCACTAAACAGTTGAGCAGACAGTTCAGTTACTTGGTAAAGAGCCTAGATGGCCAGGTTTGTTGTTAGCTACACAGTGCTGCCACTTCACCTACTAACACTATGCTTATCATAGGCATAGGTTATTTACATTTCTTTACTCCCATTTTTTTGGTGTCTGTGTTTCAAACCTTTCTTCTGATCCAGATATTTGCGTTTGCAGTTTTGTATGTGCAGTGTGCTGATCACCATCTTGTTATTTCTCCACTGATGACAGGTGCTGTATAGTAAAGGTTAATGAATGTCGAAAGCAGGAAGTGGTGGCACTGGCAGCACCAGGCGCACCAACAGTTAAGGGGCCATCCACACGGAGACACGTTTTGATGCAAACGCTCTTGTTTTGCATCGTTTGAACCGATTGTCCAAACGAATCCTGTAAACGCATTGCCTGAAAATGCACTTTTTTGAAACCTGGTCCCAGGGTGAAAAAATTCAAAAACGGTTCCCTTTTGGCTTTGTATGGACAGCGAAACCGCATACGTGCGTATCGATAATGTCATCGCCACACCCCTCGACCTCATAGCCTGCTGCCTTCAACCTTACCCCGCTAGTACTGAAGTAGCTGACCGCTCTAGCAGGGACGTAATGTTAGCTGCGGTTAGCTGTTTATAAAGTGGAAATAGCTAGACAATGTATAAACTAGCTAGCTAATCTGTCTGCTTATCAACTCCTTGAATGGATTATAGTAACTTTTAGCACCGCTTATTGTAGAAAGGCTACCGCAAGAAAAACATGTAGCTAGATTATCAAAAAGACATCATTGATGTTTGTTTGACTGCTAACGTTAGCTCTGCTAGTTAGCGTGCTGCAATCATGTCCGATAGCAGACAGCATTGCAAAAATAAAAAGCAATCCAACAGCACATTATACAATGTAAACAAAGACACGTTTTCTTGCAGCAGCCTTTATAAAATAAGCACTGGTGAAAGTTATTAAAGTCTAGCAAAGCCTGTCTACTTACTAGAAATTCTTTGAGTCTAGTCATGTTATGAATGGACGAACTGAAGACTGCTCTTCTTCTCCGTTTTTGGTTAATTTCTGTAGCAATAACATATATATAGGCCTGGAATATGAAGTAGTGCGTTGAGTCATTTACAAATGGATTTGTTTGGACGCAACTATTCTTGAAACGAATCCAGGGAAGTTGGGTAAAAAAAGATTGTTTTGGTACGTGTGGACGTGGCCTAAATCTGATAACAATCACAACAAGTTTGAGATATATGGAGCATTTATAAGCTGCTACTGGTTATTTGTCATGCTAATGCAGTGGATTTAATGTTAAAACCTACGCAGTTATTATTTTTAAAAACCCAATGTTGCATTGTTTAAAGCCTTGTTTTCGGGCCTCTCTCCAGAACTTAAGGACTTTTTTGAAGCTACATTAAGGCTGGGGAGAGGAGAGGCAGTTTGTAAATTGTTTTCCAGTGAAATGTGTGTGGTTGTTTGAAGCAGCAGGCAGTCATAATGATTTCGAAAGGGCCTCATCTGAGGGGCCAGCCTGCTGAGTAGAGGACATCTCTGACTAATGAGCTGCTAAATATATCCCCCAGCCTCTCCTGTCTTCTGTTGCCATTGCTTCTGTTCTTTCATTAAGTCTTTTATTCATTTTTTTCTTTGCTTTCATTCTGTTTTCGATCATCTTTATACTTATGTTTTGTGTTATTTTTTCCAGTATCAAGCTGTCTCCTGAAAATCTTACCAAAGTATAACATAATATGTTGATCGTTTTCTTTTAAATTTCTTTTAAACTCTTTTTTTCTCCAAACAGTTGTCTCCTTTTTTCTTCGTCTGTCTTGTCGTTATTCCTCCTCTTTGATGTGTGTTTTTCAGGCCCACTGAAACAGTGTGGGCCGATTTTTCGTTGCACTGTTAGTCAACAGCATCATCCTGTTCAAACAAGTCCATCAGCTTACACATAAGGCACCAAGCATCCTACACACATGGTGAATTTGCCAACAATTGAGACATCCACACTGTGTCAGACTGTGAGCAACCATGTCATGACGCTGGTACAGCATTCATGTTGTTTATAAACCAGTACGGAAGGGCTAATGGTGTTATCTTGATGACAAGTTAAAGGTTTGAGGTTTATTCATTGAACCAGTTTTCTGTGGTTTTTACCATCTTTCCCTTAATATAACTTAGGAATATTATAATTATAACTGTAAACTGAAAACAATGCTGAAAAACATCCCAAATATTGATTATAGACCAAGGAGATAGCAGTTGTTTGCTAACCTTGGTGACAAATAAAGTTGCACCTACTGTAGGTGCTTCACAATAAAGTTGTCTAGTGGTTGCTATGCTTTTAATGTGAAGTAGCAGCATTACATGCAGAGGTGTCAAACTTAAGTATAATTTTTGGGTGTCTATACTTTACTGGAGTAATTATTTTACAGCAGACTTTTTACTTCTACTCCTTACATTTTCACGCAATTATCTATACTTTCTACTACTTACATTTTTAAAATAGCCTTGCTACTCCTATATAGACGACCATACAAGGGTAATTGTTACTAAGCCTGCCCTGCACCAATTTTCTTGTACAGTTTTGTTATCTTACATCCGTTGCCCTCACAGATTCCTGCAGCTAAGCTTGGATGTACATTTACATTCCAATAAAGGCTATTGATAACATGCCTCTGAAGTTTGACTTTTTGCACCATTACAACACAACTAGTCATCATATCTTTCCGCTCCATGAAACACATGTTAATGCTCAGTAGTACACATATATGGTTCTTTAATGTATTTGCATTGTACAAAAATGCGTTCATTTTCAATGGGAATAAATGCGGCTGAAACATTTCAACATTAACATTTTAATATAACAATATAGTCATTATGGCCTTTAGAAAAATGATTTTTTGTGGAGGTGGGGTAGTGCACTATAGGCCCCTGTGGCGCAGCCTAAGCTTTTGACCTTAATGGCATTTCTTTCCCCTTACATTACTTTTACTTTTATACTTTAAGTAGTTTTAAAACCAGTACTATATTTTTACTTGAGTAAAACGCTTGAGTTGATACTTAAACTTCTACAGAAGTCTTTTTAAACCCTAGTATCTATACTTCTACCTGAGTAATGAATGTGAATACTTTTGATTATAACTGTGATTACATGTTTGGCTTGCATTAGCACCACCTTAAAACAGCAATTACAACTCCAAGCCAAAGAAATCCTTAGGTTAGACAGCAGCTACTAAAGTACTAAAAGCTGTATATAAGACATACCGCCTGCACGACCATCGGTTTAGCACAACAGCAGCTCAGTTGAGGGCGGCAACTGTCATGTTTGGACCGAAATGTTGCCGTCAGTCAGCGTGGTTTTCTCCCGCTGGGAATGCACATTGTACAAGTACAAGTACAGAGTGGAATAGGGACATGCCTCAACACGCCACAGCTGTAGCGAGACATTGGAAATGGGGCAATACTGTACTGCATCATCCACAACCCCTAATCTGTTGACTCAGCTTTTAGCTTACGTCCAACTGTAGTTTTGTCAGAAGCTGTCATCAAAACGTCTATTAGTTTACTTGCTAAAAGAGGAACATGTAGGCTCCTCAAACAGCAAAATAAAGTAAAACACTTGATCTGACAGACTTGCTGATTATGAGCTGAGTGGAAGGGCTGGGCTATACATGTGCTATCCTGCTGCATTCATGTTGCTTGTTGTAATGGGTGGAGGTGGTGTACAGCTGTTTCTCTTTAACTGACTGCATTTCAGCAGACATGGCTTCATCATCGCTGTCTTATTTTCAGGCTGTCTCTGCTTCAATAGATGTAGGGGAAGAGAGGGAATGACACTCCACAACCCATGATTCTTAGTTGATCTTCCTCCTGATGGAAGTCAGAGCATATAGTTTGGATCAGAACAGCACCCCTGGAGCTGTCAGGGATTCAACACCTTCCTTAGAGGCACTTCAGTGCTGTGCATAGTTGCTGACTCGTAGGCCTGAGCCTAGAGCTGAAGATCTTTGCCCGAACCCAACGGAACCCAACAGGTTTGGTCGGGTTCGGTCTTAATTTCTATCATTGTACTCGGGCTCGGGCTTGTGCTCCCGGTTGCGCGGTAAATGAGCGGTCAGGTGATGCATTACGATTAGCGTGAAAATGGATGCTGAAGAGGTGAAACAGAGGCTGGCCTCCGGAGGACTTATTTTATTTCTTTGTTCCAACTTCCAAGTGGCCTATAGCCTACATTAGTCATGAATAAATAATGTTAAAACATGTATAAATGACTCATTCTTGACAAAAGGCAAAAGAGCTGTGTGCATGCGCACATTTGAATAATGTCGGTGTTAGTACTCCGGACAGTCTCTTTTTTCTTTCTCTCCCTTTTCCGCCGAGTGGCGCGCGTGCCCGCGCTATTCTCCGACATGCACTCTAACAATCTCTGCTGATAGACGGCCTTTTGTACAGTTGGGCTGTAAACGGGTTTGGGCTTTTTAAAAGCTGTCAATCAAAATGTACTTGTCGGGCTCGGGCTTTGTCGGGCCGAACTTTTAAGGCCTGATTACAGCTGTACCTGAGCCTGCTCCTCACTTAAAGCAGGGCCTCCCCAGTTTCTGCACCACCCTTTCGACACAGCCAGAATTCAGTTTCTACTGTGTAACATTCAATATTTCCTGTCTACCTCTCATTAGTTCCTGTTTTTTTTTTTGTTTTGTTGTTCCGTCTAGTCCCATTTCTCAAACTGTAACCAGTCCATTACGATGGAGTGTTGAGATGTTTAGTGGCCAGTTGGCTTAGCTCCACTCTAATGCCCTCTGTCCTTATTACATTATCTGTAAACAGCTCTCTGTAAAAAGCAGCAGCCAAATGGCGAAGGTCTTTGTACAGGCTACACTGGAGTCCATTTGGATAATTGTGTCAGGATTTATAAGAAGTGTGCATCTATGTCATATCTATATTTATTGGCATATCTATTTGTATAGGTATGTAGATTTAAAACCAAACTGTTATCAAGAGTCCAAAGACATCTTTAAATTGCTGGGTTAGTCTGACCAACAACCAAAATAATCAAATTTACAATGAGAAATGTAGAAATATTTTTTGTTTTTATTGTTAGATAACTGAAACAATTTCTTTTCTGTTGATAGGCTAATCCTTTCAGCACTAAGTAACAGCTTTTTGAGACACGTTATCTTTAACAGCTTGTCTATGTGTGGGCTGAAGCCATTGTTATTATCCGTAGATTCAGTTGGGCTTGAGTCACAAATTTGATTAACTTACTTTGCATATTTGAAAATAACTTGTGACATATTTCTTGACTCGAGACTTGATGTTTTCTAAGTTACAACATTTATTTTAGTATGTGTAAGTGAACAACTATCTATTGTTTATTGTGCCATGCTTACTTTCACACTCAGATGCTTACAAAGCTATATGAGTTACACTCATTTATGCTGGCAGCAGGCCCATTTATGCTTTGCATGATGATGATGATGATGATGATGGAGTTTCATATCTGTGTCCATCCACAAACTGTTCACTGTGTTGGAAGTCTAGCCGGTGATACAAACAGTACTTTGTATCTACCTCATGGTGATAAACAGTAGTTTGTTGGTAACTCTCCCAATGGACTTCCTACTGACTGGCTAAATTCCAGTCATTTAGTATTTCTATTTTACATTTGTCTACCACAATCTTTTGCAATTCCTTAACTTTACACATTTATTGTAAAAAATGTTAGGTTTCACTAAAGTTGACTCAACTTGAAGCTTTGTCAAGCTTGCCTTGACATGGCTTGCTTGGCTTTTACTTGAGGCTAAAGGGATGGGTTTTTTGTCTTGGGAATGTTTTGTTGTCTATGCCAAATACAGGTAGTTGTTGCTAATTCAAACTAATTAAAACTGACGTAGTAAAACCAGTGAATTGAGATGTCCTGATCAAGTTGTTTTGCCTCAGATCCAGATCCAAGTCCTTTAAATATCATCTGTCTCGCTTGCTGGTGCACGCTATTGTGTGAGTTGCTGGCTGCTGTTTTGTGTGGTCAACTGTTAATGTGCTCAAAACTCTGTTCATAAGTAACAGAAGTTTCTAAAACCCAGAGCAATCGTAGATTTAAAAAAAAAAAAAACATCGAGGCCAGGGGACTACAGATGAAAAATTGCTTTTTGGCTAATTCTGGCATTTTTAGCCAATGTAAAATCAAGTTTTATTAATTTGCACTGTCCTCTTCTTAAATAAACAGAATTGAATTGAATAAAAAAATGGATAAGGTTTTAAAGTGTAGAATCTTTAAAAAAAATATGTGGATTGTAGCAACAATGTTGCACTTTTTGCAAATACGTCCTTTGATCAGCCTCCCCTTATGATAAGGAGATTGGTAGCAGTTTCAGTGTATTTTGAGGTGACAGAAATCTGCAATAACCTACACTTTCTACTAAACACGCAGTATGTGAGCATGTAAGAACCCACTGTTAACAACAAATGACATTCCACTTCTCTCAGCGGAGCAGCCTGCATGTTTTAAGAGGTTATACACTTGCTGCCATGTGTTCACCCTCTTGGTGACTTGCTAGAGCAGCTCTATCAAAGTTCAGTTGGACTGTATTAGGGGGACGGTGGCTGTAACAGTGACTGCATTGTTGAGTCATTGGAAATATAATGCAAAGCGTGGGACACCATCTCAGGTTTTGATGTTTTTTCCCCCCTGCCTCTTTGTTTCTTACAGGGATAAATCAGATCATGAATCCTAAATCCTGTTATAAGTCGTCCTGCTCTCTGCAGTATGACTGCTCCAATTGAAGTAGCTTTTGCTCTAGATGTTGTGTTGTCTGTAGTACAGTATGTGCTGTGCTATTGCAGTGAACCTGTTCACCAAACAACATAAGCATGCAGGTAAAGATAAGTTTGCCAGAAAAGAAACACCAGCTGCAGACTAGCTTTGTCGTACTGTTTTACTTTTTGTTGTTGTTCCATACCATACAGCTCTCAACAGACGTAAACTGCCCTCCCCTCACTGGTACTACCGTCATATCAGCGTGCCAGCCCTGGTAAACAGGGTTGGGGATTATCTCCCTGACTTTCACCTTCAACAAATGTTCCAGGCTCAGCACTCATAACTCTGCTGGCTGGCTGGCCTAGGCTGCTGAAATATGATCAGCCCACAGTTGCATTGACAGTTTTCTAGGAGGGGGGGGGGGTTGTGTGTGTGTGTGTGTGTGTGTGTGTGTGTGTGTGTGTGTGTGTGTGTGTGTGTGTGTGTGTGTGTGTGTGTGTGTGTGTGTGTGTCTGAACACATGCACGTGTGTGTAGGAGGGGTCCCACACACTCTTTTGTTTTTCCTCTGAAAGCTGAGAAGAAGGAATGTCTGCCTCCCAGCTGTCCTTAGCAGTGAGGGTGATAGAAGAGAGCAGGGGGAGCTCACTGTTCGCCTTCGTTAACATCCTCCCATCTGTTACTTGAGGGCAGAGTGTGCGTGTATGCTTGGATCTTTGGGGTTAGAAAGAGGGTCACACAATGGTGATACCCCCCTGCCCTCACCCAGTTTGGCCTCTCATGCATATTTAACCCTTCAAATGCAAAGTTGTCTGTTGTCCTGTTCGGGGGCACGCTGCTTAAATCTGTCACTGTGCCCCATCCCTCAGCGAGCGGAGACAATGGGGTGTAATAGCAGCACACGTGGCTTGCTAAATGCATTGCAGCAGCAGGGGAGGAATGGGTGGGGAGAGGGAGGATGTTTCTGTCTGTTTAGAGACTTCCTTCACCCTGGGTGTATGCAGCGTGTGTGTGTGTTGCAGCTGCAGGAAGAGTGACGAGCGGACGGCTAACTTCTCTGGAAATGCTCTTTTGGAACCCTCAGCTGTTAGACTCATTTTTTTTCTGGCAAACTTCCTGTTTACTGTAGAAATGACACAAGTGTACAATACGGATAGTGGTTGGCCTTTTAGGAGTGTGTGTGGTGATGAAATGAGTGACCACCGCTCTGTCTGACACTCATACCCCTGACTATGCACACACACACACACACACACACACACACACACACACACACACACACACACACACACACACACACACACACACACACACACACACACACACACACACACACACACACACATATACACACACACACACACACACACACACATACATACATACATACATACATACATACATACACATACACACACACTCACAACAACAATACGATGTCAGTGAGCAACACAAACAAAGGCGCAACCTACACTTGCATAGTGAGTAAACTGTCCGTCTGTATCTGTGTGTACTCAGGCTTTTGTATAAATGCGCCGGCAACTCCTTCACACTGCCTCCCTGTTCTTTATCCTCCTCCTCCGCCTCCTCCCCCCTTCATCCGCAGTTAGGTCCCTCCACCTTCCCTCAGAGTCCCTGGAGATGGAACAACGGCACTTTTTTTTAGAAAAATTGGTTTCATGCTTTGAGGCTTCAGCTTTATTCTGTATTCTTTCTGCCCCACAGTAATACAAGTCCAACTTTATAAGCTGTTTTTTTCACATTTTCTTTCCCATAACCTTTGCCCCTGTTCAACAAAATCTGCTTTAGTTTTCTCTTTGAGTCAGTTCCCAGCTGTTATGAAAGCAGAAATGAGTCGGACTGTGTGTGTGTGTCAGTGTTACAGCATGACGACTTCTCACTCGCTCACTGCAGAATATGACACTGCAAGTATTGCTCACTCAGACATTAAGCGTCCTATGTTACAGATCCGTTTCCCCCACCCAGGTCAGCGTACAGAGTTATGTCACTTCATACTGTGTGAAGTGTAACTCACTGAGAGCTCGTCTGTGATGTTTGTTTATGTGTGAAAGAATGAAAGTGAGTGCAGTAACCATAGTACTCTTATACGTACCAAATCACATTTTGCAGTTCCACTATGACTCGCCAAATAGTTAAAAGGAATTTGCGTTAACTTATTATTATCGCGTTCGCCCTAATTCAAATGTCTTGTTTTGTCTGCTCAACAATTCCAAAACCCAAATATGTTTAGTTTAATATCATAATAGCTAAAGCTATTATATTAAACCACAGTCCTAAACCAGTGAATCTTTTTGGAAAAAAAATATGAAAATGGTTGCAGATTAATTTGCTACTGTACTTCCTTCCTTGCATGCTGTTTCCCTCTCTATTTATCTCTGCATTTCCTGTCTTTAACTGCACTGTCAGCTGTCCAAAAAAAGCACAAAATGGCAAAAAAAGCCAATACTTTCCCTCAATGTCAGAAATGAGTTGGGAGCCCTCCCATTCTTTCCAACACTACCCCACTGTGGGCTGTGCTGCATTGTACTGCACTCTAATAACAACAGCTTGGCTAAAAAGCCCATGGATTAGCAGGAGAGACGGGGGAACGTGGCAAAAAAACAAAAACACCCTCAGCCCAAAAATGACAGAAACATCAGAAACAACAGAGGACTTGGCCAACAAAGGAACAAAAACATATTTACCAGGCCAAAGAGAGCATCATCATCCTCTGGGTCTTTAGCATAATCCAACACACAACCCCCCCCCCCCCCTCCTCTTTAGCACACACAAACACACACACACACACACACACACACACACACACACACACACAAATTCCCCTGCTTCTTCTTGACACACTTGAACACACACACTGGAAATCCCACCCTCTTTTATGGCCTATTGTTCTATAGAGCAATCAAACAGCTGGCTGCAGAAGTCACCAGTATCTGATCTGCTTTAAAGCGCTCCCAGCTTGTAAAAGAGGATAATTAGAATTTTAATTTGCCTGAGCAAAGGGGGCTAAAACCCTTGTCCCCCCGCGTTTTCCTCAATCCACACTTCTTGCAGCTTTTAGCAGGCGAGTTCCATTGGTAACAGATGGGGAAAGGGAGATATTCACAGCCAGGCAGACACCCCAGAGCTTCCAGAGTCTCCTCCGGCACAGCTTTAAGACGCTGGATGTTGGGATTAGCAATCAGCCTCATGGGCGCTCTGTCCTGGTCCAGTCCTCCCACTACATGAAGTGTTTCTCCAACCTTTTAGCAATTAAGCTCTTTGACCAGCTTACAGCGTGCCCAAAATATTCCTAATAGTTTTAACCTTTTACATATCCACTTTATTGAACTCAACATGGCAAAAGCCAAAGCTTAAGCACTGTTGAAACACAAATGCACTTGACATTTCTGTCATTTTGGAATTCATTAAGTATGTTTTTCTTATTCGCCTTTTCCATTCGCTTTCACAAAGCACTTTTTGTTTTAGTCATGATTCTTTTCAACATTTCTCAACATTTCTCTTGAGTAAACTCTTCAGCGCAGTGGGAGAACAGCTTGTGTTTAACTGTGAGTCATTCCCTTCCTCATAAGCACAAAACATGGCGTGCTGAAATCCATTCTGGCATTGCTTAGTGCTTTTAATCAGTTTTTTTCCCCTCTGCCTCTGTGTGTGTTTTCAAAGCCAAAACTCAATCTGGGCTGAGAGGGCGATGGAAAAGAGGGAGACAGCAAGGTTATTAATCTTAACCACTCTACCATCTCTGGATACTGAACCAGCATTCATTCTTTCCTTTACCAGAGTCTCTCCGTTTGTGCTAACCCAACCCACAGTGCGGTATGTACTGTAGCTGACGGCTGCCTCCTCTCCCCGTTGTTGTTGTACAGAGCCTGGACTATTCGTCGACCTGCCACGGCATGTCTCTTTTTGGCTTGTAATTGCTCAGGGCCACAGTGCTCCATGATGCTGACGTTTTTCTGTGCTCTCTTCCTTTCTTCCCTCCCCCCACCACTCTTTCTGCTTGTGTATCTAATGATGACTACCTTTTCCCATCAGTATTTTTCTCTCTTTGTCGTTTCTTCATAGTCCCCTCGATACTTTCTAACCTCACCTTTCACTCCCCTGGTAACTTGAAAAAAGTAGTGTCAGTTTTTTGTTGTTGAATATATTTATATATTTGTCTCACATTCATGTTCTAAAGTAGGCTTTGACATTTTTGACAAGTATAATCCCATGGGAGAGTGATTTTAAATCAAAATTCTTCACTGCTCCAAGTTTAAGAACCACCTTTTTGACATTTTTTTATCTTACCATATTGTGTCTTCATTTCCTTTTTTCAAGGTGAAATGGGACAGGTATGAGTTGTTCTTTTCTATTCTCAGGGGATGTAATGTGCAAGGAAATCTGTGTGCGCATTTATGCATATCTTGTCTATATTTGGACTATGTGCTGTTAGTTGCTACTAATATGCAATATAGAGTGTAGGGCTACAACTATTGATTGTTTTCATTATAACTTTTCTAATCGCAGATTAATTTCTTGGTAATCGTTTTGTCTATAAATAGTAAAAAGAAATGCCCATTTTGACTCCCCAGAATTCTAGGTGATGAATTTAAATGACTTGTTTTGTCCAAACAACCACAACAGTCCGCAACACAAATACATTCAGTTTACTAATGTATGTGACAAAACATATCATCAAATTCTTACATTTAGGAAGCTGGAATCAGAAAATGTTTGTCAGTTTTACTTGGAAAATGACAATAATGATTCTCAAAATGGTTGAAAATTATTTTTCTGTCAGTTGAAACATTAAATAATTGACTACTAAATGTTTTAGCTCCAATAATATGAAACATTAGGACAAGCATAGTGACATAAAGTGGAATAAAATATGATAAAATTATCAGATTTGGTAAAAATCATACTGGTGCATTGTGCTCTTCCACACACTGTAATGAAGTACCTGGCTGTGTGTGTTTCATGGCGGGTAAAGGCTTGTTGTGGAATGTCTTAATGCCTTCTAACCACTAGTACTTGTGTAAGTGCAGTATGCAAATTACATTTAGAAAACTCAGATGATTGAACTGTCTGGATTGTAGCACAAGATTTTACTGGCATGAGAGGGAGAACCTGCTTTGTTGCGTTTCTGAAGGGACCACACGTTTCACAAATGAACATTTTACTGTCTTCATGGTTCGTTTAGACTGACCTGACTTCATTGACCTCTGATCTCTCTGTAAGAATGAACCCTCGAGTGGATTGAGCCTCACATTGAAACCATTTCTTAGCGCTAATGCAGGGAATGCTTTATTTCTTTTATTGATGGTGATACATGTTCTGTTGTCAGTTTTATGTTCATTTAAGAAAAAAACAAAAATACAATATTCTATGATAATAAAGAGGCTTTGTTTACTTCATAGGCTGTGTTATTACATTATCTGTCACATAACAGTGATATAACCAAAATGTGTATCCATGTATCCTGATATTCATTCAAAACTTTAATTTGTTTGTTTGAAAAAGTAATAAATACATATTTTAAATATACCTGAAAGAGACAATCATATTGTTAATCGCAATTATTTCTGAGACAATTAATTGTACAGTAACATTTGAAATTGTTACAGCTCCACATGCTTGGCATTTATACTGTAGCTGTATACCTTTTTATATGAAAATGAAGAAAAAAAATACTTTATATGCACATGCCTTTTCTGAGACAATCCTGCAGATAATAAAATATCAATAATAATAATAATAATCAAAGTCAGATAATGAATGCCATTAACACTCATCTGTCTTCTGCAGTTGTATTGACTGCCTCCAGCTCACCACAAAAGATCATAACAGTGGCTGTTGGCTAGAGGCTATTGTCCTAAACGGCCCCCTAAGGCCTTTTTGTCCCCTCCTGACTCCCATCCTGGGGTCATCCATTTATCACCTTTACCCCCTCCATTAACACCATCTACTCCTCAGAGAGCCTTTAGTGGCCGTTTCCAACTGGTATTAACATCCATTCTGAGAGATCCGATCACACGTGGACGGCTCTAAGTGCAAGTGTTCCCACCTGGCTGCAGAATGTGTCTCCAAATGCGTCTTGAGTGACCACTTGTGATCGGATCTCACTTCCTCGCTCTAAATGCAAATGAACACGTAAATTACGTCATTTGCATTACATACCTGTAGGCTGGTTGTGTGTGTACATTTCAGTTGTTCCTCTCATATAAATCATACATTACAAATGTGCGATGGCTAATAAAAAGTGTCTGTCTGTGTGCTGAAATAAGTATGTCTAGAGTTGCCGGGATCTGTGCTGGGGAGAAAGATGTTTTTAATAGTCTGTGTGTTCAGCTCTCAGTGCGTTTGTAGCTTCTAACTGAATCTCTGTGGTTTGAAGTTTAGTTTCTATATCTGCTTTATTTTACCGTTTCATGTTTGCTTCTAGAAGTCATCTTAAGTTACTGCTGATGAAAACCCAACTTTTCCTGATGTTGCTGCTTCATAATAAAAGCTTTTAAATAACAAAACAAGGGGACTTTTATTCTGAAGAAATTTTAAGAAATGAAACCTCTCCACACCGCTCTGCTTCTCAAATAGCAATCAGTAGAATTTGCTATGTATGAACAGGAATGTCTGTAGTAATATTCTACATATTTGTAGATGCCTGGTCCCAGCTTCTAAAACATGACTCTTTTCTGCTTTCTTTGTCTTATATGATAGTTATTAAATACCTTTTGGTTTTGGACTTTTGGTCGAAGAAAACACGTAATTTGGTCTCTGGGTAATGACCATTTTTCACTACTTTCTGACATTTTATAGACCAAACAATAAATCAAGAAGATAGTCGGCAAAATACTTAGTAATGATAATAATAATAAGTTGAAGCCCCCTATAGAGAACGATAGTTTGACTAGGCTTGCAATATTCTCAGTAGTAGTTATATACCTGTGGTAAGCAGTGTCAGCACTTCTTGAGCACACGCACTAAATAAATCTGTCCCTGGCTGAAACACACCCTTTGGTATCACACGACACAGAGTGTGTGTGTGTGTGTGTGTGCGTGTGCGTGTGTGTGTGTGTGTGTGTGTGTGTGGGGTGGGTGGGGGGGGGGGGCGCCCTCGCACATTTGAGTGTTTGCTTTTAATCTTGTGCTGCCAGCTTAGAGCGACGTTTCTTCCCGGAGATTAGAGGATGTTAGAGGCACTGCTGTGGAAATAGTCTCTCTTTCAATCTCTAAACACACACAGGAGCAAGACACATTTGCAATGGTGGTGTGTTTGTTTATGTAAAGCAAGCGAAAAGACCCTGCAACAGACCATGGCTAATATGATTTTATAAATACTCAGACCAGGGATTAAATAATGAGCCAAATGGTCATCAGTGTTGATGGCGTTATTAATGTTCCTTATTGTGGGGGTGTTTTAAATGTATTTATGTCTGGGCCTTGTTACGGAGAAAAATCACTGCACATATAATTCCATTTAATAAATCAAACAAATGAGATGTACAGATAAAAGAGACTTAATTTGTACACAACGGTCCAGATGGGTTTTAAGTATTAGGAGTTAGTATTGAAAAACATTTCCACTGCAGCCAAGCCCAAAATCTTGCATAACCACTTTACAGATGATCCAGATTAGTAGTAATAAAATCGGTATGTCTGTTCTCTGTTGGCCATTCTCGAAGATCAGTAATGCTGAAAGCAAAGTAAGCCTCCTGCTGTTGTGTCTCAATTTACACAGGTGTTAATGTTATGTCAGACCTGCTGGATTTAGATTGTGTGTGTGTGTGTGTAGTGTTGTGTGTGTGTATAGTATTGTGTGTGTACAGTGTTGGAGCTGTGGGAGTGCGGCACTGCAGCACATTCATATAAGGAGCTGGCGTGACACTGCAACATCATAGATGGAGCGTGGGAAGGTGGATCAAAGCACAATTAACTTTAGGGCTTCTGCCTCATCCTGTCGTTATTGGCTGGCTTAAAGCTTTGAGTGTGTCATTAGAGCCAAGAAAATGAGCCTCGCTGAAGATCCTTCTGTCACCACTGGACAGATAGACCCAATACTGGCCTGGGATGAAGACTGTTTAATGAGCAGGAGATAATCGAGAGAAATGAGATCTATGTGAAGCTCCTTGTGACATTTTAATCCACTGAAGGCACTTCAGGTATTCTCTGTACTGCACAGCATGGCTGTCTCTGCCTAACTTGTCATGTTGATAGATACAGTGTTTCTCCCCTAACTGTATAAAAATGCAGCCTAGTTTCAAGTAACAATACCTCCAGAGTTTTAATTGTCAGCCCAACCTGTCAAATTGACAGAGTTTTTCTGTCAAAAGTTGTTTAACCCTGTGGCAGCTGCCTGCAGTGGAGACCAGCAGACAGTTTATGTCAGCCAAATGATAGTACCGCACAATATTCCAGCAGCACCACATTATTGTTATACTAAAATTATCAAGATTCTCTATTAGATTGTGATGGAGCCAGCCATAAGAAACGTAAAGATGATCGTAAATGCTGTTTATTTTACGTAATATTGGTACATTATTCATCAAAGAACGAGGCTACTTATGAGACAAATTGTCCTTGTTCCCCCAGCAGGCCTGTAATACATTTAAATCCCTGCATCAATTGAAAATCAAGATTTTACATTTCTTGTCTACAGGCAGTTTCTAACTACTAAGTTTACCTATATGCTTTATAATTACCTTGCTACCTTACATTATTAAAATATGGTTCACGACCTGAAGCTGATTGTTCCTCACATAAGGAGTAAATGATCATGAGTCCAGCCTCGAGGAAGAAGCTTCATATCTTACTCTTGTCACTTGTTTCTGTGTCTTTAGGTTGTGCGCGGCCACCCGGCGTGCAGCACGGAGACTTGCTGAACCAGACCGAAGCTAACCGAGGCTCTTTTCCCCCGGGCACCCTGCTGACTTATGGCTGCGAGCCTGGCTACACTGCAGATGGAACCACCACCATCATTTGTACCAGCTCTGGAGCCTGGTCCCATCAGCCTCCACTCTGCATCAGAAGCAGCGGTGAGCAAGACTCAAAATGACATACATGTGACAAAGCACACAAAAAATACACATCATTTAGTGTACTTTTTGTTTTTAATACAATATAAAGTGGTGTATGGTCTGTTTTTCAGCTTTTTAAAAAGGTCATTCTTGCCTGAGTATGCTCACAAGCTCACTTATAACTGGAATGATTCATTTTCAATGACTTTTATGGTACTAGAAACTTTTCATGGTCAAGTTTATAGAATGTTATGTTTTTTTTCTCGCTTCTTGAAAAAGACACCTTCTGAGGCTAAGCAAGTGCCCTCAATATAGGACTGCACCAAAACTGAAATATCATATCTGTTCAATATCACACACCAATAGTGAGGATTGTCCTTGAGAGCCAGCAGGGAACACTGGAGAATTTCACCCAAAATATGAGCATTAAAACCACAAGAATCAAACCTAACCACAGGTAGAAATAATAGACATTTTCGGTGCACAACAACAGCCATGATTGTGAAAATCTCTATTGCCTCGTCTCTTCCCAGTGTGTTCGCCCCCTACTGAGCCGGAGAACGGGGGCTACCGCTGTCACCCGTCTCCCTGCCACCGGCTCACCCAGAAGACCGTCATTGAGTATTTCTGTGACGAGGGCTACGCTCTGAAGGGAGACTACAAGTTCCTTACCTGTCAGAACGGCGAGTGGGATGGTCCCATGCAGATTAGCTGCCGACTCACACAAGGTCTGTTACCTCAGCTAACTTTTACCCATATGTATTATATCTCACACACACACACACACACACACACACACACACACACACACACACACACACACACACACACACTATATGCAGAAAATGTAAATCAAAATCTGTGAACCACATTTGCACTTCCTCATTGTCTCTTCTTGTGCCCCTCAGACAAGGAGCCGAGCTCTCCACTGGGTATACCTGCTCTGTCTATTGTGGCGTCCACAGCTAGTTCTGTGGCTCTCATCCTGCTGTTAGTGGTGCTGTTTGTTCTTGTACAGCCAAAACTCAAGTCTTTCCATCACAGCAGGTAAGATACACACACATTACTGTATTCTCACCCCAAATACTGTATATGCCAAATGTTTAATTTCACCATATCTGGATTCCAACTCCACACTCTAAATTTCATTTCATTCATCAAATGATTTGATGATCACTGAGTACAGTATAATAACTACTCCCCAGTGAGAACAGTGCTGACACAATTGGTCTCTACCTCGTGCCAGCAGTTATTAGTGCTGCTATTAACTGCTGTTCAAGAAAAGTTAAGACTCTAGTAAATATTCTAGTTTCTTCCATCCCAGATCTTATTTTGGTTGCTTTAGCTTATCAATTACCGGTATGTTATAATATGTAATTTTGGATTAGTTTTCCATGCAATGCAAATCATAGTTATATTCACACTCAGCATGTTTTTACACAGTCATCTTCTTACTGTATGTCTGCAATATATTTGAAGTGTAAAAAGTTTTGAGTTGCATGAAATTCAAGCTGTTAAATGGTTGATCTAGACCATTGCATTGTTTAATATAGAAGAGAGTATTTTCCGGACAACAAAAATGGTACAGATATCCTGCCTGCTAAGCATCTCTGATCCTCTGACTTTCTGTAATGGACTCCATTGTGAAGTTGTTTCGAGGGAAGTTGACACTTCCCCAGACCACATGAAAAAAATAGCTCAATAAAATATTGTCATAGTCTTTGAGACATTTCCCCTTTTTGTCATAAAGAGAATGTATATGCCCCACTTGACCCTTCAACCTTTTTTTGTGCATTTTGTTTTCATCCTGGCTTTACTGAACATATTGAAAAGGATTATATATTTTTTATCAGCCTTTTGCCTGTTACCCAACCTGTTGTTGGCAGAAACTCTTTATAGCTTTAGTTTGGTTTGCTCTAGAAGAACACTTCCCTTATTTTATAGCTGGTGCTGTAAAGGCACCACCCAATAAAGTGACACTGCATATTTTGCCAATCATTCTTTTTGTGGACACACCTTTTATTCAGTTTTGGTTGGAACTAGTTACATAAACAAGTCCTTGTAAGATGCACTAGACCTGGCAACTAGTTTATCAAGTTGGCATTTCCTAAACACTAGAGAAATTGAAGTGAAAGTTTGAAAAAATAGTTAATCCCATCACAGTCACTAACCGCCTCTGTGATAAAAAAGGCAACAGTGGTGTGATCTAATGCTCATTGGCACTCTTGCTGTTTGTAGTGCAGGCCTGAGGGCTTATTGCAGCCTGCTATAAAGGGATTGCACAGGCAATCCAAATTACCTCCTCTCAGAGCTTCTGCTGCGGCACGTAACACACATGACATGCCTATCAACCTGAGCCTGGTGTGTGATCTACCTTATCCTTCTTTCATCTCACTTTTTTCTTTATTGCTCTGTCCATCAGGAGGGAGCAGGGCGTCTCAGGCCAGTCCAGCTCCATCATGGTTGAGGGCGTCCAGGTGGCACTGCCCTCCTATGAAGAGGCTGTATATGGAAGCGGTGGACCCTGTGGTGCTTCCGACCCTCCTCCTTCCCCACCACCTCCTCTGGCTCCTCCAGAGTCTCGAGTCCCGATTGTGCTCTCCGAGGGTCTTCCTCAGGGAGCCATGGGAGGCCAAGGCCCCAGCAGAACCCGCCACCACAGAGACTTAGACTTCTGTCTCCCATCCACATCCGCCTCGTCATCCTTCTCCTCGCGGCGTCACGCAGAGACGGTGCTGGTTCATCAGGCCCCCTCTTCCTCCTCTTCTTCTTCATCATCATGGGCTATAGAGCACCCTGGGGGTGCATGCGCAGGGCCCCTACCTCTCCGTAGAGACTCTGAGAGTAGCGACCAGCACAGTCTGCTTTCTGTCACCTCTACAGATGACTTTTCTGATGGTAAAAGGAAACTGTCATTCCACCCATTTGTTTCATAACAAAGAACCGACCGATATTGCAGCATATCTATTTTTTACATAATATTTTATTTTTTACATAAACGCATAACATACACCATTTTTTGTAGGAATCCCTGAATATTTTAACCATGGTATGTTCTAAGCAGAACAGTGAACTTTGGTGGACACAATTATCTCAGATACATCTTTGGCATTTCTGCACTGCAATTGTATATTACTTATATCTTGCCGACATACAGTACAGTATGCAGTGAGAAAATAGCTGCAGATTTATCCGTCTAGCTCTGATAACAAGACACAACTTTCTACTCGGTTGCCAAGGACTAGTATAGAAACCTAGAATACTAATTTCATACAAATGTCAGCCCATTTTCAATGTTATGTATTGTACAGACTCAGGAACTGCTTGAGACATTCAGTAAATAGCCTAATAACTCTCTGTATAAAAACACCCAACACATTTAAATGATGAACATTGCAAGATGTTTAGACACAAGCGTTTTTTCTAGAGAATAGTGTTATAAATAGCCAATTAGGAGCCTGTTTAGTACAACCTATTGTCTTATAGGGCAAGATCTTAATCAGAGAATGTGTTAGGTTAGGTTTCTTTATTAGTACCTAAGGGTACATTTGTTGTGAAGACAGGGTACAGCAGTCCAAGTACAAAAACAACAACAAACAACATCATCATCATAAAACAGTAGTCTACAACAGCTCCGGGGACAAAATATGACAATTGGCCAAAACGGACTTCACTGACTTATCATGACGTAAACATACATGAAATCCAGTTACACTTAATTGTTTTTGGTGATGTAATGGATTGCATGACAAAAATAGCGGAGTGTAAAACCACTGCTCGGTCTAATTTGCCTGTTCTGTTCCCCTGCAGATATTCCCCTTCTGAAGGAAGCATGAAGCCTCCCAGCCTGCTATCAGCCTCAGCAGCAGAGCCTTTACTTCCCTATCTCTCACTGCTGACCAGGACTGACTGTGGCTGTCAACCTACTTCCCCAAACTCCCCTGAGTAGCCAGCAGAGAAAAGACTAGAACTATGCCCCATTCCCCATACAACCTCTTCTGCCATTGCTACCCACACAGAGCAAAGCCAACAACCAATACTGGCAATGATGTAGCACCACTTGACCCAGCTACTTGATCAAAAAGACAAGCCTGTAAAACAAAGTGGTGCCAGCTCAACATAAATTCTGTAGATCCTATGTATATGTAAAACATACATACGGAGTCATGGTTGTGTACCAGGTGTAGTTCTCTATATAAACAATGCTCGCAGAGGCTTCATCAGAGAAGGCTATAGCAGTCGAGACACATCAACTGTCTGGGATTACTGTGGATAAAAAGAAGAAAAAAAACATGTTATGTTTGCTCCTGACGCTGTGGCGCACAGAATCGTCTTCCCGCTGTACTTGAAAATTTGTGAGTGATGGCTGGGTTTTTTTGCAGCCCGCTTTGTGAATGCTGCATGTTGTTTTGAGTTGCTGTCACAGCACGGTGGCCCACTCTGAATGAAGCATGAAGCCTCCTCTGTCTCTCTGTTTCTCTCTCAATCTAGTTTTCTGTGTATCTGGGTGGTGTCTAGCATATGGATTAGTGGGATTGAGAACCATTTCACAAGAGCACCATATCACAACTATAAAAAAAAAATAAAAAAAACGCTCCTTTCTTTTCTGTTGCTAGCTGCACCCAGTATCTGGAAGGTGCTCCTTCTGTCGCATGAGTGGGATTGATTGGTGTTTTGGTTCCAGGACTGTCTTGTATAAGGAGAGGGAGACATATAATGTCACAATTTGTATGAAAGCTGAGGAGGGGGTTTTCTTTCAACATGGATAAACTTTAAGATTGTTTGTGATTATTTTTCTCCCCCACTGTGTTTATTACTGTGGCCCAGTTTACTTTTAGTTGCTGAATCTGTGTGTGTGTGTGTGTGTGTGTGTGTGTGTGTGTGTGTGTGTGTGTGTGTGTGTGTGTGTGTGTGTGTGTGTGTGCGTGTGCGTGTGCGTGCGTGCGCTAGGCAGGAGAGGACATGTCCTCATATGGTAGGCCTCGATACAGCCATTTCCTGATTTTCCTCTCTTCAGATCAGGGAAAATATCCCTCCCAGCATTGAATAAGTCACTTGAACAAACCAGCGTCACTTCAGGCAATGAATCCACTACACAGTGTGTGTATTATTTATCTACTCTCAAGCTAGAATATTTATAATTTTCTGCTGAATGGCTGGAAAACACAAGTCCTCTTGGTGGAACTGGCACTCGCCCACCTTCACACTGAACCGAAGACTTGTGTGCATTATTGACACAACTGCAACTGGTTGCAGAGAAATTTTCCCACCACATACACTCACTCACCCTCCTAACACCAAGGGCAAATTTAAGAGAATCATGTTATTTTGTTCGAAATCTTCCTTTGTTTTCATTGCTATTTGAAAAGCTTTGGTGGTTGAGCTGGTCACCTTGGAAACAGCATGACTCCGAGGGATCGAGAATTACTCTTCAATCTTAACTGCTCAGAAAAAAATCCCAGAACAACCCGTCTCCATTTTCTTTGGCATTTGTAGCTGTCTGTCATTGTCAATGGCTACATTATTAATGCAAACAGAATGTTGCCTTAGACTTGTACATTTTCTTTTCTTCTTTTTTTGTATAATCGTAAGCCTCTGCGTTGGTTGCTTTACAATTTTGCAATGTATTCTGTTTCCCCAATGGCCTTACTTTGTTCTTTTCTATTCTATGCATAAAACTGTCTGTGTATTTAGCAATGAGTTTACTTTTGTTGTGGACACGACTAAACGAATGTCCATTCCTCTCTGTCCTCCCCTAGCTTTACAGCTACTGTGATGATGATGATGATGATGATGAACCTACAAGTACCTATATTTCACTATTCCGTTGCTTCTCCTTTTCTACAAGGCATTAAAATATAATGGGATAATGGGGTAAAAAATAACTGAAATTAACTTCACGTTCAGAAGCACTGTTGTACGGTGTTGCGTCCCTGAAAAGACAGGTAAAATAAATACACATCTTGATTTTTAGTTTCAAATGCTTTAATCTTTGGTTTTTCTCTGTACATGGCAGTTGGTGTGAAGATAGTAATTTAATATTTGTATAAAGTTTAATTTAATTTTACAGTGTGTATATAACTTTCTAATTAAAGCTTCTTTTGAATGTGGAAGGTGATGTGTCATTATTTAAGCTCATGTCTGACTGTTGTCCTGATTGATCTAAGTGACATAAAGTATACATTTTCAGACTGAAAGTTAGGGCAAATGTCAAGACATTTCACGGATCTATCAACCACGGTTATGTTTATCTGCTTGTAGTAGTCAAAGAATATGATTACATTTTCCTGTGGGTTAGATCCTGGAAGATCTGAACCTTCAATGAAAATCCTGCTTCTGTTTTATATCAGCTGGAATGAATGCACTAGTCTACTTCCTGGCACTGTGTAACCAGTAATCATTGTAATAACTCTAAAGCTATTTATAGTGTGCCTTCGGTTTATGGTAGTACATTAGTGACATTATAGTACCTCATGATACTCTTACCAGCTATGAGAACACTATAAAAACTCTGTACTTTAGTGTGGTACTCCATCTGCTCAATTCAAAAGCAATCATTTACCAGTCTAAAGGGAAAGTACATGTATTCCTGGTCAAAGGTCGTTTTAGTTTATTCATTTTTAATGCCGATTCATAACTGCTTCCTGAATTATGCTGCTGTGTTTGATTAGACTGCAGAATGATCTGCCTGAGGAGCTCAAAAGCCATAAATGACTTCTTAAAACCAATTTTCTATGCTTCCAATTATGAAAACAAGTTCTTTCTAGCTGAACTTATTGTTTATTGTTTTTTGTCCTGCTGTTACACTGTTTTTGCTGCTGAGTCCTATTACGCGATAACTATCTAACTAACGCGATCTTTTCTTCCTCTCTGTACCTAGGCTTTGTGCAGTAATATGGTGTCTGACTGACACCTAGTGGTCAGTATTAGAAATTAATTTCAGTGTCACCCTCCGTCAGAGACCAGCAACTGTAGAACATGTGCTTGTTAGTTGCATGAAATATATGTCATATTTGTGTTTACAAACTTATGTACAAACAACTATTAGTGTCAAATAAATGTAGTGAAGTAAAAGTAAAATACTTTCCTCTAAAAGTGGTGAAATGTAACTAAGTACATCTCAAGTACTGTACTGTACAATTTCAACATACTTGTACTTGCTTACATGCTTAGATATAATGTACTTGCTTACATGCTTAGATATAATGTGTATATACATATACTGTGTACTTACTACTTAAGTAACATTAAATTCAGGACCTTACATGTAATGGAGTATTTTTAGACTATGGCATTGTCACTTTTACTTTAGTAAAGGATCTGAGTATGCCTACTTCTTCCTCCACTGCCCTCTGAAATGTAAAGTAACCCTAGAAGTAATGGAAATACGCAGGTAATGTACTCAGTATGTCAAAATTGTATTTAAGTACAGTACTTGAATAAATGTACTTATAGTCCACCACAGCACATGACAAACATACTATGGACCTTTTTTTATCCATAGCAACATTCTCCAGAGGGTGGCGGTAATGCAGCTACAGGCTGCCTTTAATCATCAAAGAAGAAGAAGCGCCCCCCCCCCCCCCTCCCCCTCCCCCTCCCCCGCATAGCAGAGGTTCCATTTTGTTTGGTTATTACGGTCACACAGTCGACACAGCCTGCAAGAAAACAACGCCATAGCCGCTTAACAGGTATGTGTACGCAGATTAAAATGCATTATAGCTCCACTTAGCAATTAGCGTTTAAAAAAATAATACACGTCATCGGTCGTGTGTAAGTATTGTTAACGTTAGCGCAAATTAGCGCGAAACATGGCGTAGTCAAATTTGGTCGCTAGCTAGCTAGCTAGCTAGGCCCCACAGTTGTCGGGCTATTAACGTTAGCTTGCTACAAAAACGACACCATGTCAAGGAACGTAAATGGCTGCATTTGTACAGTTACGTTGCCGTTGTTTATTATCCACTGTGTTAGTTAAACCGGTGAAAATACGGTAATGTATGTAACGTTAACGTCTGTTTGCAGATAACCGTTACCAACGACACCAACAATGAGTGGTTGTCGTATTTTCATCGGCCGTTTGAGCCCATCGGCCAGAGAGAAGGATGTGGAGAGGTTCTTCAAAGGATACGGCCGCATTCGAGATATCGACCTCAAGAGAGGCTTTGGGTTTGTGGTGAGTCAGTAGCTACATGGAAATGGGTCAGGATGGCTTTTAATATGCCGACTGTCTCCCAACTCTACATTCAAATAACGTTATATGGCGAGTTATACTTCGCTTAACAGCAACAGAATATTTCAGGGTTTTCTGAGTTTTTAGAACTCTTAGGTGCAGTCAACGTCTTGCGCTGTTTTGCATATCACGCCAACGCGAATCTATTTGAATAAACGTTAGTGGCTGTCCTAAGGTTATAGTGATGGAGAGATCACTAAAGCAAAACTTGGAGGGGCTTGCCACTAAAATGAGAATGGCTGGTCCACCTTAAAGGTCAGCCCAGACATTCTCTGCTCGGTTATGTCCATTATAAAGGTCCAATATGTAATATATTTACTGTATTTAATCAAAATGACCACAATGTGTCACAGATATTAAGGAAACATGCTAAGTTGAAATCCTATGTTTTCTATTGGTTGAAATACTATGCTTTGTTAAAGCCAGTATTTTCTCCTTTTGAAATGTCCATTCTGTCACAGAATGTCTTTTTTGTGTTTTTGCCTGTGTGTTGGTATCAACTGCTAATTTTGACAGCCGACCAGGTTGCCAGATATACCTGTAAACCGCTAACCCAGCGTGCTACATCTGTAGTACAACCATGGAAATAACAGATAGGATCAGCGTAGATAGCTTTATTCTAACCACCCTAAAAATAAAAACTTGTCATCTTTTTAAACGGTTGCATAACCATAGACGAGGTAAAACACGGGTAAATATTGAAGATGCATTTAAAAGATGGAGACATCTTAGAGCCTAAAAGGACACAGTTTACTATTTCCTCCCAAACAGGTAAGCGTTGCAGCTTCATTCATTTATATCGCGGCTAACGTAGGGTTAGTAATTTTCATTCATTTCGACATTCATGTGCTCTTATTAAATTATATAGAGTACTTGAGTTAGTTACTCTCAAAAAAAATTGTAGACCCATCCGGTGAAGTGATCCTGACTGGTGCTAACACACCGCCATGCGAATACACGCTAACAGGTAACGTAGGATCCATGACATCTACCGGAAACCGCAAGTTTGACGTCCTCATAATGGAAACATGCAATTTAACTTTAGCAAAACACGGCACAGCCTGACTTGTTGGAATGAGACAGTGTTCTCCACATGTCGCTTTGCAATGTATGTCCCGTTATGTTATTATGGCTAACTTTACCATAGCCAGCAAGGTTATGATATGCTGGACAGTAAGATGATTCCCACTTTTTTACAAACTGGAATGCAACTATAATGTGTAATGTACTGACTGTACAGTGTATAGACAAGCTGTACAATGGCTCTGGAAGTAGTAGTACCGACAATCTCCCCCCCTGCCAAAATTGTTCCCCTGCTTCTGTACAGCGGGCGTAGCTGACACACAGTGACTGTGCCCTAGATACAGACGACCATGAGGTCCCGGTCTTTTTACTCAAATGTCTTTTTATTAAAGCATACGATTTAACATACATTCCGGGAATCTTTTTTAGGTAGTTAAAAAAATAAAAAAATAAACAGTTTAAAGTGAACTTTAAAGTGGTACAACAGTAAAACAAGACAAAGCAAAACAAGGAAAGTAACAACAATACAAAATAATTGGAAAAGCACCACCAGGCTGACCACGATCCACCACACTATCCGACCCCCTATCCACCCGTTTAACCCCTCCCCGTGTATCTCTACCCCATCCACCCTCCCTCGCAGAGACCTTCACTCTAAAAAACAGTTATCCTATATTGTGTGCTAGGATGCGGACTGTTGTACTGGACTTGTAGTTTGGAGGTATGATATGAAGGGTTTCCATGTTTTATTGAACTTTCCAAATGAAGTGTGTTGAGGTCCACGTCTTTTAAGCGGCTGTTGCAGTGACGTTAAGCCATCAGTCGAGCACAAAACTCCACAAGGTCGCTGCCTTTTTAGCGGTCAACATAGCAGCATCTAGCAGCTCTGCTGCGCTGTGGAGTAATGTCTGGCAATACGAGACTAGCATCAAGCTAACATTGACATTCTGTGACAACCTGGCAACTCCTGTGAACGTCGGCGCTGGGAAGGAGGGGCCGGGGGAGACGACTCTTTCAGTATTTTTTTTTTTTTTATTTGGGCTGCAGTAACAATTTGAAACGCTACCTGTCAGTATTACATATTGGACCTTTAAAACTAAGGGAAGAATGGCTGTACTGCCATATTTAAAATAGTTTGTTGCTGTTCTACTCACACATTTAAGAATGATACATAACGGGTTAGTTAAAAAAGGAACATTAGGTAAGAAGTGCTGTTGTAAATGTTGTGTTCTGTTACAGGAGTTTGATGACCCCAGAGATGCCGAAGATGCTGTTTATGAGCTTGATGGCAAAGAGTTGTGCAATGAAAGGTAGGAATTTGTAGTACATGATGTAAATACAAAATGTGGATGTACTAATTTTCCTTCTTTTGCTCTTTCTGTTACCATGGAAATTGTTTTCTTCTTTTAAAAAAAAAGGAATCTTTACTGTAATTTCAGGGTGACCATTGAACACGCCCGTGTACGTCTGCGTGGCGGCCGTGGCAGAGGAAGCGGTGGTAGTGCAGGAGGACGTTTCTCTGATCGCTATGGCAGAGGTTCCCAGAACAGTCGGAGGTAAAGTTTTCACACCACCCAGTTTTGGTTACAGATAGGGATGCACCGATCCACATTTTTTCACTTCCGATCCGATCCCGATACCTGAATTTGGATATCGGCCGATACCGATACTATTCCGATACCAGAGCTGTGTTTGCTTTAATATTATTATTATCATTATTGTTGATTTTATATGATGCTGAAATAAACTCCTCTCAACGGGCAAGTATGATATGGACGTACGTATGCATGTATGTCCCAAAAGGCAACTTGAGGTAAGTATAAGGTCAGAAAAGGAAGTCAGAAAAACAGGAAAAATCTCATTCTGATAACAGATATGCAACTGTAAGGGTTTCAAATTGATTGTCATGTCAATATTTATTACATTCCCAAAATGTCAATACTTGAGTCTTGAAATATAAGAAAAGTGCAAGTGTAAAAATCTCTCACACACACACACACACACAATCAATAAAACAGTGCGTGAACAGCGCAAATCAAGCACACTGGCTCTTGTAGCATCAACAAATCAACGTTTTAAAATGTCAAATATCTGAAATACAAGAAAAGTGCAATAACTGTAAACATCTTACACACACAATTAGTTACACACACACACATACACACACCTCTGTTTTCACGGCTGCGCAGCGGCTGCTCTGAAACAGCGGCCGTCGGGACACGATCCGCGGTCTCTGGGGGACGCAACAACGGGGAAATGAAACGCCACACGCCAGCGACAACACCGGGACCGACGGTTGTGAAAGTCCTGTTTTGTTTTTGCATGTTGCTGTCTTGCTCTGCGGTGTTTCCACTGTGAAGTATTTCCAAACAGCGGACACACAGGATAGCATTGAGCTAGCCACAATGCTGCTCATGCTACAATCCTGCTAGCTGGCTGCAAACTGCGGAATGGACTTCCTGAGCGGGGACGTGTCTCATAACTCTGTGTCTCATTGAGCCGCGCCTCCGTTCAGGAAATGTACTCCACAGTTTGCAGCCAGCCAGCCAACCAGCAGACCAGCCAGCAGGAATCACTTTTGGAGCCATTTCAGCAGACAACGTTAAAGTGCAGACATGGCTCTTGGTATCGGAAATCTCCGCAGGTTGGATCGGGAAAATCCAATACCTGAATTTCGCTGGTATCGGTCCCGATACTGGATCGGATCGGCCCCATCCCTAGTTACAGATCACCTGCTTTATGATGACGCATACGTTTTTATTTGATGAAATTCAAATTAGGGCTGCATGATTAATCTAATTGCAATCACAATGTCACTTGTCCGATTTCAGTAAAAGAAATGTGTGCTGTGTGCACTCAATGTTGTAACACCCTTCACTTTATAGTACACCCATCTCAAATGTCTTTGTTTATAAGTGCATACAAAATGTAATTTAATAAGAATTTGTATTTAATTTTCTTAAATGTTAAGTTGGTAAAAAAAATGCTCATAAGACGATGCTTACGCTCATTTAATTTTGTATGTTCAAGTTAAAAAAAATCACATTTCAAAATGAGGAAGCAACACAAGTAAATTATTACAGAACAGTATGTTAACGGCTCGTATGTGGTGAAAGGTCAATTATTGAATTATTGCAGCCTAGTTTATAATTATCCACCCTCCAAGTTTCTTTTTTGAGGTGAACCAGTTAAATTTGGATGTAATATAATGCTTACCTATTACCTGCCTAAGTGTGTATCTTAACCCCACAATGCTATTGTTAAAATTGAGTCTTTACATTTTCCCTTGTTTCAGCCGAAACCCTCCTCCGATGCGCACTGAGAACCGCCTAATTGTGGAAAACTTGTCCTCTCGTGTTAGCTGGCAGGTTAGTAATGGCACATGTTTTTTTATGCACAGCAAGTCTCTCACCACAAATGTTATCACCTCCAACAGTCTGCCTCCAACAATACACATGTTTTCATGCTGCTAAAAAAACATATAATCTCTGGAATCTAATCAATCATTTGCTTAGCTTGCTAATATGTTTAAACAGTCAAACTATTTTATTGTGATAAGGCCCAAATTGTTCTTTTAAAAATAGCCACTTTATTAAAACTGCATCTTATGCAGTTAAGTAATGAGTCAAAGAAGTAACATCAAGAAAACACTTAATTTGTTCCTTTTTTTTTCAAATTTTAACCAATTCTTCACCCCTTTATTTGCCAGCCTGACTGTTGTGTCATATGGAAGAGCTCGCTTATGGTGGAGTTAACCCCTTCTGGGTCCTTCTGTCTGGGTTGAGCCTGTGGTGTCAGCCAGTCTATCCTACTCCTAGTTGATGCCTGCTGGTCATGTGAGCGCTCGCTCCACACTAGAGGTGCTGGCGGCCCCTTCGCTCGCTCGCAACGCCCCCTGTCGAAGGCAGGGGGGCGACTGGTGTGTGGCTGAGAGCGAGAGAGAGGAAACAGAGAGTTGGCAGAGAGAAAGGAGAGGAAAGAGCGAGAGTCGATGGTGACGGTGGTGGCGTATTGATCGATGGTTCGTTAATTTGAGGGGCTTCGGTCGATCGATATCCCCCCTCCCTTCCCCCCTCTGGTGTTCCCGCACATCGCGAGCGAGAGAGTGTGAATTCCTCCCAGGTGCCCATGGATATAATCTGCAGTTATCCCGAGGTTATGGTGGGCTCGAAGAGCCTGCAGCCCACACCAAAGGGTTTCACTCTCAGGTAGTAGTTTCCTCTCTTCCACCCTGTTCACTCTCTTTACTGAGGCAGGGTGCTGAGACAGGGGCGGTCCCGGCATGGAGCCCTGTGCCCTCCTTGCCAGGGAAAATGGGGCTCTCGGTGCCAAAGGCTGCCCAAGTGGCGCCACTGCAGTTCAGTTCATGCAGATGGTGTTCATGTCTCTGTAGTTGTAATGAGTCCAAGAATCTCAAAGCATTTGCAAATACTTTTGCCTGTCCACTGATGGCACTTTTCAAATTTGGTTGATATCTAAATTGGCAAACATCATATGATTTTCTAAGGTTTTGTATTTGATTCATAACAAACTGTTGAAGAACTGGCTGATTAAACGGCATCTAAGGTTCTTGGACTCATCCTTCTTATCTGCAGTAGCCTGTGTAGTCCTCTCAGACAATCTAACCATCTCTCTTTTTGGGTAAATCAGTCCTGTTTTATGTCTCAGGCTGTGCTTGTGTCCTGAGCCTCTCCGTAAAGTTGACTGATGTTTACGTGTGTAGGACCTGAAAGATTTCATGAGACAAGCTGGAGAGGTGACATTTGCCGACGCACATCGCCCCAAGCTCAACGAAGGGTAAGACCATTATCTTTTTCTGTTGGCATTAACTGGCTAATGAATCTCACGTGTGAGTCACATCAAGCTCACATTTGCAATTTGAGTTAAAGTTACGACAAAAAGCACAACTAATTAATTATTATTATTTTTACAGGGTTGTTGAGTTTGCCTCTTGCAGCGATCTGAAAAACGCCATGGACAAACTGTCTGGAAAGGAAATCAATGGCAGGAAAATCAAGCTCATTGAGGCAGCCAGAAAGAGGTGAGCTGCTTTCCCTCTCACCCATGATTGGCTTCCACTTTCCACTTTTGGATAAGATGAACATGGTTAATCACACTAAATGGATTTTAGTAGAGCTGGGCTGAATGATTAGGATGTGCCATTTAGTTGGAACTCTGCTGTTGGGAAGCAGTGTGAAACTATTGATATTTGATTACCGTGTCACTAAAGCACTTCTCACAACACTTAACTGTTCTTTTAACTCATTTATAAGTCACAGAACAGACACAGGAAGCCCTCTTCTGATTAGTACAGATTGGTAGAGTTGAATATGATTGATTTAACCTTTATTTGACCTTTCTACTAATTTAGACAATGAAATTAATTGTACAAGTACCTGTGTCAGAGAAATGATGTATGTACCATACATTATATAAATATATAGGTATCCTAATGTTGTTCTTCCTTTATTTGCCCTTTCCCAGGTCGAGAAGTCGTTCCCGGTCTGAGAGCTCCTCTCGCTCCCGCTCCCGTTCTCGTGGCCGCTCTCCATCCCGCTCCCCCAGACGCTCCCGCAGCCCCGCCCACAAGGCCCACAACCGTTCCCGTTCCCGCTCCCCCAGCGTGTCCCCTGTCGGCGGCGCTTCCTCCCCAACCTCCAAATCAAAGGAGCCCGCTAAACGGTCCTCCAAGACGAGCAAATCTGCCACCCCGCCCTCCCCTCCTCCTGCTCAGAGAGCCTCCGTCTCCCGTTCTCGCTCCCGTTCCCGCTCCCGTTCCCGCTCTCCTTCTACTGACAGCCAGCGCTAAACGCTTCGTTTAAGTTTAATGGGAATCAGCAGTAGAAACAACTCTATTCAACAGTAGAATCCGCTTGGAGGAGTTGACACACTGGAGCTCCCGTGACCCCTTCTGAAAGCTGAGACCAGAGCTTTCCTCGAGTAGAGTTTGTTTTTTCCTGTCTGAATTGTCATAACTATCATCACGCTTTTCACATTTAAACACCAATACATTGTCAGGCAGGAACAATGATATTCAGTCAATTATTTTATTCACATTATAGGGCGTTTGAATGAAATAACTTAAACAGAGGACGCTTGTTAAACAGTGATGCTGTTTGTGTCCCCCTCATTGCCCATCAAGATTAAACCTATATGTATGTTGCACCCAGTTACTCCTCACCTCCAAATTTATTCATCCAGCTAGGCTGCAGGTCCTCTACTGCTGCACCATTTCTCTCACCAAATGCCCAAGTGAACCAGCGTCAGGTCTCACTGTTGAGTCTTTGATGGAATCTGTTTGTTTTTTGTTTTTTTGGTAGGACTTGGAAGGCTTTTTGTGTGACCACTTTCTTGCAATACTTTTGCTTGTTTTGCTCGTCCTCAGGAGAGTTTTTAATCACTTTCCACATTTTTGTCTATCATGTCATCCAAGTTCTTTTGCCTCTTTTTCCTGTATTTTCTGACCTACTGTACCTACCACAGCTGGTGTGTGTAATATCTATACCTGATGATTCTTGCACGTGCTGTTTGTTTGATCCAAATTTTGAATCTTCTCATTATTGAAAATATTTTTTGTGCTTAAAACTCAAATACAATCCACCACCATAACTGGCATTGGCAGTATCAAGAACACCTTGCAATTAAACACATTGTTTCCGCAGTTAAACAGCTGTACAGTAAATAAACTGTTAATGTCATGGATCTTACATTTTTTTTGTAGTTGACTGTCAAACTTATTTTGTTGGGAGATGTAATTCTCCTTTTGAGGGTAAAGTCAACACTTTAAAATGGCGTTGCTTAAAGAATGCAGATTGTTCTAGCATTGTAATTAAAGTTCTTATTTTTTGGTTTAGGGTTTTGTGTACAGCATTGCAGACTTTTGTTTTACAGTATATAATGTAATTCCAAGAATGCTTGTTGGTACTGTGACTGATGTTACTGTGGTTTAAATGAACGTGTAGGCAAGAGTTTGAAAAAAAAAAGCAACATTTTTGTACGTATGGATTTTATTTTCAGTGAAAACTATGTACGTTTGTATGGTTTAGGAAGACGACTTAAACAATAAAAACAATTTTAACTAAATCATTCATCTTGTGTTTATCTGTGCTTTATTAGGAAAAGGTTACAAAGGTGTCAATTCAGACTATACAATACTCGCAATCTTAAAAGTAATCCCAAAATGGCTGTCCTGCAGTTAGAAATAAAATCATACAGTCCCCTCACAGGCCTCTTTCAACTTGTCTTCAGTGATTGCTGGCTGGTATGTATCTGTAGGTCAGAAAGACAAGCAGATTACAAATGGAAACCATTTTACGAAGTGAATTTTTAAAGGTCCCATGACATGAAAATGTCACTTTATGAGGTTTTTTAACATTAATATGAGTTCCCCCAGCCTGCCTATGGTCCCCAATTGTCTTGAAATGGTGATAGGTGTAAGCCGAGCCCTGGGTATCCTGCTCTGCCTTTGAGAAAAAGAAAGCTCAGACGAGCCGTTCTGGAATCTTGCTCCTTATGAGGTCATAAGGAGCAAGCCACACCCCCACCTTCCACCTTGCCCCCCCTCTCTCCTCCTCAATAGCTACAGAGAAATGGCACGTTCTGAGTAAAGCTCATTGTGGGACTGGCTCTAGTGGCTGGAATTCTACACCAAGGCTGAATTTCGGGAAAGAGACATCAGATATAGTATTAGGGGACCACTAAGGTCTATATAAAAGCATCCAAAGAGCACCATGTCATGGGACCTTTAAGTTAATGCAACAAAATCTGCATAATTCCACATTCTAAAATAAAAATGCAAAATTTAGCAGACCTCTGTAACTGGTAAGATCCTGGACTCTGAACTAAATTGTGGTAGACATCAAGATTCTTAGTTTATTTCTCTTACTCAACTACATAATCTTACAATTATCTATTATAATATAATATAGTCTATTTAACCCTTGTGTTGTCCTCGGGTCAAATTTGACCCGTTTTCAAAGTTTTTAATATCAGAAATATGGGTTGCTTACAACCAAATTGCCCCAAAATAACTTGAATGCGTGCATGTAGGTTGTCTGGATTGGAACCAATACAACATTCTTCACAGGTAAAAAATTAATGATTACTTCCATTGAATTTTGGGTATTATATTCAATTTTATAACATTTGAAAAAAAACATTTTAAATGGTCCTGACTGAAACTATGACATAAACTAGTCTGTGATCCACTCAACTTCCTTTAACCTTAAATATCAGTCAACATAATTCATAAGTTATGCTTTTTTAAACTAAAAATTAGCTATACCGTCATTTAAATGAGGCTTATTGACCATATAAAACAAAGAGTTGAATAAAGTGACAAAAACGTCTGAAAAAAAGCCCATAAAAAAAGTTCATTTAAAAATTTTCATGGTCGACAGTAAGACAACACAAGGGTTAAAGTTTATTTTTTGGCATGTAGCAGGTCACCAGCCAGAATCAAACAGGATTTGGTTACACAACACACCGTTTTCACAAGGCTAGCAGGGTGCCTCAAATATCTCAATATCTACTTGGTGGATTGGCACCAATTTTGTACAGACATTCATGGTTTAAGACATTGTGCAGTATTCTAATAACTGGTGATCACTTGAATTTTCCTCTAGCACCACGTGAGTTTTGTTTTTTAAATTACAATATCTATTGGTTTGGTTTTTGACCAAATACCTGCAAAACTAATGTTAAGTACAGTACATCACTTTATAATTTATTTTTAGCTTTAATCTTCTGGTTTAAGAATAAACTCATAACTGTTCATTTATTCTATATATTCCTCTATTCCTATTTGTTTTTTGTCTACCTCCATTAATACAGTGGTATGAAAACATCAGTCTGTATTACTCAGGTGATTGACCTTTATTCATAGGTTGTTTTTTTATCAACCAATTAATCATTTAGTCAATAAAATGTCAGCAGTGTCATGGTGTCTGAAATGAAAGATGCTTATCACAAATTCTCAGAACTCAAGGTGGCAATAGCTTGTTTTGTCTGGCCAACTGTTTAAAACCTAAATATATTCAATTTACATCTTTTTGAGATGCTGAAACCAGGATATAGGCATGTTTTGCTTTTTCATATATATACATCTTAAATGATTAATTAGTTAATACAACTGTATGCAATTATTTTTCCTGTCCAAAATGAAAATGTTGGTGTTTGGTGTTTTAAGCCCCCAGCGTCGCCTTCCTCCAGGCAGCGCTGCCTGGAAGGCACCAAGGGGGTAAGCCTCTCTCCACAACGCATAGCTCCTATGGCGCCATTTTGATGCTAACAAACATTCACCCCCCGTTAGCATTCCATTGACTTCCATTCATTTTGGCGTCACTTTGACAGCCAATAACTTTACATCTGAAGCGTTTAAAGACTTTATTTGTCCGTTGTTTATTTCTAAAGAAACACGACAATGCATAAAAGGCTCCATTACCTTGTACCTCACGTTATGGCTCCGCAGCAGACGTTTTTATAAAAATAGGCTAAGGATTGTGTCATAACCACGAGACTTACTGTTACATTACATTACTTTTCATTTTGCTGACGCTTTTATCCAAAGCGACTATATATGTCTGGAGCAACTAGGGGTTCAGTGTCTTGCTCAGGGTTGATGCATTGCAGTGGGAATCAAACCCAGTTCTCCCACACCAAAGGCATGTATCATATCCACTGTGCCATCACCACTGTCGCATAGTAGAGGAATTATTACCGTACAGTACAGGAGAAGCTCGCAGGCAGTTTCGACTTGCATTAGCTGTTCAAGTTAATTTCTAATGTTAACTAGTATTTTAGTTAGCAATAATTAGCCTGTGCCTATGTTATCTCCTTACACGCTCTCTGTTTCTGCAAGATTCGGAATGATTGAGATTTCTCTTGGCACAGCTACACTTTTCAGACACGTTGCTCACATTTTAAGTGCTTCTAATTCACTTCACTGGTCTCCGTTGAAATCTATGGGATCACTTGGTCCATTTCTTTAACTGTCTATGGAAGGCACTAGGATTAGGCAATGGTTATGGTTATGGTTAGGGTTAGGGTTAGGTGCCTTGAAGTCAACGGTTGCAGCGCTGCCTTGAAGGCGACGTTGGGGGCTTAAAACACCATCCAACGAAAATGTTAGTGCTGTGTGGTTTTAAAAGGCCTGTTTAGCTCACCTTTCTTTCTGAGTGTGAACCTTTGGTGACACCTGAACAGCACGATGAGCAGCCCCGCCTCCGTCAGCTGGAAGAACCCGTAGACCGCGGGGAACAGGAACAGAGGGCCGATCAGCGCCGGGGGAAAAGCCAGTTTCAGAAGGGTGGAGCACAGCTGGATGTTCTGACAGCCTGTTTCCATAGCGACGGTCCTCCGCTCCCTTATTCATAAGCCATGGGTACATTAAGGAAGGCAGTTTATTCCCTGACATGACTAATACTACCCATCACAATATCCACCAGAGCTCGAGAATTCTTGAACCACATAACTCACGGTTGGTTGAGTCTGAAGAGCCAGGAGATGATGTATCCGAAGGAGTAGCCTATGAAGGGCATGACAGCACCGATGGCCATGAGCGGAGGAGACACCACTGTGAGGATGGAGTCTTTCATATCAAGGCTGACAGCGATGCCGATTCCCACAAAGCAAACTGTCATAAAGGTGATGCCTACCTGAGAACACCATGACAGGAGACAAGTTAGATTAATTTGCCTTTTATTGGTTTATATATTATCATTGAAGAATACGTCTAGTGATATTCTATATTTTATTTATTCTCTGATCTTATTTCTGTGTGACACAGAGCTCCATATGCATTTTATTAAGGTCATTTCTGAGCCTTTCTTTTTTAAATTAGATGATTTGTGGCTGTGATTTTTTTTAAGTTAATGTCATTAGTGTGAGCCAATGGGCTGACACAGACAGTGTACAGAAGTTGGTTTTGGTTGATTATTTTCTTCTGTTTTAAATCTTTAACCTTAACCCTTTCAGTTATTTGATTACTAATTAGTGCTATAACATGTCAAACATTTTGTGAAATATGCCCATTAAAGTCCACATTGTTTGCTTGATTGCTTGTTTTTATCTGACCAACACTCCAAAACCTAAAGATATTTAATTATATGTAAGTCGAAAAAAAGAAAAGAAAACTGTTGCCTGATAATTTGATTTAATTTTACAAACTATTAATCAACTATGAATCCAACCTTCTGACCCTCCTGTGTATGCTCTAACCTTGGTGATGATCTTGGCGTACCGCGGCCTATAGTAGTTGATGAGGATGCCCACACTGCAGGGTATGAGGATCATGACCAGCGATATGAGGATTTCAACGTAGGGCACGGAGTTCTGCAGGTCGAAGCCCTGACAGTAGAGGTAAAACAGCAGAGGCATCATGCCCAGAGCCAGTACCGTGGAGCAGGACGTCATCACCATGCTGAGCGGAAAAACACAGAGGTGATAACTTCTTAGCCCCAGACATAACTTTCTGGCTGCTGATGGGGATGGCAGGTCCTTTTAATCACTCTTGCCCCAGCAGTGGCAGGGCACATGAATGCAATGAAAGGCTGGTCCAACGCTATATATTGTGCTTAACTACTGGCCAGACTACCTTTCTATATATTTTTTAATGTCCACCAAGTTGGTCAAAACGTCCCCTTGACCAACACTTTGGTTTGTAGTGAGGAATCTAGAAAAGCTACCGGAAGACTAACAACTTTCAGACACGTTGCTCACGTCACATCTATGTCGGCAAGCTCAGTTTGCAGCTGCGCAGTAACGCTCAGCACTCACTGGAAAAGTGCTTCTAATAGCCTTCACTGGTCTCCGTCCAGAGCAACAGGATCTGTTGGTCCATTTCTTTAACTGTCTATGGGTGCAACACCCGCAGCGCCACCACTAGTTAGCTTAGCGTAGTGAATGGAATCCTATGTTGCCGGTTAGCATGTTGTGAGTAAAAGTGAGCCAACAAAAGACAAAAAAACAACCTAATTACATACACTGAGACAAAAAAGGTGTTGGCCCACCTATCTACAGCTAGGGGAGGTGATAAGCCCTATTTCAACAAACGGTGGCGTATCCCTTTAATAGCTGAGGAGCTACACAGTGGAGAATATCCAGGGTCAAGAATGATCTTTGAACCTCTGATTCTAATCCAACATGGAAGAAAGTCCTTTATAAGTGCTCTGAAAAATGGAAATGTCAACATCTGTAATTCCATACAATAGCTCTATAGAGCTTGTTGTGAGATTGTTTTCTCAGGCAGACATTTAGTAAGCACAATTAAGCTGCTTAGAGTATCATGAAAATGTCATTGTAAAAGCTTCAAACATTTAGATGTCATACTTTTAAATTGCTTTGTCATCATTTTGCAGCAAACTTGACAGCCTGTTGTTAAATGCATGAGGTGGAATGCACATTGTAGCCTCCAGGGGGCGCATGCAGGGCTTCAAGATTGTTAATTGCAGGTTAAGCACTATCTGAGTTGCATGAATTGTTACAAGATTTATTGTTATACTGCCCTTTTATATAACGGTGGCTGTTTAACAACCTGCCAGAGTCACCTTTATACTCGATACCTTTATATTATAATGATAAAAATGTTAGTTTTTGTATGTGCCTGGTGATAATAAATAATACAAATAATATTTTCACTCTAAGTTGTTTGTGAACATTTGTTATGGTGATAGATTAGTTGAAACAAAAACCAAAAAGCCTCATGCACTGTCAACAGCTGATGCGGGGGCGGCTGTGGCTCAGGAGAGGTAGAGGTAGGGGTAGAGCGGTCGTCATCCACTTGGAATGTCAGTCGGTGGTTCGATCCCTGGCCTCCTTGGTCTATGTCGAAATGTCAAGCAAGACACTGTACCCCAAATTGCTCCCGATAGTTTGTGTGAATGTTTACCTGATGAGCAGCTGGTGCCTGTAGTGTGTAAAGCACTTTGAGTGGTCTTTAAGACTAAATCAATGCTGTCCATTTACCATCCTCACAGACACAGACACAATTATTGGCTTATATCTGATGATGTAGCGCATCCAAGTGTTTGTCAAATTACAAATAATTTCTCATTGTGTGAAAGGAATCTGTTTGATCAGTGTTGTTTTAGTCATTAGGGCCTTCATTAATGCCTCAAGACGTCCTGTGCACGCAGCCAGATAAGCTCCTCTGACAGATTGAGCAGGAATGTCCTCAACAGCATGCAGCCACACCTGGCCCTTCATTAATAGGATACCTAATGGGGTGAATGGCCTATCGGTTGAGTAAAAATGTTGGCCATTATCTTATTTATGATAATATAGTTTTATGATCAGACTTGTGATGTCCTGCAGGTCATTCAACTCTAATAGTGACAGGAAACGAGCCACTTGTTATTAAATGTAAGGATGTACTCCGATTGGCACAGCAATTCACCAAAATCACAACATATTTTGTTTTATATTTCTTATTTGGGACTATTTCTTTGGTAATTGGAGAAGATAAATTGGACCAAACGGGAAATATTGAGGCAAGAATGACCCAAAATGTGCCCACGGACACTTCGACATGGGACTACAGGGCCAGGGATCAAACCGCCGACTGTCCAATTGGCAGGCATCCGCTGTACCACTGAGCCACAGCCACCCCATTACAAGAATTGTCATTTCCACACACAGTACATTATGAATCTCAGATTAAGCAATAAGTGATTTTGATGCTGATATTTCTGTACTTTTACTAGAGTAAGATTTTGAATACAGGTCCTTCACTCGTAACAGAGTATTTCTACACTGTGGTATTTTTACTTATGTAAAAGATCTGTGGTACTTTTACTTATGTAAAAGATCTGAGTACTTCTTCCACCATTGCTGTGTACTTGTATCCAGAGGACAATGGACTAACTCATATTGGATCATAGTGTGCTACATCCTAAAAGAAGACAAAAGGACACTGCATAGTTTTATTACTGAATTCTCTGTGCTCTTAGGTGATTTAAATGGGATTATTTTAACCTTCCCTAATCTGGTTTCTATAACTCCAGTGTTCACTTTTACCTTAATCAACTTTTGTGTATTCATGTATTTTTGAAATATATTTGTTGGTCAACAGATATGTCACAGCAAACAGGTTGTGTGTGTTACCTGAGGTTCATGTCTCCCTGCAGAGCCAGGGCCAGGATGTTGGAGAGGGCTCCTCCAGGACAGCAGCCACAGATCAGAACCACCACAGCCGTCATTTCAGTCAGCTGGAACGCCTACAGCATGAAATGATAATGAATTCATACAGAGTGATGATGCCAATAATCTATTATACAATCTATCTATTACTGATAACACTGTCTAATAGTGGTACGCGTGCGGATCTGATTATGGAAATAAAATAAATGGAAACAAAGAAAAACAGCAATGCAAAAGAGGGTTTTGTGTGGGGTGTAAGAAAACCATGTGAACAAATAAATCAAACAGATGAATAATACATAACTTGCACTAATATGTTATTATTGACAGGTGTTCTGTCGCAAATCATTATTTGGGGAGCTTATTTCGCATATACGCCCTGCTGTGCCCTGCTACGCCCTGCAGTGTGCTGCTACTCCCTGCCATGCCCTGCTATGCCCTGCATAACAGCAGTGACACTAGGCTATTTCTAAATTAATTTAGTGGATGGTCAGGTTTTTTTATTTCATCACGTGCAAATGGGGGGTATTGAAACTCCAGGTTATTTCGGGGTACAAAAGGATTTATTGCCAAGTAAGTAACACTTACAAGGAATTTGCCTTGGTGGTTGGTGCATACATAAACAAACATATACAACATTAATATAAAATAATACAAAATAGCAGTTTAAAGGTCCCATGACATGGTGTTCTTTGGATGCTTTTATATAAGCCTTAGTGGTCCCCTAATACTATATCTGATGTCTCTTTCCTGAAGTTCAACCTTGATGTAGAATTCCAGCCACTAGAGCCAGTCCCACAATGAGCTTTCCTCAGAACGTGCCATTTCTGTGTCTGTAGCTATTGAGGAGGACAGAGGGGGGGCAAGGTGGAGGGTGGGGGGTGTGGCCTTGACCAACTGCCACTTTGCTCGTTTGAAAGCCATGATGTCTCTCTCTCATGGGTTGGCCAAATTCTCTGGGTGGGCAAAGCAGAGAAAGGGGAGGTAACCTTGCTCCTTATGACCTCATAAGAAGGAGATTCCAGAACGGATCATCTGAGTTTACTTTTTCTCAAAGGCAGAGCAGGATACCCAGGGCTTGGTTTACACCTATCACCATGTCAAGCCAATTGGGGACCATAGGCAAGCTGGGGGAACTCATATTAATGTTAAAAAACCTCATCAAGTGACATTTTCATGCCATGGGACCTTTAACATAACTGGAGAAAGCTGCAAGCAGCAATACCAGAGGCCAAGCAATTGGCCCGATATGGACGCTACGCTAGTAATCTTAAAAACAGGAATAGCTACTAACCTTAGCTAGGCAAAAGGCTGAAAGAGGCATGACACCATACTGGGCCAGCGCTGCTATCGCTACCCCCTTAGGTTTCACAATGTGAGTCTGGAAAGAAGGAAAAAGATGTTTTGATTCATAAATCTTAGCATGATCATTAACACGGTCTATACACACAGATAATGAACTTTAAAACAGACAGATATGTAGCCTATGGACAGCTTAAGTCACCTTGATCTTGGACACCTCCATGGTGCATCCTAGTGAAACCATGGTGATGAATAGGAGGAATACCATAAGTACATTGATAATTTGCTCCATCACCGGCGACACAAGACCCATGAAAACAGAGGTGGTGTTAGCAGCCGTCATGTTGAACACAAAGCTTTGATTTTGCCACATAACTGGTTCAGAGAACAGATGAGATGTGTAGGCCTTGGTGTCTGCCATGTCGGAGCAGCACTTGGTCTACTGATTTGTAATCTTTAAAAAAAACACAAAACATGGGCACAGTTAGACAAAGGGGGAGTAAGAAAGTAGAATGCTTCTTTAAGCTTCATTTATTCAAGTACTTAATAAGTATTTCCATTTTGTGCTACTTTATACTTCTACTACACCACATTCCAAAGGGAAATATAGTAATGTACATTTACTCCACTACCTTTATTTGACATCTATATGTACTAGTTATAACGAAATGATTGTGATGACCCCTCCGCTCCACTAGGTGTGTTTTGCAGGATCTGGGTCAATGCAAAGGGTCGTCGTCTGCCTGGCCTGAGCCACACCTGGGCCCAGTGTTATATATGATACAAAAGCTCATCACCTTACCACAGAGTGTTTGCTCTTCCCTCACCGCAGCTGTCTTTTTGGTTTTGCTTGTTACAGACTTGTTGTTACTGGATTTTATGTTTTCTGATAAATTAATGATTGACATGCACTTGGTCACACTGACCCAGAAAGACTGTTACTGGTCCTGCTAACAATACAAAACAGGAGGGATACAGATTAACGCAGTGTCTGGTCTAGTTTGGCCCCTTTGTCATGTCTCAGACGTCCACGAGTTGTTGATGGGACTTTACACTCAAAACTATTTCAGTGGTTTCATTGAAATAACTGTCCAAATCCCAAAGAGATCAAATTATCCAATATTTCACTAAAAGTTATCATTATAGAAACGCCCAAAATATAAATAAACATTTGTGTATCACAACTTGTTTTGTCTTCCTTCCATTCCTATAAATCAGATTTATGATAAATAAATAAGTAAATAATAATATAGTCTAGAATTCACATAAAAAGGACTTTACTTTAATTGAAGTACATTTTGATTATATTACTTCTGTATTTTAACTTAAATAAAATGTAAAATGAATGACTTACATTTGTAATGGAGTAGTTACACACTGTCGTATTGTACTTCTTCCAACTCTGTAAGCTTCACAGTTTTCTCATTCCCTCAACCATCAGTCATGCATAATAATTGCTGCTCTTTGTGATAAGAATCAAATAATCAGAGCATGACAAGAGGTAAGCAGCCAGAAAGGAAGACAAGTTATTTAGAGAGACACAGCAGGTCTTCTTTAGTGTTAGTGCAGTCAGCATGTTGTAGACAAACTTGACAGAAGCTTAACACAGACACACTAACATAAAACACAATACTGTGTGTGAAAAGATATCCTTCTACCGTTTTCTGAAGTGGTAATTGAAATAAGAAGCAAAGCAACATGCACACTATCTTCTGAAGAAATATTGAGATCCTGAAGTCAGATACTTGATTAATAGTAAGTCTGCTCACCGCTTCGTTGTACGTATGTTGTTTTCTTTAAAGTGTTCAATGTCTCTGAACAGACAGAAAGCTCACTGTTGTGATGATAAGCAGCGCTTTTCATCAGTGATCAATGGGAGCATAATCTTTCAGTTCATAGTACACATTATATGATCCTGAGAACCTTTCACCTAATATTTCATGTAGTGAAGCTCCAAAACAATGTCTACTTTTACTAGATATTAGGCATTTTCAAACACCATGTAATTCCAAATATTTCAAATTTTCAAAATTTTTGGTTATACATTAAGAAAATGAAGAAAAATACAATACCCTAAAAGTGGGAAATGGATTTGATCTCTAACACTCTAATAAAGCACCTGTAGCAGAAAACACATGCATGTCTGTTCATACGGTTGAGTCTTGCACTGTCCTGGTTTCAGAATGTACTGTAGAAGATGCTGGGGTGGTGATGGCGCAGTGGATATGACACATGCCTTTGGTGTGGGAGATCAGGGTTCAATTCCCACTGTGATCCATCAACCAATGTGTCCCTGAGCGAGACACTTAACCCCTAGTTGCTCCAGAGGCGTGTGACCTCTGACATATATAGCAATTGTAAGTCGCTTTGGATAAAAGCGTCAGCTAAATGACATGTAATGTAATGTAATGCTGACTTCACCTGCACACACCAGCTACTTTAGCATTAGTGTACAAGCAGAGAATGAATGAAAGAGGAAACTCCTCATGCATGTGGCTCTGTGCCAGCACCAGAGAAGCTTGTGAATACTCTTATTCTTTTTATTTAATTTTTTTTATTATTACTCTTGTATATTTATAACCAAACAAATGCTTTATAACACACTATCATGTGGTTGCACACAGATATAAGTATATATTTAATACCAGTACTTGTTTTGGCAATCACACACATACACAGGCCTGAAATATATACACACACACACACACACACACACACACACACACACACACACACACACACACACACACACACACACACACACATGGAGAGATGTCAGAGTGAGCTGCCAATACAGTGCCCTGAGCAGTTGGGGGGTACAGTGCCTTGCTCAAGAGCACCTTGGCAGTGCCCAGGAGATAAACTGGCATCTCCCCAGCTACCAATCCACACTCCATACTTTGGTCTGTACAGGGACTTGAACCAGTGACCCTCCGGTTCCCAAGCCAACTGAGCTACTGCCACTAACTTCTCCTATGAAGTTATTATTTAGTATCAGTACAACTGCATTAATGGCATTATTAATTGCTTATATCTGCTTATAACCATGTTATAGTGTTTTATAAACCATTTATCAAATGTTCATACTGCTTATGAAAGCTGAAAATAGGGTTACTGTGTTGCCAGCAAGTTATTATTGCATATGCAAGACAGAGAAATAATCTAAAAAAAAATTATGATATCAAAAGAAATCTAGAAATAACTCACAATTTTAGCAGCAATTTTCAAATGCATGCGGGTCATTTCCAATGAAACAAAAGTCACACAAATGTCACAATTCACTCCTTGTTTTATGTCTATACTTTTAGTGTTTCAACAAAAAAATACACATTTCTGCAGCAAGTCGATTAAATCTGGCTAATCTGTTGACGAAATCACAGTGTTTGCTTTCTGCGAATCTCACTCTCCTTTGTGCTTCGATTGCCAAGTTAACCTCCATCTCCAGAGTTTACAACCACATCCTCCCTGCTGGCATGCTCACATGCTGTGTGCAGACAAATTACCTTCACAGTGTTTCTCATATCTTTTTGCACCCATTAGAAGAAACACAGGAGTGAAAAGAAATACCACAGAGCTTTATAAATGAGTCACACATACATACTGACTTCTTGACTGTTCTGAAGGTGAGAATTGCACACCTATTCTTGGAGGTCAGTTTGTACAAATACAACACACACGGGCTCCCCAGAAACACACATGGGTTCCCCAGAAACAAACACTTATCCCTGCTGTAAGTGTAAAACTAACAGATTTGTTTGCAGCTACATATTTCATATATTGTGTTGTTACCTGTTGGGCCAGATGTTCCTCTACTTGTCTCTCCTCTTCTCTCTAAAACAAAATCTACTCCTTGTGTGTTGCCACTTTCTTTTTGTCAGTCACAAATGACATATGAAGGCTAGGTTGTACAGAGGTGCCATCTAGTGCAACAGTTGACTTCTGCAGCTTGCACATCATGAGCGATGTCTATGGCAAGGGAACTTCTCAAATCTGATTAACTGAAGCGAGAAAAAAAACAGAATTAAACACTGTCAGTTTTTAGGAGATCAAAAGGCGTCTTTGAGTAGTTTTTCTGACCCAATTTGCATCTGGATCCAAGATCTGGAACATATTTTGTTATGTAAATGCTAACTTTAAATAATCCTCTCTCAGGACATCTGCAAGAGAGACTGCATAGTGGACATTTTTGAGGAAGATGTTGTGAACGTCCTCAAACTCTTTGAATGCTTTCTGTTAGATTTGTTTACTAGCAACAGCAATGAGTTATACAGAAGAATCTATATTAGTATCTTTGTCCTGTATGAGTATATATATATGAGTAACTCGAGGTGTTTGTCCTAATCTGCTGCAATTTAAACTGCCACACTGGGAATATAAGAAGTAACGCAAAGGTAAAAAACAACAACCTTTTCTTAGTCAGGCAAAGCAACGTCTAAATCTTAAGACCTGCTAGCGGCCCCAAGAGGATGCCATTTTCATTACAAGTTTCTGTGTTTCTATTTACAGAAAATAATAAGTGTGCACTCAAAAGGGCCTCTTGCTGCCAAAAATTGCCTCGGAATTTATCAAGAGGAGAGCATTAAAAACACAAATGGATGATTATCATCAGGCGGGTTGGCGACAGCAATCTGGCAGATAAGCTTTAGCCAAGTACACAAATGACATGCAGTTCACAGCTTGTTACTCTAAAGCTCATGCCAGGGTTCCTGATAGCTTTCATTTGCTGGGCAATTCATGCTGTTGCTGAAAAAGCTGCAAGACCCATCTGCAGCAGAGAATAAATGAAAGAGGAAACTCCTCATGCATGTAGCTGGTGAATACTCGTGTATATTTAAAGCCAGTTGTCAGTGTTAAAGTCAGTACTGTGAGGGAGTGACATCTACTAAAAAGTCACCACCACATGCAATAAATGTCTCCTGTCCTGTCCTCTCAAAGGGATCTAATATGTAGTGGAAATACTGCACGGACTGCATTCTGTTTGACTTGGTGAAAAATCATGATGAGTCATAAAGTGTAAAAGAGTCTCTACAGTGAATTAATAAGCCTTGGGTTTGTCCGCTGATACAACAATGAAATAAAAATGAATTGGAGTAAACTAGTCCAGCACTGCTCCACTAACACATCATCAGTAGCACTCTTGAAGCATTTTAAAATAAAGTGGTCATTATCAAACAGACATTTCCTCAAAGAATATACAAATATCCATGAAAATAGAAGCTTACACACAAGTATTCAAAATAATGTAGAGTAAACTTTCATTGTATTCACTATATATAGGTCAAGGTCAAGGTAAACTTTATTATCCACTGGTAGGGAATTCATGTGGTCACCATTACATGCTCCTGCCGCATACCAATAAAAACAAATACATTAAATACAAAACATTAAAACATTTAAGCATTAAAACTAAGAAAAATAAAAACAAGACAGACAAAACAGTAAACTTCATAGAAGCATGATTGATGATTCATATATATATATAGATCATGTATTGCAGTTTACACCTTGTCAAACCATTCTCTGATGGTATACATCTGACAGTGCACCCCTCCCCCCCCTTTCATAAATCATGCACTGACAACAAGGGCAAGAACAGAAAGAATCTCTAACGGTGACTACTGGAGCCCTTCCAGTGTAGTCTGCAATATGCTGGAACGGAACAAAAGGAGGGCGTTAATGGTTTAACAGGCCGGCCCTGTAAGGACATAGGGGGAGGGGAGGGAGGGAGGGAGGCTCTGCCTGGACTGATCAGCCTCTCAAGCTATAATTACAGCCCAGTGCTTCACATACCTGGATTTTTTACTACTTTTTTCCTCCGCCAGCCCCAGCCACAGCTAATCAATGTCTGAGCCTCCTGCAGCCTAAATATTATGGACTAAAATGGTGCTAAAACACTTCATAACTCAGCTCAGGCCTTGGGGGAATAGCATTAAGGGTGTGGAGTGAAGGCAAATTAGAAAAATCTCGGTTTCTGGGGGCTCTGCCTCATTATCATAATTTTTCGGTAACATTAGCCATCCCTAGAGGTCATTTAAATGCGATTGTAGAGCACAAATATAGCTAGATGCTTTGTCTCTGTCATCCATGAAAATGGAGAGGCTTCACTGCAGCGGATGCATTATTAAAGGCTGGCCTTAAGGCCGTTATATACTAGATGCAGGGCGCGTGGCGCATGCAATCCTGACATCAAAATGACGTGATTTCCGGCCGGCGCGTCCGATTTTCAGCACGCGAGCACAGGGCGCGCACCATAGACAGTATATAAAATGGACACAGCGATCCCGCTGTTTTTGACAAGGGGCCAGGCTTCTCTCCTCAGAGTGAAGCCTCCTATGGCGCCATTTTGATGCTAATAAGCCATCACCCCCCGTTAGCATCCCATTCACTGCCATTCATTTTGGCGTCACTTTGACAGCCAATAACTTTACATCTGAAGCGTTTCAAGACTTCATTTGTTCCTTGTTTATTTCTAAAGAAACACGACAATGTATGAAAGGCTCTATTACCTTGTACCTCACGTTATGGCTCACAACTAACAATTGTGTCATAACCACGCGACTTACTGTCGCATAGTACAGGAATTACCGTATAGTACAGGAGAAGCTCGCAGGCAGTTTCGACGTACATTAGCTGTTTAGTTTAATTACTAATGTTAACTAGCATTTTAGTTAGCAATAGGCTAATTAGCCTGTGCCTATGTTATCTCCTTACATATACCTACGCTCTCCGTCTCTGATAGATTGGGAATGATTGAGATTTCTCTTGGCACAGCTACCAGAAGACTTACAACGTTCAGAGACGTTGTTCACGTCAGCGTCGGGAAGCTCAGTTTGCAGCTGCGCAGTAACGCTCAGTAACACTTTCCCATCATCCGTCAAAAACAGCGGGATCGCTGTGTCCATTTTATATACTGTCTATGGTTTTTGACGGAGACAAGTGAAGCCTCTTACCAGCACTTTTCCGGTGATAGCCGAGCGTTACTGCGCAGCTGCAAACTGAGCTTCCCGCCGTAGATGTAACATGACCAACATGTCTGCAAGTTGTAAGTCTTCTGGTAGCTGTGCCAAGAGAAATCTCAATGATTCCGAATCTTGCAGAGACGGAGAGCGTAGGTATATGTAAGGAGATAATATAGGCACAGGCTAATTGTTGCTAACTAAAATGCTAGTTAACATTAGTAATTAAACTAAACAGCTAATGTACGTCGAAACTGCCTGCGAGCTTCTCCTGTACTATACGGTAATTCCTGTACTATGCGACAGTAAGTCGCGTGGTTATGGCACAATCGTTAGCCTATTTTTATAAAAACGTCTGCTACGGAGCCATAACGTGAGGTACAAGGTAATGGAGCCTTTTATACATTGTCGTGTTTCTTTAGAAATAAACGATGGTCAAATGAAGTCTTTAAACGCTTCAGATGTAAAGTTATTGGCTGTCAAAGTGACGCCAAAATGAATGGCAGTGAATGGGATGCTAACGGGGGGTGATAGCTTATTAGCATCAAAATGGCGCCATAGGAGGCTTCACTCTGAGGAGAGAAGCCTGGCCCCTTGGCGTGCCCCAGTCCATTTTTTTCAGCGGCGCACGACAAACCGGAAACAAGAAGCATGAACGAGCTCCTGGGTATCCGGATGCCAGGACTCGCCGACTGACTGCAAGTCTCTCTGGTAAACTTACTGGGTTAAAATTAGTTATTTTTTTGTGAATGAAAGGCTTGATCTGACGAAGTAGGTCATTGAATCAAATCGAAGCATTGACGGCACTGTTGCTGCCTGTTCTGCCGTTGTTTATGTTTTTCTTCTTCTTCTAGTCCTTAGAAAGAAAAACATCGGTAGCATTTGCTCCTTAGCGCCACCGCTGTTCAGGAGAAGACTGCAACTAGTGTCGCGACCACCACGTGCGAGTATAAATACTCACAGCAATCCCATGACGTCACATTTGGATGCGCCACGCGCCCTGCGTCTAGTATATAACGGCCATTATTGTGTTGCCATCCTTTACATATGTTATTAAGGCCGTTATATACTAGCGCTTCCAAAAGTATGTGCGGAAATCGTGACGTCACGGGATTGCCGTGAGTATTTATATGATATGAAAATCGAGCGTGCCGGCCGGAAATTACGTCATTTTGATGTCACGAATGCGCGCGCCACCTCCAACGCGTCAAGCATAAATCAGCTACGGACCATGTTTCTGGGTGACCCGGTTTGGCTCTGCTGCTGCAGGACATACAGTATAATAGTGGAGGAAGAGATGGTATAGGATCAAGGTCAGGGCAGGTCTAAAGCTCTGTGTGTGCATGGAGGGCAGGGTGTCGCCCGCAGCTGCTGTGGCCTCTTGACCTGCTGAGAGAATGAATGAGGCTGCTCCCCGCACATTTACTGATCCACTGTTGCAGTGCAAAATAATCCACAGTGTAAGCTCCTTATCTACAGCACAATATTGAGAAAAGGAAGTACTAGAGCAGATTATTTGCAATTTGTCCTTAGACCAGTCCCCACACTACATAACCCCCCCCCACCCCCTCACCCCACCATTACATGTATATAAAAGAATTTTAAAGGTAGGCTATGTGTTGTGGAAAAGTTCTATGGCTATAATAATGGCTACATGTCAGAGTTTAACGGCTGTAACCAACAATATGTTTGTGATGAGATTTATCTTGATTAATTGTCTGGACAATGAAACATCAGCAAATATTTTTTTTAAAATGCCCATCAAAATTTTCCAGAGTACTTTGATTTGTCCGGCCAACAGTCCAAAACCCAAATATATTCAGTTTACTGTCATATAAGAACAACAAACACAATATTGACATTTTAGTAGTTGGAACTAATTTAATTTTGCCATTTTGCTTGGAAAACTATTAAACGATTAGCCTATTAAAATATTTGTAAATTAATTTTCTGTGGCTGGATTTAGCAATGATTAATCGCTTGAGCTCAACAGATGTTATTATAGCAATACAGTTGTATGAATTTAGACTGAGTGGCTGCATTTTAAGTGAAAAGGGGACGAATCACCTGATTAGACCATATGTGTAGGCTTTTGTTTTTGTATCTGTGTGTGTGTGTGTGTGTGTGTGTGTGTGTGTGTGTGTGTGTGTGTGTGTGTGTGTGTGTGTGTGTGTGTGTGTGTGTGTGTGTGTGTAAGTGTGTGTGTATGTAAGTGTGTGTGTGTGTGTGTGTGTATAAGATAAGATTAACTTTATTGATCCCACATTGGGGAAATTCACTTGTTACAGTAGCTCAAGAGTCAAAAAAGCAAAGGAAAAAAGTGACATAAAAAAGTGATACATAAAAATTAAACAAGATAAAAACAAGACAACAATAAAAAGCTATATATACACACCTAGCCTACTTCTATGATATATAATTGCACAGGATATTTGTAATACACACATGGTGTGTAGCATTAAAGAGAATAAGGGAAATATAGGCCCTATAGTATAAATATAATAGTACAGGATGTTGTAAATGGTGGGTGATGGTGACAAAGACCACATTACATTATCTTATGTTGTCTGACTGCCGTCCAAGGACCTGTGTGTGCGTGCGTGTGTGCACGTGTGGTGTTTTTCTTGAGTGTAATCTTACAATCCACGTGTCTCAGCCATGGCCTTATTTAGCTCATCTGACATACAAATTTGACTCCAACTACAATTCCCATAATGCTTCTGAAGGGGAACGACGCTGTGACGTCGCAAACAAGCTAAATGACTCGTGGATATTGTAGTTAACCAATAAACATTGCTTTGTATTTTAATAATATTTAAGGAACTCAATAGTATTTATACCTCTCATCGCTTAATAAATGTTTCTTTTAAAATCAATCTACATTAAAAATCCTTCGACAAAGTCAGTTTTTTTCATAATCATACAGGGGAAAACTGTCGGAGCAACTACATTTCCCACACGCCCCCGGGGGTGTTGCGCGTGCGTGCTGTGCAGCGGTATCTGTGTGTGTGTGGAGTGTCGTCACGTGGAGGAGGTAGAGTCCACTCGGTTCTGTCCAAACAGAACGTGAGCGTTTAGCAGTCTGCCTGTCGGAGCGCCGCTCGGTGCTAAACTGATTCATGTTGTTTTTTTAGCCACCCGTCCCTTTAAACTAGACTATTGTATCGAAGAATGAGTGATAACGATGATATCGAAGTCGATAGTGACGTGAGTATTGCCACTTTGAGCTTTTTATGAATGCTATTTTGCTAGCTGACGATTTAGCTGAACTAGCGGCTCAGCTAGCTTTTCTGTCTTGATAAGTATGTTGTTTTTGTCGGGATTCTTGTTAATTGATACCCAACACTAGCTTTTCTTGCATCAGAGCATTATAAACCTGCTAAATTTTACTTTGTAGTGACTTCAGCGAGACAGTGAGATTTGCTGAACAATTATGGCTACAATTGTACTTTTTTGTTCTGTTTCTTTGCAGGAAGACTCGCCGAGATATCACGGTGTGGTGCGTAATGCTGTCCAATATCGAGAAATGTTTTACTGTTGGTGCAAAGTTAATTTATCCATCACATTCTGCTTATTTTTTTTTGTTGGTATTTAATCGATTGGTAAGGGCATACTGTGGAGGTTGATGTTACTGGAAAGAGAATGTGAAAGTACTTCTTTCTGCCTTGTAGAACAGTCACATGTAGGTTTTAAACTAATATTTGTGATCGACAAATTACCGTCATTTTCGGTAGCATTAAACTATGATGCATTTATATGAGTGCAGCGAATGTTCCTCGGCATCAGCGTAGTGCATTGCAGGGTATCCCCCATCCTGTGTGTACGCGGCCATAGGGACACCGTGACACGACGTCTATATTTAGACCAAAGCTTTATCCATCTACAAAGGCTTTATTGTTGCATGTTTATTTCCCCCGGTTAATACAAAGCTTTCTGTGCTCGGTGGCAGCCGGTTAGTCGCTCCGAGTCGTTTCCCCCGCCGGTTCACCTCACCACGGGGGTTTGCATAATACACATCTAGGTCATCTTAGTAAAGAGACGGAGCGTTTGCATTTGTACTGCATTTGTACTGCATTCACGATGATGCAGAGGAAAAAGGTGTCGAGGGCTTGTTGCATGTGTGAAGGACGGGCAGCCGCGCCTGCATCTCGGACAAGCCTTCGTGTCAGGAAGGGGTGCTGCGGGATGTTTTCCTGTGTTGCAGCAAGTGATTAGTGATTAGAGCCATCTTCTCTCTACAGGCCACTGAAGGGCTGGCAGCCTAAATGAATGACGTATAGCTGCATCGCATACTGGCGAGAAAAACACCCTGCACGACTCGGTTGATGCACAGGCTACACAACACGACGTATTACCTCCAGCCAGATAACTAGAATGTAACTACAGAAAGGCATTTAGGAAAACAATCATTTTACATTTTTGAATATGCATTAGTGATATTAAGATAGGAATAACTTTTTTTCCTCGTGCTTGTGCCCTCCAACAGACCTCAGGCCTTTATTTCTCTAACATGGTTACTTTTGCATCAATTGCAGAGCCACATAAGAAACTGAGACCTGATTTCAGTTCACTTAGTACTATTTAATTTGATTACTGAAGCTATAAGCATAAAAAATGTATTCCCTGATAGCTGTTTGTCCTCCTGAGAGTCAGACGGTTGCATTCATATCTTGTTCTAAGTGAATGAGAATGAAGCCTTAAAATCGACACATTTACAAATAGGGCTGAATGATTTGAGTAAGTATCTAATTGCGTCAATAGCAGCTAGTTTAAACTTTCACTTGCTACAGCTTGTTAAGACATCATCAGTTTTGTTACAATTTAAATTGCGGCCCTTGCGACTTTGAAATGGCTTTTTTGAAATTTTGATATAAAAAGGATGTATCATTCAGCCCTGCGTACAAGCATAGAAATAAAATCTTTAGTGGGTACAGTGTAGCAGACATTGAATAGGTTTCCCAACCTAGATAGTGAGTCTGTTGTCTCAATTTGTGAGATAAGAGACTGACCATCTTGTCACAAAGTAAAATGAGTGGTGAGCACCAAAGCCTTGACGTATAGTATGCATTAGGTTATGTTAGACTTGATTATACAGCTAAAACATGAAGTTGATTGACAGTATCGTATCGGGAACAATTTAGATAATCAATGAAGTAGTTTTTAAACAAAACCGTCAAAAATTCCCAAGTTTAGATTCTCAAACGTGATGTTTGATATTGTTGTAAGTTGAATATCTTTGGGGTTCTGACTGTTGGTCGAACAAATACCGACATTTAAATATGTCACCTTGGGTTCTGAGAACATGTGATGGACATTTAGCTGACATTTTATAAAGTAAACGAAAATAATTGATAGACTAATCAAATATGAAAGCTGTCGTCGTTGCAGCTCTACTTGAATATAGCTTCACAGTAGGGAAGAACACGCAGATTTTTTTATACCTTTTATTTTATGTTTTCAACGGTGGTGTCAATCACCTGCTGGAGCTTCTGGTTTATTGGTGACTGGTTTTCCATGCATCCCACCAGCATGACAGAAGTGTAGGCTTTCATGCAGAGAATGTGAGACGGCCATCAGTAGCCGGGAAGCTGCAGCTACCAGCTCTTCCACGCGGCACCGGGAGCTGTTGTGTGTCATGGTCAGGTATGAATAGAACGGAGGGAGCAGCTCAGCTGGCTGTTCCTCCTAGGCAGCCAGCAAAAGGTATCAGTTTTATGATGAACTGATTATGGTTGCACTTAGGTAATTGGACACCTGTTTGTGTTGTGCCTGGTGTGCTTAACAACTCAGATAGCTTACCATGTAGCTGAGAAGGGACCAGAAAACATGTCTCAGTACAATTAGCTGTATTTATAAAGGTAGTTTGTTATCCGTGTACCGTCACAGGATATTGGCTCTTATGATTTATATTACGTGTAACTCAGTTTGTTCTTCATCACCAAATGTGATGCTCATAAAATTCTCATGCAATAACATTTAGCTACACCAGTCTAGAATATATGTAAGGTTCGAAGTTGTACATAATTTGAGAAAGTTAGGTTAGGCGAAATTACAGTATATACCAGGAGGCACCGTTAATGCTGCTCTATCTATGTCTCTAACGTACACAATGATGCAAAGCAATAGGAAAGGACTCCTCTATGGCAATACTTGGTTTTTATATTTTTTTCATCAATGTGATGAAGTGCCTTGATTTATCACAAGTATTGATATCTGGGCATAAAATTACATGTACTATGATCAAAATTGTTGTCCATATCACCCAATTCTTTTAGCAGAGGTGGTAAGCCACTCAGATCCTGATGCGTCTCGTCTTGTGATTCATTTAGTTGACAGCCTAAATAACAGGCACACCTATTAAATACATATAAATGTGTTATTTGAGGGGTGAAACAGAACCTATGCATGCCTTCCTGAAAATTGTTTTATTTAATAAAAGTATGCAGAGGTGGCCCACCTCCACTATAAAACACTGTCAAGAAAAGTTGAATTCTGTAAAAACAAAAATCGAAAATGTCTGTCTAATAAATCTAGAACCTAGAAAAGCTTCAAAGTAGTGATATTCAGCAGTAGTAGCCTATTATGGAGTGTACACATGAAATCACCCAGGGCATTTAATGTCTATAATTGCCAAGTAATTGTACATGGAGCAGCTCCAGAGAGTAGTGCTTAAATACATTCTTGGATCTTAATTACCTTTCAAAGATTAATGATATCAAGTACTTTGCCTGATAAAAGAAGAGTTAAAACGTCTTTGTTTTCAGCTGATTCTCATGTTCCTCTTTAGTGTTTTTTGAGCATGGTGTATCACCTAATGTGCTCAGCACAACTTGAAAATGTTAACATAAAATGCTAAAGGAAAAACCAACAAAAAGCAAAGCGAAATTAACTAAATTAAATCCAACATGGGATCTGAAGTTGAAGAAACAAAATATAAAATGCTCTAAAACAAATAAATGGCATATAGCACAAACGAGCTGTTGTGTATAAAATTGAAGCATGACACAGGATAAAAAAAAAAAGAATATAACTTGATATCTTTACAATAGGAGCAAAGTCTGAAGTGTATTCTGTATTTTTATAACTTGGTGTCTTCAGTCCTTGAGTGACTCGAGAAAAAAGTCACATGTACTTTCTGTTCACTGAATCCGTGCATATCACAATGGCTGCCAGACTTGTAATTGCACATGCCATCAATACCAGTCATGTGTTTGTTTGTGCCAGGGTTAATGGAGGGAGTGGAGTCTCGCCTCTCTGTGGCTTTGTGTATGATACGAGGAGGAGGCGGCATGTGGTCCTTGTGGATTTGTCTCTCATGGATGGTTTGTGGCTCTTGTGCAACAGGCCGCAGGAGCAGCTGTCACCATGCCAGCCAGACCAATCACATGCGGGTGTTGTGAATGATATGCAGTGAAAAGAAAAAAATAAGTGTTTTTTGTTACGGTTTCGGTTTCATATGCGTGCAGTTTTGTCTGATAGTTAATCTTGTAGGACTTGGTAATTTGTTGTTTTCTAGCATTACATTGCTAAATAGTAGCTTGTATTTTGTTAAGATGTCGGTAACTTGAGTCACACTCAACAAGTCGTCCCTCCCACCAAACCTATGACACGCCGAAGGCTTGTCTTAACCTGCGTGTTGTCTCACTTGTGGCCACTCTGGTCTTTGTCATGATCCTTGGACAAAGTGAGTCAGATGATACCAGTTCACGTGACTTCTACCTCGTCTCCTTCTGCCCGAGGCAATGTCGTGTACACGCCACCGTGCTGTTCATTGCTAATATTTAAATCGGGCCTTGCTTTGTTGGAGCTGTATGAAGCAAGATGATCAGTCAAGCTTGTACGGGCTTTGATCGGGTGCTGAACTTAATGTCTCAGCCTGGTGACAGCGTGGATTAGACCAGAATCAGATGTGACTGGAGGCTGGGATGGTTTGGCCTAAAAACAGGTCGAACTACAGGCAGCAAACTGATCACCTGCCTGCCTGTGGTTATGTGATTATGGCAGCCATTTTGTGCCTTTACAGTCTAATTAGAATACAAAAGTGTGGTTGAAATTTAGAGCCTGTTAGATGCTAATGGATGAGCCTCTGTATGTTAATTGGGATGTATAAAAGGAGGATTGGGTTGTTATGATAAAGCCAGTTATTTGATTTGGCAAAAGACATGAAAAATGTGGTTTGATGCGGTACGACGACCTGAAATGATATTTTTATATGCACTGAGTTCAGTGAGGTAATATGATTTAAAGCTGTGTAATGTAGAGGGCATACTACATTTGTGTGCTTATAAACCTTTAATCTTAAACAAAATTATCCAAAAGACCATCATAAATCTACATTTCATGAGGTCTTTGTCGTCGTCGTCGTGCTGTTTAATTCAGTCGGTGTAATCCTCGTCCAGGATCTGCTGTTCTCCTCCACCCACCTCTCACCCCATCTGAATGACTTTAGTTTCTTGACTTTGGCTGGTCATGAATTTGAACGGCCACTCCTGTGTGCTCCCGCGGAGAAGGAGGGACAGAAATGCAGTGAGGAGGAGGGGTCGGCTTGGTTCACATTGAAGGAGGGGGATGGAAGCTCAGGAGGGGGCCAAAAGACAAAAAGGCCACAGAATGCAGCAACTTCTAGTGATGAAAGTTAAACCTAAATGTAGTTTTTCTTTACACTGTTTGTTGGCCTTTTTACCATAAGGTGCTGACAGTCAATTACTCACGAGACAGAAAACTAATCAATGACATTTCGGATTATTGATTATTTGTCTTTATCTCTGCCAAGGTCTACCAGGCTTTTGGGATATCCTGCTGACAGACTGTCTGTTAGCAGGATATCCCAAAAACCTTACCGGCTTTAGTGAAATTTAGTGCACACACAGTTAGGCCAAGGAACATGTGATTAGTTGATGTGATGTGACTGACATGTGATTTTGAATCCAGATAATGATCTAGGAATCTCTCAGCACACTTAACTTGAATAAGAAAATGGTGGCACATTTATTCCACGATTTGTAGTTTTATGTATTTTGAGCCAATTCCAGATGTGGAATTGGTGATTTTTAGTTTCTCATTTCAATTGTGATGCACACTCTAGTCTGTTAAGTAAAACTACTGATTATTTGCCAACTAGTTTCTTACTGACTGACTCTTCATCAATCAATTTGAAAGGAATACTACTTTTTGACTGAGACCATTTTAAGAAGACTGGTAACCTGAAACATTTTATAGACCAGGTTTGTTTGTTGCTAGAATAATCTTTTTTTTTTTTTAATCTAGATTAATCAGTAATCTGTATGTAGTCTTGGTGAATCTTGACAGTTCTGCTGCTGCAACAATGACGATTTGGTTTTAAAAATTAAATTGTATCTAAAAAAAGATATTAAAAAAATGGAATCTATTTACTGACCACAACCAGATTATACCATTATTTACTGCAAGATTGTTATTTTCCTTCCTTTTGTTGTGTAGCTGACTGCCGTTGACCTCAGAATGTCTCACAAGAACTTATGTTAGTATGTTAAGGCTTGATATAGACTAGATTTTAACTTTCATGTAAATAAGAGCTATCCTCAGAATTTTATTTAGTTTAAATTTAGAGTTTTTTTGGTTAAGGTTTGGTTGATCTTGTCGTTAGCTTAAGTAAAATATATTCTGCAACTAATAATAATAATTACATAAAGGATGATCTTATTTTGATGATAAACTGGCAGAAATTAGGGTTTTGATCATTATGTCATCTATAGCTGGAACAATTAGTTGATTAATCGATAGACAGAAACTTTTCTTCGATGCATACATGTCGATCGTCAAGATTTGCATTTCTCTGTCTTATGTGATAGTAAACTAAATATCTTTAGGTTTTGGACTGTTGGTCGGACAGAACCAGAAATTTTGAAGATTCAGACATTTGTGAAAGGCATTTTTCAGTATTTTATCATAGATTAAGCAATTTATCGAGAAAATAATCGGCAGATTAATCAGTTATAAAAATGATCGTTAGTTGGAGCCCTGATGTCATCTTGATGATGTTGGCTTCTTACTAGCTATTGTTGTTCACATCTGATATGATGGATAGAAAGACATTTGAATATATATTTCTTTTGTTGTAATTACAGTGGGGATGTTGTAAAGGCAGCAGAGCTGTTTGTGTAGGTTGACCCGGGACACCCGCTGTCCTCTACCCACACAGCTCTGCTGCCAGGCTGAAGGCCTTGTGACTCTTCTCATTGCAGGCAGACAAACGGGCACACCACAATGCGCTGGAGCGCAAACGTAGGGACCACATCAAAGACAGCTTTCACAGCCTTCGGGACTCGGTACCCGCCCTGCAGGGAGAAAAGGTTGGTAAAGCTCAGCCTGCAAGTCCTCCAGGCACACGATGTTCAGGCTCTCATGTAAGAAATTTTTGAACTTTTGCTATGTGTTTTCTAAAGGTGAAGTATAACATGTTCTGTGTGAATTTTACTCCCAAAGGATATTTAGGGATGAGTGCATTTCTATCATGATGTAATTTTAATGATTTCCTTTTGAATGTACATAGATGCAGATGTCTTTGCTTGCTTTATAATTTGTGGGGAGAGACATAGTTAAAGGGACGGGGAGGAGGGCAGATGGTGGACGAGTGCAGATTGGCAGTAGCAAGACAGTGATGCAGTCTAAATACTTGGACCAGCGTCAGGAAGTTATTATGAGGACATTTTGTTGCTCTCTTCCTGTTTTGACATCCATGACATTAAGAGCATTTGGAGAGCTGGTTTAGTAACTGGACACAGTGTGTTATTTTCCCCTAAAAGACCAGTACATGGCTCTGACACAGCGTAAAAAGGGGGGGGGGGGGGGGGGGGGGGCTTATGAGATGACGTGAGGGATATTTGCTGATCATTTGTAAGAAGTGTTGGGTTACCGCTGCCTCAGTGCTCGACCACCACCTCTCTCCCAGGACTACACTACTATTAGAGCTCTGTTGTAAGGCCAACATGTAGTTTGTCTCTTGTGAGAATATTAGGGCTGGGTACCAAACCTCAATGCTTTTTTGGTACGGACTAAAATGTGTCTGCAGCATTAAGTTTACAAGACTGCCAAGTACTTTAAGCTGGTGTTGAATTACTCGTAATCTTGTCTCCTTTATTTAGGCAGTTCCTGATTTTTAATCAAAATGTTGCCAATTTTACACCAATTTATTCAGCAAAGTCCTTGTTTCCATAAGGAAATCGTTTGCTAAGGTAGTAAGCCACCTTGGTCCTGGCGCATCTTGTCTTGTGATCAGTTTATTTAGTAGATGGTGGCTTCAACAGTAATCACATTTAAACTAATAACAACTAGCTTATCAATCAACTAATTGGCAACCATGTTGACCATTGATTGGTCATTTGAGTCACTTTTTAATGATAAAAAAGCCCCAAAATTCACCTTTCTAGTAGTACTGCTTTTGGTTTTCTCTGTCTTTAATAATATTAAACTGGATAGTTTTGGGTGTTGGGCTGTTTGTCGGACAAAACAAGCCACTAGAATATGTCATCTTTAGCTTTGGGTAGTTGTGATCAACAGTTTTCCCTATTTTCTGTTAATAGCCCAAAACAATTCCTTGGCAGGTGAATTATGCGTAGCCCTAATATGAGCGTCCCTGCTCTTCTTCCGTGAATGTTGATGTCCTAGCCGAAAAAGATTTACAACTGTATTATGACATAACAGGAGGTGGACTTTGTTTTAGCCGATAAAACACTGAAGGAAACCCCGGGTTTTGGTATCGATACAGAAACTTGGATAAAGTATCCTCACTACTATCAATTTGAATTTCAAATGGGTACCCAGCCCTAATGAGTACAAATCTCACGGATGTTGCTGCTCATATTAAGTCAATGAAGGTGTAGATGTAGCAAATGTTTGTCAAATGTCTGCTTTCCATGACGATTTTGGAACCGATCAGATAATGGGCTGCAGCAGTCCTTTTGTTTAGTGTAATCAAGGCGAACACCCTGACAGTAATGTGTCAGGGTTGTGACCTAGCCCGTGGATGTCAGACTGAAGTGCTAATGGTATTTTGAGAGGCAGCGTTGTCCGTGATTTCTTCTGCAGTTGTTTAAGTCTGCATGAATTTTTGTGTAAGAAATGTAATGACAAGTCTGTATACTTGCGTCACTGCATCAATTTCTGCATGTGTCACTAACAGCAGTCTACCAAACAGGCGTCTCGAGCTCAAATCCTAGACAAAGCTACAGAGTACATCCAGTACATGAGGCGAAAAAATCACACGCACCAGCAGGATATTGACGACCTGAAGAGGCAGAACGCACTGCTGGAGCAGCAAGGTAACAACACTTTCCATTCACTTTGCTCTTCAGGTTGGGGATACTCTACATGACATTTAGACTGATTATACCACAATTTAGTTTTCAGCACTTTATTTCAGAATTCAGAACATCTGTGCCAGTTTGAGGGCAGTTTTGAGGATTCAATATTTTTTACCTGCTCATAGTAGTAAGGACTCCCATGACCACCTCAGAAGAGGTTTGAGTTTTAGCAAATCAAATTTGACCTGCTACAGCCAGCAAGAAGGGAGGGTGAGGAAATACAAAAAAAATGCTTCACTGCTATGTTTGTTTTGGTTGTTATATAGATTGTTGTGATAAACGAGCATGTGGGTGAGTGGTTTGAGAACATGTAGTCCCAATCTCAACATCAAAGTGTGTGTGCCACAACATTGTACCGATGGAAAGCCAAAGTTTAGCCCCCTCTCCTATCTTTAATCTAGCTTCTATAACTCAGTGGGTTTTCTCTTAAAGGGAACCTGTTGTGCTTTTCTGTATTTTCTGTCATATCTATAATGCTTCAATGTCAGATTTTCATGGTAAACGTTGCCAGAGCTTCAAGGTAAACATATTTCAGAGAAATCCCTGTGAGCAAAACCCTCCGATCTCCCAATGTGCTATATGCTGGACGTTCAAAAGTAGTTCTAGTCGTGCAACAGGATTTTTCAGCCCCAGAAACATATCAGTTTAGGGAAAATATTTATTTCATGGCCTACTAGTTGGATTTAAATATATTAAGTCCAAACATTTATCAACCTTTAAAAAACGTTTAATCTTGGTTTATATTATTCTAATAATTGTAAGTATAATCTGCTGTTCAAGGCACTAACATTCCTAAATTCCTTGTAAAAAAAACAATACAACAAAAGCAGAACTTGACCTTAGTGTCCTCAATGGTAGCCACAACCCTACAGGGTTTTATACTTACAAAACAAGCACCACTGTATCTTAGTAAAAATAGCAGTGTTTGAAGGAACATAAATAAAAAAATAAACAATTATAATAGAAACCCTCTGAGAAAATTCTTAAAGTAAAAGAGGCTTGGGGAACAGGCAAAATAGAAAATGGGGCCTGACAACGAAGCAAAATTAAACTGCACGTCTCAGGTGGTAATAATGATTTAGGTGAGTTGTTTATGACAAAGTGGATATGAAGGAACTCTATCGTTGCTTCAATCTCAGCAGAACAGGAATGTATACAGTAGGATGGTGCAACACAACTAGTATCAATTGTGTACATCCAGATTATCTGCATTTTTTCAAAGGTCAGGACTGTTGGCAATAGTCAGCGGCACAAATTTGGCTTGACTGGGCCGAAGGACAGCCAATTAGTCAAGTAATGTGTCCCCAGCCTGAATATTTCGTCACAGATTTTGAACATTTTGGAATCCTGTTTAGCTTCCTCACCTTCCTCCATTCATGTTTGTTTGTGTGTGTGTCTCCATGCAGTCCGTGCTCTGGAGAAGGTGAAGGGCTCTGCCCAGCTCCAGGCCAGCTACTCTTCGTCTGACAGCAGCCTGTACACCAACCCCAAAGGCAGCGCTGTGTCGGCGTTTGACGGAGGCTCTGACTCGAGCTCCGAGTCGGAGCCCGAGGAGCCACCCAACAGGAAGAAGCTGCGCGTGGAGGCCAGCTAGAGAGTGGAGTGGTTAAAGCCTGGCCAAGGCCGAGGCAGCGGGGTCCCAGAGGAGGGCAAGAGGAAATGCAGCCTTCAAAGCTCTCGAGGCTCATTAACCCCCTCATGCCAGCAACGACCACCTCCAGCCTCCCTCGCCGTCCTCCATCTCTCTCCTCCATAGGCGGGTGGGCTCACACTGGAGACTCATGACCCCTCTAACCTCCACACACCGCCGCCACGATCTCTCTCTCCACCCAATCTCCCAGAACAGGAGGGAGGAAGTCAGCAGGGTGGAAGATGACTGCTTCAATACGTGTAGAGAGCTTCAGGTTTTTTTTCCCTTCCCTTCCCATCCCTCTGTTTCTCTCTTTACTTTGGTTCCCTGTCATTGGTATTTCCCCCCCTGGCAACATCTACAATCCAAAACCCAAAAAGAGGCAGCTTGGCTACTTAAGGACTTGATGCTTTTTTGTACCCTCAATAAAGCCCCTCCTCTCCGGGTTGTTTTTTGAGGGGGGAGGGCGCGCCTGGCCTACACCAAGCACTGCTATATTATATATATATATATTTTTTTTTTTTTTGTTTTTTTTATTTTGTTATTCTTGATTTAAAAAAAAAAAAACTGTTTAGAATTTACACACACACCTAGATAAATTGTCCTGGAGAAGTTTACCTTTTTTAAAATAAAAAATGAAAAAAAAAATACTTTTTTCCACTTAAGAATGTGAAGACGCTTTGAAGCAAATGTTAAAGTGATACCCACCTCAGGCCCTCTGGATTGCAGATGTTTTCTGCCCGACACATTTGTTAACACAAGATTTAAAAAAGAAAACATGGCTCCTTTGTTAAAATTGATGTTTTAAAGGAGAATATTCCTAAACTTGTATCGTATTTTGTCCTTTAGCTTGAAGTAGTGAATGACTTTAGGTGGCTGAATACATTAGGCATCTCGTTTTATATATTATAAAAAGCATTGATTGGATGTTTTCAAGTTCTAAAGTATGTTATGCATTTTGTAGTAATCTCACGAGTCATGGGAAAATGCCAATTTGTCACATGTAGTTTTCCTTAAGGGTATGAAATAGGTATTGAATGTCAAAAGGTAGCTCCAGTCTTTTGCAGTACAAGGAAGCAAAATAATTCCCTGTCGATGTGTTGTGCTTTACACAGTAAAAATCAATGTTGCTGAATCCCCCAAGGAAAAAAAGGAAGCATTTTGCGTGTCTAGGAAACGTGTGTGTGTATGTATATTGTTTCCATTTTATTTCCATTTAGGAGGATATCATTGGTGTATTTGTTTGTCCGATTCCATTCCATGGAAATTACAAGTATGTTGTACATACTGCCAACAATTGTCTTGCAAGTTGAGGCCTACCTTTACTATGAGACTATAAAATAAACTATTTTATCCTTTAACATGCTCCACGTGGTTATTTAGCTGTCAGACCAACATTTTCCTGTCGTCAGTGAATTTAATGGTCTCTCACCTTCCCTCCCTCTAATTTCTATGACTGCTGTTAGAAGAGCTTTCAGGACTGCATTTTGCTTTGTATTGGTACAGCAAACATAACTTCAGGTTTTTCTGGTTTCCAGTGATGCTGGCAGGTGTCTAAAATAAAAGGCAGAGGGCACGAGCTTTGAGGTGTTTTAAGCCCCCAACGTAGTCTTCCAGGCAGCACTGCCTGGAAGGCACTAGGATTAGGCAATGGTTAGGTGCCTTGAAGTCGACGTTGGGGGCTTAAAACACCATTGAGAGTCCTTTGTCTTATGTAAGAATTCTCCCCTTACCCTGGTGTAGTTTTTAACTGGAGGAAAACAAAAACTGGACCAGCTGATGTTTCTAATCTGTGAGCAACAGCCAGTAACCAACCTACTGAAATCTTATTTCAGAGATTGATTCTTGTTTTTATGTCCTGCTTTCAGGCAGGAACATAGCCTGAATAAGTCCCCCATTTAGACCACAAAAAGCAAGTCTAAAATGTTTAATTATTTGTATGTTTCATATTTTATTTACTGAGTAAGCTGATTATGTTCTGCAAGGTTGATGTAAATGAAGCTGTTCTTTTCAAACAAACGGCAGCTTTTAAACCAAACTACAGTTGAACTGATCTGTCAATCATAAAGTTGATTTACAGAATTATTTTGATACATTTTTCTTTTTAAATAATTTCTCAAGCAAAAACGCGAGTATTGAGAACACTGATGAAAAGTGCTATATAAAGTTCAGTCATATTGAAACCTTACCAAGTTTCGCTTTTATTTCAGAGAATGAAAACATTACGCATTGCAAGCAAACATTTAGCTGAATGCTAAGCTGCCCACAAACAACTGTTAACCTTTATTCAGGCAAACTCTTCCTAAACTCCAGCCCTCATTTCTACCGACGGTCGACTGTCCGACCGGTTTTTGGGGCTTGTCTACATCAGACCGGACTGCTGGTTCGAGTCCGTTCCCCAGAGTTGGCTGGTTGACACACAGTGACGCCTCCACTGATGACTAACTAGGACTGATGCCTGATCCTGAGTTAGCGGTGGGGTCCGACACTCTGGCGTCAGCAGAGGCTCCCGGCTGTCTGTTGCCATCAGGGACAGGCAGCCGGTGAAAGTGCTGCAGGGCCTGAGCCACCTTCTCCGGACAAATGTTGTAAACTGGATGAGTTGGAGCCTGCGAGAGAGAACCAGAGCAACATCATTTACTTATCCATTTGCTCTTATTCTTGATTTGTTTATTCAGAATAAAATTGGTCTGCTGAAGGAAAATCAATTTCTTCAAACAATTCTACACTGTATTAAGTTGTATGTAAACAGCATTTTCAATGTTTGTGAGACAAATGCATCCCTCAAACGTTGAAAAAAGATCAGTGAAAATTAAGAACTGATAAAATATAATGTAATTCATTACAACAGCACTACAATAAATACTACCTTTGTCCTGTTCTTCTGTATTTTGTCAACTTAAGTTTGTGGATAAAAAAGTGAAGATAATGCCCACAGAGCTGGTATTTGTTGTAGTATTAGCATGTATTAGATTGAACAAGTGTTCCTGATATTTTGTCCACACCCAGTAGGTTTGTAAGACATACAGTAATAAGACCATAATTCAGACCTAAAGCATAACGTCCACTTTTACAAAAGATGTGATGAAACAAACCCACTGAGTTATGTATTATGATCTGAGAGGTGATATATGCATATGCATGTATAGGGGGGGAGACTTACTGGAACCAACTGTGAGTGCCAGTAATACAACAGGAAACAGGAAAATAAAACCACCCGGTACCACTGACATCTTTAAGTAAAACCACATGCCATCTTATTTGCAACATCGCCCAACATCAGTTCTTCTTATTTTATATTTGCATCAAAATGTAACCTGATCAGGAAGTAAACCCACAGACAATTGCACTGAAAATTAAAAGCATGTAATTCATTCAAAGGGTGCAAAATTGAGGAACAGCGTCATGCTCTCTTGACTAAATTCATGTGAAATTGCATCTGCATACTGCAAAAATAAAAAAAGCCAATAGGTTAATAATTTACTACATGGAGGGGGAATAAAAGGGATGCAACATGAGCAGTTGAGACTTTTAAAAAGGCTTTCAGTTATTTTAATTTTTTTGTTTTCAGTTTCAAGGCCTGGGGGGTTAGACTGCTATTCCAACCATTCAATCCTCAAATCTGATAACATCATGTTGTTTGGTAATACAATCATCCTATAGCTATTGCTGATCTTTTTGGGCCACTTCACAGAAATTTGGAAATAAAAAAATAAAATGTTTTGATAATTTCATGAGTCTACACTTTTCCTGGTATAGACTAACATGACCACAACTCATGTTTTTGTTTTTTTTAATCCTTGTGTTGTCCTCGGGTCAAATTTGACCCGTTTAAAAAAACAAAAACAAATTCTCAACCAAACTGCCCAAAAAATCTCATGGTTCTATATTTACTTTCATTGAATTTTGGGTGTTTTATTCAATTTTATAGCATTTGAAAACAAGTATATATATATATATATATATATATATATATATATATATATATATATATATATATATATATATATATATATATATATATATATATATATATATATATATATATATATATATATATATATAGTATATCCTGACTAAACTTTGACGAGACGAATCCCAAGCAACTAGTGTGGCCGATAAAGTAGCCAGCTAGCCAGTTGGTTCACTATGGAAGCCACAAGCATCGAGGACTATAGCAACGAGGAGGACAATGTTGAGAATTTATTATACACACTTTTTGAACTTTTAATGAAAAGTTGGGAGTTAAAGCCTCTGGCCACCCACAGGGTGATTTCAGTTATTGTGGCTGATTCGACTCTGCTCTGGTGGAAGGTGAGCCACAGTTCAGATGGGAATTTATTAGGTCGCAAATCTTTTCTACCAGTAAAGATGATAAAGCTGTCATTTGCCCCGCCCTAACAGTTGCAACAGAGCTAACAGGAGACTCGGGAAGATGTCAATCAGTCAGTCTAGACATGCCCACACAGGCCTGGTCAGCCAGGTTAACTGAAAACACCTGTGTGGGGTTTTCAGGACATTTAAACAGCAAAGAAAGACTCACACCAGAGCTTTATAGACCTTTTCACGGCAGACATGTTGACATGTCAGTACGAAAAGCACAGGTGTATTCAAAACCATTAATGATGGCTGTATTCCACTTAGAACAGGCCCTGCATGCTGACTTACGGAAATAGCTTACTGGGACACTTGATGGAATTGAGCCATCGTTACTGTTATCAATTTCAGCTGTGCTTTTCCTACTATGACAAGTCAAACTGTCTGCTGTGAGAAAGGTCCACTTGGGGCAGAAAACTTTTAGAGGCATTGCAACTCCATTTTCAGTTTTGCAACCCGTTTTGCAACCCGTTGTCACCATATTCACGGAATGGTACACACAGCTTGGGTCGTGATGTGATTATTTGTAAGGAGGATTTGCTTTTTTTTTGCTTAGGAAATCAGCTGTATTTTGTTAGATTAGATAAAACTTTGTCATTGTGCAGTGTACAAAGACAGCAAAATGTAGTTTTTTGTTATGGTGATAACTCTCACTCTCTCCACACTGTTTGCTCGTTGCATTGCTAAGGCCGGACTAGCATGGACATTTTTGATTCAGTGCTGGAATTATCATAAACTAACTTTTGCAGTAATATAAGAGAGAACACAAATAAGGCAGACTGGTAGTTTGCTTTTTTTTTTCCTGGCGAAGGAAGGGAGGGGGGGGGAAGGGTCAAAGGGCCAAGGTTTAAGAATTGCGGTTCGCTACTGAACAGATGTGACGGATCTGTGCCAAAAGCAGGATATTTTACATCTGTCCAATTTTCACAACTGTCCAACCACTCCTTTAAACACCACCTGCTGCGATTGACAGTGCATGAAAACTAGTTTGTAATCTAGCAGAGAAGTCAAAATGGAGTAATGTGTACTGATGTGAATGCAAACTTTACTAAACCTACAGCAAAAACGCAAGGCAAGAAACCCAGCAGTTAGTTGTTCCACGATGACACAATTATTCTAACAGTATCAATCTTTGTATAAATAGTAACTTAAAATAACATCCAGTTTAAAATAATTTCCAAAGGACACATTTAAAACACGAGCGGCAGTTTCAATGGTCAGTAAAGAGGTACTTTAGCTCATCTGATGGGTCTGCAGAAGTAAATGTTGGGAACCACTGAGCCAGAGAACAAACTTACTTCATCTTCACCTGTGCCTTTTGTTTTATTCAGGAACTTTTGAGAAGTTATTCTTATATAACAATACTGGAGATGCATTCAGCAGTTTCCACCTCATTTGTTTCTACTAAAAACAAATCCTTTTCTGATAGTGTAAAAAAATAAAAAATAAAAAACATTTCTGAATGAATCCACCCTTGTTCAGCTGAACCTCCCGCCCAGCTCTGCTGCAGTCTCACCAATCTGTTCTCCTCCTTGCCGAGGATCATCTCATGATGGAGGTCCATGTTTCCAAAGTGCTGCGCTATGGAGAGGCCGCTCAGGCAGTAACACGTGTGGTAAAAATCTCTGGATCTGGACACATGACGACATAACACAGGGCAGTGTAAATGGTGGGTGGGTGTGTGTTGTACACCCTGTGTGTACATTTTCTTTTTTCTGTGACACACGTAACACATCTAATGACAACAATGCGCACAGGAGCAGCAGCCAACATCAGCTCTGTTCAGCTTCACAGTTCTCATTAATTATACATTATTTCACCAACAACCCATGCACTATTAATCAGAATTTTCATTTTTATGACTTGATCCTTAGATAAACAGGTTACTGGACGCTGAGTATCGCTAAACCCGCGGACGGAGCTAGCATGTTGTTTAAGTCGTGTGTTATGGACATGACTATTTCTTTTTTAACATAATTTATTCATGACTAACGTAGGCTATAGGCCACTTGGAAGTTGAAATAAAATAAGTCCTCCAAAGGCCGGCCTCCGTTTCACCTCCTCAGCATCCATTTCCGCACTAATCGAACGCATCACCTGACCGCTCATTTACCGCGCAACCGCGTGTGTGCGTGCGCGTGTAGATGCACATAGTGTAGTACTGACTTGCCAGGCTTATCCACAAGGCCCCCCGTTGGGTTCTGACAGCAGAGGAGGATGTACTCCTGCAAGGCCTGCTGCTCAAACATCCACCGCTGCCGACTCAGCTCCGACTCTCCTGCACAGTTCAGCCAAACACAAAACTTTAGACTCATTAGTTTCACTTTTTGATTTAAAAATAGAAAAAAATGTATGAATGAAGAAGAAAAAGAAGAAGACCTTGTTTACAGTAAATTGTGGTGACCAGTATCAAATGTATGGCTTTGTGCAGCATCGTCCAGTCCAGAAAGAGCGCCATGTAGTTGTTGAGGAACCAATAAGAACACAATTGTGTGTGTGTTTATATATATATATATATATATATATATATATATATATATATTTGAGAATTTAATTAAATTTAATTGAATTTAATTTAATTAAAATATATATATATATATATATATATATATATATATATATATATATATATATATATATATATATATATATTTTAATTAAACGGATACTCTGTTATTGGCATTTTCGAATTGGTTCTAATTTGGACTGGGTTTCGGTTCCCTACTCTGTACTGACCACTGAGCCACTGTGTGTATCCAGTGCAGCTCTGAAAACTTTATTAATCACACTTAATACCTGCACAGAGGTTGTGCTGGTTTATTGTGAACAAAATTCCATTTTGTCATTGTTTTTTTTTTTGTGGTGGCTATAGGGGAAATTCTTGAGTCTGAACAATTTTCTCTACATATTTGTGGGAAAAATGCAACTGATATTGAGTTGCTCTGTGATTAGACCGTTTGCTCTGTCATGGCGCTTTTTTTTTTTTTTTTTTTTTTAATAAGCATGAGTTTTGATTAAGTTAAATGAAATTACTGGTCAAAAAAATGACTGTTCTCAATATTGTTAGTGGCCAGTTTGTGTGTTTTTCACAGCTCTTAAGGAAAGATGTTTTTAAACAGCGGCAGGGCTTTTCTATGACCAACGATGCAGTACCTTGTTTGAATAAAGCTCGGTGGAGTAGAGGCAGGAGTCCAGCCTGCCAGAAAGAGTAGCAGCCGTCCACCAGTTTATTACAGCGGCCCTGGAAGCCTCCTTCGAATCGCATCTGTCTGCTGACCACCCACCTCTGAGGACACATGACAAACACACGCTTTAATACAATCGCACGTGTGTCCCTTGGAAACTTTGAGGAGGTTTAACTCTGATCTTCTAGTTGAGTGTAATCCCATCTACCCTGCAGGTCCGGAGGCAGACACGTAGTTGAAGGGATGAAGGGAAAACCGTGTCTTAATATTTTCAAAATGGTTAGGGATTTGCAATATTGCTGCCATGAAAAACACCAATTGGTGCACATCCAGTCTCCCTTAGCTTGGATTAAGTTATGGTACATGTCCATATACGCGCTGTTTTCACGTACATTGTACGCTAGTGGGCTCGCCACCAGCAGTTGAAGTTTCTCTTCACTGACCACTGGCAAGCAAAGATATATCTTCATTTCAGATCGACAAAGGTCAGTTTAAAAGATTTCCGTCAGATTTTGAGAGGCGGCGAGCCCAGATGGCCGCTCCTCATTTGCATTAAGTTGCCTGGATTTAACTTTATGTAAATGAGGAGCGGGCGACTCGGCGCCCAGCTTCTCCAAAGTCCACGTGACGCTACCAGAATGCATTGCACGGCTGCTCCCATAGAAATGAATGGGTAGCATGGAAGCGACGCCGACAATGGACACGTACCATTGCTATGGAATATTGGGTTAAATACCAGCTGGGGTCTAGGCTGTCTGCGGAAGAGGGAGGACAATGTTTGGCTTATTAACGCTAGATCAAGGATTCCTTTCAGCCACTAAAGAAGGAAAACTCAGTGTTTCAGTGAAAAACGAAGAGTGTAACAAAGAGGAGGTCGACGATAGCTGGAGGATAGCTATAGTGTAGCCGAGCCAGAGCAGTGGGTGTACTCCTTACAAACACCAGTTTGCGGATACACACTCAAATGTAAAACATGCACAGTGTAAAACATGCAAGAATGAATACCTTGAAAACGGTAGATACTTTCAACATTGATAGCTATTCGGCTGTAACATGCAAATATAATGTTGTAGCTTTTTCCTCATGAAGTCACAAGGATCTTTGATCAGTAATCTACACCATAAATACTTCATGCATGCTGCTGCTGAGTTTAGTGCCGTCTTTATTTGATTAGAATTGACGGACTGATCACTCATTGGCCAGGCTGCGCTGTGGGAATTATGCTGCTTCCCTTTCTCTATCCTTCACAAGCAAACATGTAATTGTCCTGTGCAATGCCAGTGACATTTGTCATATTCAAACAAAGCACCTGGCATTGATTAATTCATGGCAGTTAAGGGAAAACTCAGGAGCAGCACAACTCATTTCACATATGTGAAGAATGTCGGGAGACATTGATGAATTACACAAGAGCATTTCATGAACACTCAATCGAGGAGACGTTTATACAGGCAGTACAGTTTAACCACGATGTGGTATCAGTGTCGTCCCAACTCCCTGAAGCTTCAATGAAACTTCAGCCTATCTCTCTCTGTGAAGTATGCTAAAGTGTGGCTGGCCCACCGACCTCCAAAATGAGACAGTCCTGAGACAAAACATTCCCTTATCATGCAGCTGTCTACACTCCTTGAGTCTACAGAGAGACAAACATAATTATACATGAACAGGGTTGGTTATTAGAGACTGGCCTGTGACCTATGAATGACCTGATGTTGTCTAAGCTTTCCCTTAGTCTCATCATACCACAACAGGGATCGACTGATACTGGTTTTAAAATGCAGACACCGATTATTAGCAGTTAATGAAACTGGTAATCAATATTTGGAACCGATATGCATTTACAGCGAAGATTTTAATCTTCAAGTCAAAATTAAGATTTTGGAATGTAACAAACTCCAACACCGAACTTTGTTTAAATGCTTTAAGCAATTATTTAATAAATTACCCCCAGAGTTAGATAAGTTCACACATACCCTTCTCATCTCAGTGTGTGTTGTAACTCTGATGCACCCACCTTAGCCCAGATCCTGGAGGTAACCGGCTCCATCTAACCTACTGCTCCCAATAAGTGACAAAATAACGGAAACATGTTCTATTTACATGTTGTGATTTCTATAGTCACAGCGTGTACAAATAACAAGGTCACATGAGACACAGCCACTTCTAACCGTATACATACTGGGAACTATATTCTCAGAAGGCGAAGCACTGCTACTTGAGCGGAGTGATTAGCGCAACTCCTGAAAAGCACCGTTGTTACTCTCTGCTCCTCACCACGGGGCTTCTCAGGTGCTGTGCAAACACCGACTCTTATGTGAATGCGCGCACTCTGTCATCCCCTTTAAAAACCCTTTTGTCTCCGAACTGTGGCCTCCAACCAAAAACAAAAAATGTGACAGGGCGGTGTTTGCACAGCATGACCAATCGCAAACATCTATTTTATATAAGAAGAGCAAACTATAATTCTACATAATATGAAGAATACATACACGGTTTTACAGGCAAAATGCAATACAGTAATTGCTTCCTAAAACAGGAAGGAAAGCTGGCAAAAAAATAGCCGACGCTGTAAATGCGTAAATCACAAGGCTTATCAATATCCCTTCCCCATCAGTCTGGCACAAGATCTGACCATAATTACACTTGTCCTTTCCATAAACTGTCGTTGCTTTAGCCTATTATTTCAGTTGCAACCCTGGCAGTGGTAAGCGATCGTGAGAGAAAATAAAAAATATAAAAACGTAATTCAAACTGATGTGAGCATTGGCAACACACGGCTCAAGAAGCCGACAAATAGCCTATACGCAATTCCCTCCACTGAAAATGTATATCTTTCATAAAAACACTCATCAGGGAATGTTAACGGGGTTGTCGCTCTAAATGTTTTAACTTTTCTGAGTGTACCTCTCTCTCTCCACCCACCGAGCTCCATCGGATCTTCTAAGAACGGTGACGCTGTTATCAACCGAGTATTGATTAGTCAGTAGGCGGTGCCTTTACACCGGTTGATCTCTAATCTCCAACATAACCGACTCCCGACTGACCACGGCGACTGAACCCGGTAACAAGTGATCCACTGTCATGATACACAAAACCCTGGGTTGAACCTGAAGTTCCCTCGTTAACGCCAAATCTTGCTTCGTAGTGCAGTGACAGAGGCTACTTTAGAGGGCGTGCTCTGTTTACCTGTGACTTTGGCTGGGTGTTGAGTGGATATTACTGAGATGTGAGTTGAGAGCTGTGACACTGAATTTGAATATATGCTGAACAAATAGTTACAGTATGATGCTGGGAAAGCGTTTTACATTCTTGATATTTTGAATTTAACTAAATGATGCCAACGCACACATCTGACTCTGAACAGTAGCTTTCAATAAGAGATGTAAAAAAAACGGATGACCGTGAGCTCCGTGTCATTATAAGCATCTGCCCTGCTGCAGAGTGCCTGAGCACAACTCTAAAGCTCTACCCAAACTAAAGCTTCAGGGCTGCAGTCGCAGGCAAATGGCATGAGAATTTCCCTACAGGGCTCAACAGTCTCCCAATGGTGACAAGCCACTGATGGAAACTTTGTCCTCCAATATGCCAAGAGCCTAGTGGCAACATAAAAACTAAAAGGAAAACAAATGTCTCAGTGTCGCTTCCAGCTACTTTTCTAAATACTTCTGCGAGACAGAAAATGTTACTGAATACACATTCAAGGAAACTTATCTAAGATACGGGACAAAATCTGATCTAAATAAGCAAAAAAAAGACCAAAGCTGTGGAATATTTCATACCAAGATCGGTCTCCAGCCAGCATTATCAGTTGTTTTACTTCATGAAATCGTTTTTGCTCGGTCCCTCACATAATCCAAGGGGATATCATGAAAAGAGATATTGCTTCAGCACAAAGGCTCTGTTGTGACTGAGACCGATAGCATCTGTTTTTGTCTTGAGGACTCGAGCCAAGCAGGACCACAGGTTACCCTGTTTTATGCTATTCTTATTTGTTATAGACATGTGCCTGCGATTGTGAAAGTGTCTTTCTCACCAGCAACGCTTTAAGATCCAGCATATGTTCTTTGCCCAGGATGACGAGGGCAGCTGTGCCACAGAAAGTGTAGCCGCCATGGGCCTCCAAACCCGGCACTCCGCTCAGACCACCCTCCCAGTTCTGACAACTGGAGACAGAAAAACATAAAACGCACGATAAAACACTCCCTGGCAACAAGGTCTTTAATAATTAAATAATAGGCCGCTGTGGTGGCGGTGGTTTGTACCTGAGGATCCAGTTGGTCGTGTCCTCAAACAGTTTAGGTGTGAGGATGTTTGTGAGCGACGCTACAGAGGCTGCACAATACGCACTCCTAAAAAAAGGGAAAAAACACAGGCTGATATGGATCAACAAAGAGAGACAGGAAGTCTGCTCTTCCTACACTTACACATTATCATCCAAAGATTCGTATTTTTAGACTGCCAGCAGGCCAAATATAAACATGTTTGTTTTTTGTTTTGTTTTTCATCTGCAGTCAAGAGACTGTAAAGCTTTAGGAATTAATAACCAATCTCTTTTGATTATTATCGAGGAAAAAGAAAAATATAGTCGTAGAGTTCCAAAGTACATGACACTGGCCATTTCAGCTCAATATCAAGCTTAGCTAGTAGGACAAATTCAATATTGGTTTTGGACTCTTCAGGGCATTTGTGGATGATGATGATGATACAAAAGATACATGTACACTTGTGTTATCCTTCAAGATAATGGCAGCATTGCCAGTGAGCTAGCCATACCACTTTAGAATGTAGCTAGCATACTGTATCTAGATTTCATGTCTAGATACACTAAATAATTTTTCTCATTTAAAGGATAAGGCTGGTGTTATTCAATGTGTTTCTTATTATCAACAAACTAATTAAATGATCTTCCCCACCCAGTCCGTGTCACTCAACCCCAAAACCATTCGTTTATACTGAAACATAAATTGCTAAGAGAGTCACAAATGATTTCTTTTCTTTTTTTATATGCTAAGTCATTTACAAAACACAGCTGGGTACTGTAGTTTTTAGCATATAGTGCAGTTATTGGGGACTATTATCAGCTGTGGATTAATGCACATGCAGTGCTGTGAGTATGTACAGCAGCAGGACAGTGCATGTGATGACTTAAAATAAACTACTCATGGTGATGAAGGAACATGTGTTTTTACTGTGTTCTCTGGCACAGAGAAATGAGCTATATCAGGCTTTAGATACACAGACGAGACTTTGTTGGTAGATCAATTCATTGTTGTTTTCAGTCGTTTCATGGGATTTGTTGACAATAAGAACAATATTGAAAATCACCCATTTATCCTTAAATGAAAAGTGAGCAAATCATCCTGCTTTCTAGGCTAAACCCATTGGAAATAAAAACTTATTTTTCTTAGTTCATGAACACCATACGTCGCTTTCACAGGGCAGCGGCAGATAAGAAAACCCGTCTGAGAGGAAAAAGTTTAAATAATGAATAACGGCAGCAGAACATTAATTGGTTGGCAACAGATAACAGGCTCCTCCGAGAGTGAAAAAGTAACTGACTTTTGAGGTTCTTTGTTGAAAACGGAAGACTGTGCCTCAAAGCTGCTTATTAAAAAACATAAATCCACTCTTATGCAAGATGTGGGTATTTCTCATCTATTCTATCAACACCAAAAGAAAGGGAGATTTTTTTTTTTTTAAATGTCCCACTTATTAGGTGAAAGCACTAAATGTGTTGACTGTCACGCACGTGCTCTTCATTTTTACTTTGGTGATAATGGATCTTCCTGTGTGGTGCCGAAACAAAAAAAAAGAGGAAAGAGAACCAAAGCTAGCTCTCACCTGACATCCACCTCCCCTCCAACGTGCATCACAAACGAGCCATCCGGCTGCTTCACTGACATTAGGAAATCTAACAGCTTCTCCCTGCAGAGGGTCAGCAGCCCAGGAGGAGAGAGTAGAAGAGGAGCAGGAGGGGAGATAATGGGTACAGTGAAGGAGATAAGGTGAGAGAAAGAACAGAGGGGAGAGGGTGGAAGGCAAGTGGAACAGCTTAAGTACTGCAAATTCTATAAAGAACAAAAAAAATAAAATAAAAAAATTCAACACAGAAATCATGACCGTAAACCTTTTCTAGCTTCAGTTACGCAGATATAAATGCAGAAAATGAGTAAGAAGTCGTGTGAACACTACCTCCACATGCTAATACGTATCATAAGCTACCGGTTAAACAACATAAGTCTGTAATATTCTCCAACAACTGAAACAATAGTAAATAAAAAATAATAATACTAAAATAAAAAGGCATACATTAAAGTGCTCATATTAGGCTCAGGTTTCAGGTTTTCAGATTGAATTTTGAGGTTGTACCAGAATAGGTTTGTGGTTTAATTTTCAGAAAACCCCATATATTTGTTGTACTACACATTGCTACAGAGTGAGACATCTCACTTCTGTACCATCTTTGTTGGGAGTCACACATGCGCAGGAAGTACTGCTAGCTTGTCAGTTGCAGAGTATGAGGGCATGTCCTGACAGTACCTAGGTAAGGACTACTAGCCAGTCAGAAGCAGAGTATGAGGGCGTGTCCTGACAGTACCTAGGTAAAGACTACTAGCCAGTCAGAAGCAGAGTATGAGGGCGTGCCCTGACAGTACCTAGGTAAAGACTACTAGCCAGTCAGAAGCAGAGTATGAGGGCGTGCCATTCTAGCAGCTAGGCGAGCATTATAACGTGTGTTCCAAAGTGACACACGTTTGTCTCTGAAGTAAAGGCTGGACTACAACAGTGCTGTTTGGAGCAGTTTGTTTTATCATTATATTTAATAATCAATCTTCATTCACACTGCATGTGCATTCAGTATATATGGATACCCTCGAGGTGATATGTTTACAGTTGTGTCTATTTTATCTATAGTACATCACGTTACTCAGTTATCTCTCTCCAACAAAGTCGTGTGTGTGTGTGTGTGTGTGTGTGTGTGTGTGTGTGTGTGTGTGTGTGTGTGTGTGTGTGTGTGTGTGTGTGTGTGTGTGTGTTAAGTATTGCTGACAACAAAATGCGTCCTCTACTTCGAAGCTGCTGAGCTGCTTGGATTTTTCTAAAGACTGAAAGACTTTATCAGCTAGCAATCCCCTAAACCAGAGATCTTCAACAGTGGGTCTGGGACCCTTAGGGGGGTCCTCAGAGATACTGCAGGGGGGCCCAATGTTATTATTTAATCATCTGAAAATATACATAAACCTGAGTCCAACATATTATTAGCAAAGATATTGGCCTATTTGTGTGTTGTTGTTTTTTTTTTAAATTTAAACATTGATGACAGGCTACAGATAAAATGAAGCTTAAGGATTCACTGTGCTACATGTATGTTTAACATCAAAACACAATTCATAAATACTGTATGCACCATAAAAAGGTAAGGAGTCCTTGGCCTGCCCTGCCCTAAACGGATGTCAGTAAATTGTGCACACATCAGATACACCATACACCCAAGTGTCTTGACACTAAGCTGCGTTGTTACATTAAAATATCTACAAAGGAAGCATCCAAGCACCTAAGTATGAACGAGTACTATTATAAAACAGTCAACTAACAGTAAGTCTGTTTGAAGTCTGCTTTAATAGAAACGTTTCTGTGTTCTTAACGTTGTGTTTTGTCACCCTGTTGTAGTATTAAGACAGTGGGGTGACTGTGGTTGTGTGGCCATCACTGTACCTGTCAATAATATTGTAGGCCTGTTCTGTGCCGATGATACAGAGGGCGTTGACAGCAGCGTAGGTAGGTGCGAGGTGGGCGTGTTGTCCTGGTCCCCCCGCAAAACCGCCTGCTGGGCTCTGACAGCGGGCCAGAAAGTGACACACACTGGAGAGAAGAACAAAAGATTATGACCAAGAAATTGTTGAATTGTCCTTACACGGATGGACAAACACCAACAGGTGAACACTAATACTGACATATCAGATCCCAAAAAGAGAATGTCAAAGTGTGTCTTGCATATTTGATTACAGCATCTGCACTGATTATGCAACCAATGGAGTTGAAGATAACAGCATTAAACAGTGGTATAAAAACATGAGCGCATGCATTTTTAATGTGTGTTTTGATGCACAATTTTTGTCAGTGTAGTTTATACAAAAGTGCCTGAACACAGATAGGGAAATAGCAAGCTTGTTCAATGAAATGCTGAAGAAAGACTTTCCTTACTTTTACTGCTAAACTAACTGCTAAATAAATTATTATAAGAGCATAATTTTGGGAGCAGACTGAATGGAAGACTAAATCGGTTGTGGCTTATTGTTTGAGTAATCCTCTCTTCTCTTTCACTAACCACAGATGGGGCTGCTCGGTTTCTATCAGAGCTTGTACGGGACAGATTTCACAATTTGTCTTAACTACGTCTAAAGCTGGCTGATGCTCAAAAAGACGCCACATGCACAAGATCTTTTCCATTTTAAAATTCAAAAACAAATGTAGGTCTTACTTGGACAAACGTTTCTCGCACCTTTTTAAACACACACAAACTTTCTATCCACTCGATCGTTATAGCTGTAATTCTGCATCTCAGGCCTGCAGAGCTTCAGCTGACAGTAAAGTGAGCACCGCTGGCTTAGTTCCCTCTAGCTGACATGGCACAGAGCAAAGTTTCATTTATTTCCAGCCTCTGTGCACCGAGCTGCTGTTCTCACAAATGTCCTCTTCGTCGTCTGCCATGGAGTAAAATCACAAAACTGCGAGCATGCTGTGAGCAAACCGAGATGGAATGGAAAGCTACATCAACTTTGGCCAGCCAAAGAATGACCATAGAACAGTGTACACTTGATGGGACAGAGAAGGCAATCTGTTGTAGGTTGCATTGTTATAAATGCGTGCGTGCGTGCATGCATTGGCGCTGGGCAGTGCCAGCCGGTGTGTTGGCACGCCTCACAGTAATAAGTGTGGGTTGCCAGCCTGGCATTGCTACTCGCTATGAGGTTTGCTGAGTGTTACTTTCGACTGGCAGTCATTTAATCAAATTACATTTTGGCTGTTTTGAAGTTACGGCTGCATAAACACGTTTGAAATAAAACAACACAACTGCTTGTTCTATTGTGTCTTATAGGTTCATATGGTTAGGGCATTCATATTATATTACTTGAAATATATTTTTATGTTGTAAGACAATAAACAACAACTACAACTATTGTTGCAATTAGACTGTTTGTGTGTAGCTGCTGCAGTTAATTCTCAACATGTTTGCATTGCAGCAGCATTAGCTCTACTCTAGTAATTATGAGAATGATGCAATGGTAATAAATAAAAAAAAAAAAAAAAAAAAGGTCTTTGGCAGATCCCCTCGGTAGCAGTTTAGTTTGTGTGTGTAACTCACTCTGAGGCGACAGCAGCAGGAATGGGCTCTTCTAGTAACTCCAGACTGTGAAGAATCCAGAAGCAGAGCCATGGCCTGCTAGCATCCAGACACTACCCACACATGGACAGACAGCATGGGCATCAGATGACCAATTATAGAGAGAAATGAGATAGTGATATCTGTCAGTCAGGGGCAGAGACGAGAGTAAACTGAGGAAAACGATAGAGCTGACAAACACAAAACTAACACACCACTTATTTTCAGTGGTCTGTAAATGTCTAATGGTGTTTATGATTAAAAAAAAAACAATGCAGGGATTTGATGGGTTTATTATATAATATCATGACTCAGCTTCTAATTTCCGTTTCCAACATTGCTACAATGTTTGAACTCGACATATAAATACTGCACAGTGTAACAGCACGAAAAGCATCACACTGGCTGTCAATCAAAGGAAACACTGATACGATCAAGTCTGAGGTTAAATCAGTCATGATACTGAACTGGGGGCTGTGTGGACAAATGCTTTTCTCTTTTTTTCTGGCAACAGTAGAGAAAGTTAAGGCCCAAAAAGAGAGGTGACCTGCCCGACCAAGAGCAGACGAGCACTTTTTTTTTTTGCAATGGTATTTCTATTCAAAGCAGAGAGAGCCAATCATCCAGAGGCAGGGAGTGTTACTGTCCTTCTGTCCTGGCTATTACTGACACACAGGAACTCATCCGACCTCTGAGTGAACACCAGGGGAGGACTCGGTCACACTGTGTGTGTCATTATGTTTATCATACACTTAAATGGCCATAAAAGATGTTTCAGCACATGTAATACTGTACCTCATAAGCATCAGATAAGTGACGTAAGCCCTTCTTGAGATATTGGTAGTGTTGTTCCCGCAACAACGTTGGCCTGAAGACCAAACACAGGACAGAAGGATCAATTAGGAATAGGTAGCAGCTTGAAAGTAACAGAAAATGTCAAAACAGAAATCTGAGAAACAGTTATTAGAGGCAAAATTCACTCCCTTTTGTAGAAATGTTATCCTTGGCCACACCTGTTTTTGCTATTTTAATATCATGTGTAACCTCAAGTCCTAATGCAAAATGAAAAGGGGTTTTATGGTCCACCAGGTAATCTCTCTGCTCGCTTCTCACGTCACACTCACATTTAAGGAGCTTTGCTTTCATTTTGATTGAAAAGAGATTCCAGGACTGTACCTGTATATAATGTTTTTGAAAATTAAAACACATTAAAAATTATACCACAAAATTGGAGAGAAACAGATTAATAGAATCCTTTTCATTACATAAGGCAATGGTATTAGCCTGATTTTTGTTAATGTATCTATATATTTTAAGGTAGTTCAGCACCTCGGCAGCCTAATTAGTGGCTCCTTTGCTTATTCCCAATGTTTTATTCACTTTCTATTAGCAGGAGAGTATTCTGGTCTGTCCACATTTAAGAAGGGGAAAAAGAAAAAGGAACATAAAATCCAAGTGAACAAACGCATCACTTTGAACTAGAGATAGACAAGATAAAAAAAAAGATAAGACAAGATATTATATTACTGAATCATTGTTTTTAGATATCGTTTGTGTTGTTTTTCACAGATTTTTTTCGTGAGTTTTGTGCCTTTGGGGGGCCGAGAACTGCAAACTAGCTTGGGCTATTAATGCTGCCAGTCAGATGTGGCATTAATCTGACAAAAGGCTAAAAGCAATGGAAATAAGAAAAAAATTCATTAATTTCATTTCAATGTCAGTGTGCGCCACAGGAACTTGTATCTGTATGTGTGTCAGTGAGTCAAAGACAGCTGACCCTCCCTCCCTCCTCGCCACCCACCTAGTCCTATTCACTGGCTGCCCTTTCCATGCATTTGCGCTACGATTGTAATTACCCTCTACCTACACAGGGTTAGTCACAGATCACTGCCCAAGGTTTCATAGCAGCAAATTCTGCAACACAACAACAATCAGAAGTGAGAACAGGACCAGTGCTAAGCAGCTACGAGCCCGTCCGCCCACCACAGTTATGCTCGTCAGACAAGGTTTCAACACGGCTGTTTAAAAGTTGAGGGCAGACCTGGCCACAGACGAGTGTGCAAGTAAATTAAACCCTATCATTTCAGCCTCAAGTTAAGCAGAGCCAACATCTGAAAAAAGGGAGATACTCTGATGGTTGAAGCTACATAATAATCTTACCATCTGAACTTCCATTCAAATTCTGCGTTTTGTTTTGGCAGTCTCATGTTGGTTTTAGTGGCATATTTGGCCAATTATGTAACCACCGCCAAATTTGTGACTTTTGTGTGTGACACACAGGAACGTAGCAACCACTGACAGCAGTAAGGTCGTGTCCTCAGTTGTTTTTCTGCTAATTTAACAACGTGAGGAGAGGTTTACATTCTACAATCACATACACATTAACCATAGCGTGTTTTAAAGGTCTGATATTCTTTAGAGTCAGTATCTTTAACAGATGCTGTTTTTAGGTTGAAAGAGAGATTTCCTCTACAAAAATGATATTCATGGCAGTGCGAAGAAGTCTAGTTGAAACAGTTGAATGACTATGAATAAATATAACGAGGAAAATATGCTTTTTTTTTGGTATCAAGTTAAACATTTCTTACTGAGTTGGGGTGGAGGAAGTAGGATTCCTGACTTCAATATTTCTAAATTCCTGGCTGTTGTGTTGAACCCCACGTCCTAGCCAAACAGATGAGCGTTACTAAATGTGTGACCTCTAATGATGAATACCATTCATTTTTCTTGTAGTACATTTCCCCATTGACTGCAATGCCGGTGACATTCAGGTACACACAGTTGTCATAGAAATGAGATGAGTCACCCCATTAAGAGGAGACTGATGATGACGACTGATAGCAGGAGCAAAGTATGTGGGCTGATCAACACACCATTTAGACAACAGCCATCATACATCACCGTGCAGCCATCTCTACAGGCAAACAGCAGGTGTCCGTGATCAAAAACAGCCACAGCTAATGAGCGGTGCTCTTGGAAATGTTTCATAATGGCAGTAAATGTATTTAACATAAGTCATTTTTGAATAGATTGTTTATTAAAAGGATCCCCATTAGCTGATGCCGTAGCAGTCAGCTACTCTTCCTGGGGTCCACATGATGATCATCGCTTTTTGTCACCGCCCCCTGCTGCCTGCTGCCTGCTCTCATCCACTTTACAGGCGAGGCGAGCCTATTATATGCCCAATTTGTTACCTTTGGTTTGAAAATGTGTTTTTTTTTCTAGACTTTTTTTTAATATACTGCATAAAAGGCTTTTATGAAATACTGAGTTGAGGCCAAGCCAATTTAGCATCCCGATTTCACATTATTATTGTACTAATATCTGACCAAGCTGAGGCACATTTCTGAAGCAAAAGCAAAGCTACTTCATTTTCCGTTTTTTTTATACAAGCATTAAAATCAATGCAGCAGACTGCATTTTAAACAATGAAATATTTGATTAATTTATGCTCAATATTGAGGATGTCAAATCGTTTGCCAGTCCTACAATGGCTCAGATCTTCCCGATTATTTTATAATGCATATATTTAATCACATTTTTGTTAACATTTTGTTGTCTTTTGACAGCTGAGACAAATGTCAGAGAAGGAACAATAATGTAGGGCAGAGTTTTTCAAAAGGACTATTTCCTGGAATAGATTTTCTTGTCACATCTCGGGTGGATGTCGGTAAGCACTAAGCAGCGTGTAACAGCATCAATACCACTGATGTGAAAACTACTTGGACCTAATGGAACAGTACTGCAATTTAGAGATTCTTCACTGGGATCATGTAGCTTGGGTACTTTTCAAGTCTAAAGTTTTATTACTGTAAAAAACATGAGGTTTTTCCTCCTGAAAATTCTGTGTGTAAAGGCCAAGAGGAACAGTGAGAAAAACATGAGTCAGAGGAAAACTCAAAACTAATATATCCAAACCCAACCAATGTCTGTGCTGCTTCCATTTGTTGGAACTTGTTATTTAAGAGATGGGTCGTTAGCTGTAGAAGCACACATTTTCTCTCTGGATACTTACTGTGGTAAGCTGTGTATTTGCTTGTAAACACTGATGACTTCTTCAATGCTGCGTTCCACTTTTTTCTAGTTAAAAAGAGAGGACAGGAAAGAGAAGAGTGCAAACAGTCATTATGAAGATCAGCCTTCCATCAGCTGGTCATTACCATTAGCCAGATGCAGAGCAGAGGTATGGTTTGTTTACAGAGCAACATACTTAAAATGCAAACATATGCAACACAGTAGTAACAATTTAAAATGCTTTTTTTACTTTTCACAAGACATCTGAACCTTCTGAAGTTATATTTTGACTTGGCACACCTCCTCTGATAGAAGCATTTGTTTTCCAAAAAAATAAACAAACGGTGTCAAATGATTTAGGGTCAATTTGTAATAGGATACATTGAAAATACTACTTGATATACGGATAAAAGACGCAATGTTTTACTACTAAATACATACGACCTAGATGTGACATTTACAGCTGAAAGATAAACATGTCGGTGTTCTCTGTTGGACAAACTATACAATGGCCACACTGTTTCGAAATTACCTCATACTTATCTTTGGCAGTTTCTAGGCATGTATCAGCTGATGGATGCAAATTATCTGTTGAGCTAACCTCAGGACTTTAACATTGGTGTTTTACAAAATATCAATGTTGACAAACATGCACTGCCCCTATCAATAAAAATAGTTCAAAACAAAATCATATACGGTATGCCGATTCCAATTTATCTGTGATTAACTAATTGTGCCGATAATATTATCTCAGCAATTTATTCTAGGGGCCTATGGCTGCATGGGACCAATTCATTTGAGGAAAGGTGGTCACATTTCTTTCAGAGGGTCTCTTAATCAATTGCTACGGCCCTGAATGAAGTTAGCCACACGCAAACTGTAAGTCAAGACCATACAATATCTAATTAATATGGAGCTGTTCCTCAAAGTCTCGTTAACGGTCTTACACTAATGGGCGGCGTCGTACCAAGGCTTAACTGTTTAAGTTACTTAGCCATTAGCTAACTTAATTCATAAATACTTAATCACATTAAGTTAAGTTACAATGCTAGCTACTTAAAAAGCTAACTAGCTAGCTAATGGACGAGAACCGGTTTCCGATCATTCTTCTAATCTATGGGCTGATTCATGGGTATACAAATGAAGTGTGTGAGAGTTGAATTCCTGTCACACTTCTTCCAGACGCGCCTTCATCCAGAGAGGAGAGCTGCCCAGCGGCATTAGCATTAGCCACATTACCTAATTAAGCTAATCTGTGCCTCCGCTCACCTGCTCCCGTGAAGTCACAGTTTCCACCCCGTCATCCACAAGCATTGCTGCGGAATGGCACTCATTAAAGCACCGCAAAGGAGTCGGTACACCGTCCATGATGGTGATGATAGGTCCCGTTATGTGCGGAGATGCTGAAAGTGATGCTTGTGATGTTTTGTTTTGATAGTTCGCTTAGTTTCAGTGGACTCTGCTCACTTCCTGCTGAGGTTGGAATGGGCGGAAACTGCGCGCATACCCGCTACGGCGTCTCCAAGGGAACAAACCTCTCTCTTTCACCCATAGATATATGCTGACGTCAAAACGGCACACAAACACATACAGCCTCTTGTAAAAGTGTTTGGCGTGAGTTTATTGATAAAATATGAATTAACGAGTGATTATATGACTATTCCCCTGTTTTATTTTATATACTGTCTATGGTTTTATTTAATGTATATTCTTTCATTGATGGTATGCCACTGACGTCGAAAGAAGCAATGCCACCGCGCGCGTTATTTCTGCATTAAGTCCGTTCTCTTAATACATCCATGATTAAGTCAGATACAAACGAACAAAAGTACCGGAAGTTGTGTGATTTTGCCTTCAAAATAAACCCTCAAAACTTGTTAGGGAGGGGAAAAAAACTTTCACATATCAATCCATTTTTTATTTTTTTATTTCAAGGCATTTGTTATGCTACTATATATTGTGCTTGTATGGTACTTTTTACTAAATAAATCCCACTAGTAGTTGGATCTGGTCATGTTAGGAGAACAATTTCAATTACAAAAAAGTACAGACAATATTAAGCATTCTGTAAAAAGCAGATGATATGTTGGCTACAATAAGCAGATGTATAGTAGCTTTATAAACTACCATACATATGAGAAAAGAGCCATAGTCGAGTAATCATATTAATGAATACCCTTTAACGTCTATACTGGGAGATAAGTAAATTACCAATTAGGCATGCATTTAATCCACAGATGCAAATAACATAAGCCCAAAAGATGTGGTTGGTTGCATGATTTTCTCACACTTTTAAAACCTCCAAATACAGTAAAACATTCACAGGTTTAATATTATCATGATAATCATGATGTTATGAATATATCTTGAAAAAAATGGCAATCCTGTTATCACCAATTTGCTAACAAAACGTGATCATCTTTGTAGCACGTAAATCATGTTCTTAATTAGGCTGCTGAAGGCTTTTATGTTGGAAAGTACCACCGGAAATAGCCTTTTCTCATTGGGTCTTGCCTTACAATGGTCACCGCGCCCACTGGAAGCTGGAGGCTGCCTGGGAAGCTGGAGCATCCCTGTTTTGTCACCCACCGACAGACCCAGCGTCAGCGAACAAAAAGAAGCATAGCCAAAGCCCCATGTTGACCATTTGAGCAGCCATGGAATGCAGGTGGGGAGGGATCGGTCATTCATCGCTGAGTTAGCTGACTGGGGCTTTTTTTTAATTGAACACTACCCAACACTATGGCTAAGCAGTACGATGTGCTCTTCCGACTCCTGCTCCTCGGAGATTCTGGGGTTGGGAAAACATGTTTGTTATGCAGATTCACGGACAACGAATTTCACCCGTCTCACATCTCCACTATCGGTAAGCCTCTGCACTGCCACCAGGAGTTAATTGTATTCATCATTTGCGTTAATTAACAATCAGATTCGTTTGCATGGTCTTTTCAGCGTTTTGTGTTTTGCGCATCATCCTCTTTGTGGCCAGTGCATTTTCCATTCAAATTCCACAAATTAGATTTGATTAGATTATACTTTGTAAGTGTTAAGTGTTAACTATAAAGTCAGCGGGATGGCATTGGCTGGAGGAAGCTCTGAGGGGCAAGATCCAACACTTGGCAGCCATGCAGATGAGTTTATCAACTATCAGCACTCAGCACTGCCAGTGCAACCAAGTAGCCTACTGTCATGTGCAGAGGTTTCACTGTACTTATTATAAAAATACAATCTTACAAATGAAGGCCGTGGTGTGATGTTTGTTAAGAGGAACCCCTGACCCAGTCTCCATTCCCTAGAGTTGATTAAAAGAAAATTCATCAGCAACTATTTTGATAATTGGTTAATTGATTAAGTTGGTTTTCAAGCAAAACATTTCAGGGTTTCAGCCTCTCATCAATCGCAGTAAACTGAATATCTTTGGGTTATTGGACAAAAATAGCCAAAAAAAAGGCATCGGCTTAGAATCTGGTAAGTTTTTGTGGGCATATTTGATCATTTTCTAATGTTGCATAGACCAAATGATTAATCCCCCATAACAAGGAAAACAAATGCTTTAAATTCAGGGTAGAGCAAACTAGCAGTATCTCTTTTTGGTCATGGATCTGCCACATCCCTGAAGATGACAATTGACTCAACACAACTGAACCAGCCTCTTTAGGTAATATATGGTGTGCAGTATATCTACCTCAATATGATTTAGAGTGCAGAGCATGACCGGCGCATTTCCATGCTTCACTTTGAGGTAAGGGAAATAAGGATGTACAGTATTCATTTCTGTGCATGCTGCGTTTCTTTCTCTTATCTCTTCTCCTGTGGCAACTGTGCCGCCGTTTGGGCGTGTGTTCAGATAGCGATATTTTCTCCCAGTATGCTCCTTTTTATTACTTTGTGGTATACGTTGTGACTTTGTTTGCAGTAATTGGCCATAATATAAGACAAAATACAGACATCCAAATGGCTCAAGTGTGAAGGTAAAGTCAGTAAATGTTCCTCCTGGTTGTGATGGATATTGACTTTTAGTTGAAAAGCTATGTTGTCTGAATAAGGTCAGTACAATAAATCATGAAGCTGGTAGTCCGGCTCAGATTTGCAGACAGATGGTGCCTGAAAAGATCGAACAGAAAAGAGAGAGAAAATTCCACTATTAATTGTTCATTGTAACATAATTTATTTAAAAAAAATGGACCTCTAGTGTGTTGGAAGCCTGAATGATGTTTGAGCTCTCAGTGAACTTCTGCAAACACCCAACATCCACAGCATTGTGCTCAAACTCAAGTGTTCTTCTTCTCAATACACTTCACTTTAAAGACTTGTGTTGTTTTACCTGCTATAACCAGTAATGACATATGCTCACAAGGCTTACTAATCCTGCAGAATATGCTATTTTAAGTCCTGCACCTATAGTGCTCTACAGGACACTTCCTCCCTGTAGAGTCATGTTCATATAATTGCAAGCCCTTCTGATGTCTTTTACAAGAAAAAGGTCCAGCGTGTCTGCATGCAGTGATCTTTCTGTGCTTTTTTTGCAGTGTACCAAGTGTTCACAACCACAGCTGGATGCTTAGAACTCAGGCTCTTATGTCGGTGCAGGTGGTGGGCTCCAGATATGGATAGTGGACTGAATAGTTGGGGGCAACAGACTGTGTCTATAAGCCATGCTGGGAGGTTTTTCCTGGGCATGAAATGATTCAAACGCCTCTCCTCAGACTAAACAAGCCCATAAAAGTCCAAAGAGACAGAGAGATCAAGAGTGACCACCATAGGTGCTCTCCTGCAGAGGATCAATAAATAATTTCCCAACCTTCACGGTGACAGAGGCAGAAGGATATAAATTCTCTCCCATTCCCCCCTCATCGGTAGCTCCATAATTCATCAGTTTCTGATACAGTCCACTCACACGGTTTTTGCTCTTAATTATCTAAAAAGAAGAAGAAAAAAAATAGCACACCTGGCTATTGGATCAACAAAAGAATATGTCTTTTTCCCCTGGTTACAGTTCATTATAAAATAAAAGCTCCAACTTTTACTCCCTTTTTAAATATCAGTCAAAAATCAAACTAGTCCAGAATTCTGTCATGATCTTACCTGAAGGACTAATACTCGCATTTTATTTTAACAAGACCCTCTGTTCCTCATAGGACTTCCATTTGGGCCTGAGAGTGCACATTTCTCTGGCAAAAAGAGCAGCTGTAGAGAAGATTTATTAATGCTATTCAGTCACACTGCTGAGTTTAATCTTCCTCACCGTTACCTCCTGGCTGTCACAATTCCTATAAAGAACGAGCCCAGCCCCTGCCCTATATCATAGCTCAATAAGCAGCTGTCCTCCTGGTGGCGATCCCAGTGGTGTTATGGTCACGGCCTGGTCAAACACTCAGCCGGCCGCTGCTTATCGAGCTCATTATTGTGACGGGGCCGGGCGTTGGGTCACAGCCACAACAGATCTCATGAAGAGTTATTAAAGAAATCAGTGGTGCTGTCATAGCCTTGACTTCTTCCTGGCAGGAAAAGGTGTGGTCTTACATCTCTGATATGGAAGTTATAGTTGTAGCCTGACTAGTCTCGCTTTGCCAGTTTGGCGAGTTCACACAGCATTCCAGGATGGGACAAAAACGTGTTCTTGTTTATTGGCATTTTAAGACACAAAGAAAGAAGAAAGAGGAAGGTAACGGACATCCGGCTGAAAAGAGGGACATCCGGCGGAATTTTCGGCAGCACCAGAGCAATCCTGGAAGTGGAATGTTGTGGATATAGACTATAGCAGACTATAGCAATCTGGACATTGTAGGTCAAGTCCAATATTTAATATTTGGGAGTTGAAAAAGCAGATGATTATGATAATGTAGCCTTGAGCAGAGTTGAGGAGCATGGCTACAGGTCTTTCGAACTCCACACCCACAGATTTTTTTTTTCTTCTTTTTCACACTTGTCTTCTCAAGTGACATCAGACATTTTTCCCCTTCACATTATGCAGTAGTACTCCCTCGAACTGTAAACTGATTTTGATGAGTCTCCCTTAAACATAAACACACATAGCCTCAAATGTCCTTTTTCCTGAATTTCTTGGTTAAAAACATTTTTGAAGTTTTAGCAAAAATTCAAATTCATTCATTTCATACGGGAGATCAATACAAAACTTAATTGTTAAGTACAGATTGATAATTAATTTGCAGCTAATGTGCTGCTGTGCCCCGAAGACAGCAACTGTTAACAGTTGTTGGCTGTCCTCTGCTCGTAATGGTAGGCATGGACGACCCATTCCCCAGTGAATTTGTGTCAGTGCCAGAGCATCCATTCGTCCATCCATTAGTGAGCCTGTTACCTACAGCACACTGACACGTGTCACAGCCTAATCCGTCTTGCATAGTAGAACACAGTCATCCTGATAATTCGTCAAGTCAATTTTGGGTGTGTACCCATTAGTTTTTACATGGCTTTTACACTGCTGATTGTGAAAGGCTGCCATGTTAAATTAACTTCTGTCTCTCCCTGAAAATTGTGCTTGTCTCCATTGATTCTCTGAAGAGAAGGCGGTCTTCGTGATTTAACATTTTCTGAAGCCATGACAATTATTCTAAAAACTTGGCAGATGCTGAGACCTTCAGTTAGTGTAAGGGGTAAGGTTTGGTTTGCAGTGAAAGTTAAGTCAAATGGGCAGTTCACTGTTGAGTTTCAGTTACATTTACAAGCCTGTAGTCTTGTTTGTTCCCTTGCAAACCTGTCTAACTAATTCCAGAGAGTGGCACTGGCACCATAACCCTGAAGGCTGCTCTTGAATGCAACATTTCTGGCTGCAGAGCAAATGCATGCACCTCTAATCTCTCCTGTAACAGTAACATTCAGGACTTTCTACACAAATTCTCATGCAAACTGAACAATTTTCTGGCAAGTGATATTTGCTGTAGCGATGAAAACACCCACAACTTGAATTTGAATATCAAACCTTTAATAAAGAGACACATTTTATTTATACCTCCACAACAGCGGTTGGGTTATTCATTGTTTGCACTATGGTTGAAAGTGCACCTGGTTCTACAGGTGAAAAACAGCCTCATTTTGGTCGGCTGTTATAAAACAATGCACACCAATCAGATGGGTGCCCATATAATGTATTTGTTTAACAGCAGGAAGACAGTGTGGGCGTCTTCTGGTCTTTTGTAAATAAAACAAAAAATGTACTAATGTTTGAGAGAGTCACTGCAGATTTTAACTTGCCTGTGTAGTCATTTTGATTTATTTTGTAAGTTTCCAGATTCCAGCCCCTTGCTGTAGACACCCACTGTACAGCTGGAGAATCCATTAGTCTGTGTCTGCATTTCATATTTAAATCATTGCTGTTTGCATGGATGACTGCTGATTGGAGCTTTATACAGTGCTAATACAGCTGGAAAATGACACAGGAAGACAGCCTTTTCTTTATTATCTCCTCTCTCCTCTCAAGCCTCAGGCAAAGCTAGCCACTGATTGTTATGCTGACCTTTCATTTAGTCTGAATGCTCTCTAGTCAAAGGCAAAGACCCTCACACGACTTAAATGAGGCCTCACACTGTCGAGTCAGTGAGCTCCAGCCTCCGGAGTCTTCCCTCAAACACACAGTCTATCAGCCAGCTCGGCTAGGGTACATCTGTCACCTGTTTCTTTATGTCAATCAAACTTTGCAGAAATGCAGCTAAAAAAAACACAAACGGCAGTTCTTCCAGTTATGTGAATCGATTGGATTCAGTAGGTCTTTCTGGCTGTGACACACAGGTGCTGAGTGTCAGGTTAATTGGGATGCACTGTTAATTGATTTCTCAGGGATTAGTGTGGTCTATAGAAGCCTGTGGATTCGCTTGTCATCGACTTGGATGCATTAGTCTGAGGAGACATAAAGAATTCAGTAGAGGCAGAGTTACAGTAATGGCTAAACTGATGTGGCTAAATGGTGATGATCAGATTCTATTCAAGATGTTCATGTTTATTATTGCTATGTTTGTTATCATTGTTGGTAGTGGCTACCATTTGGGGCAATGACGTCATGTCATCTGCATGGACAGATTATAATACAATGGGCAAAGAAATGTTAAAGCCCCCCTCCCTACCACATGCCAGACAGAGCAGTGTTGCTTTCCCATCATTTTAATGGCACTTTGCAAGTTAATCACAATTCTAAATGTTTCAGTGAAATGTTGCTTTGAAAAAACAAACTTTAGAGTTGAAAGTGCTGCTGTTGGTTGAAAACCCCAGCTGAACTTCAGTATTTGCTTCATGCTAGATAAAGATAGGCAAACTCTTCCCACATATACTCAAACTATGGGACAATGTACACTATATTGTAGGAAGTTATGTAACGAAACCTGTGATAAAGGTTCTCTAATTTTGATGTAGGCTAAGCTCAAGTACTGAGCTTTGATTTTTTTCTTCATAACAAGACATGTAAATAAGTCACTTTAAAGAGATTGTGGTTTGGCCATTTAGCTCAGTTGGTAGAGCAAGCGCACCTGTGCAGAGGCTTATTCCTTGACTCAGAAGATCCAGCGTTCGAATTTGACCTGTGATGGTTTTCCTGCATGTCTTCTCTTCTCTCTCCCCTTTCATATCTGATAGGTTTTACTGAAATATAGCATGCAGTGGGTTCAACTGGGTTTAAAGCTCTTCCAGCTATTTTGAGAGAATGCCTAAGCATCAGGTGACTGAGTCTAACAGAAAAACATCTTATCATGGCAAATCTATTAACAGGCATGTGCCCTAAAAGGCATAGTTTTAAGGCTATAGAATGACACTAGACTCAAGTTCTTTACGATGTAAGCAAGAATATCAGGATAAAAAGACTCTAGCTGCAGGCATGAATTTGGACATCTGTTGCTCACACACTGTGGGTGCACGGTTGTCTCATTGTCACGAGAGAGTTGTTCATTGTTTGAATAAAGCTTCACTTGAATCCAAGATCACCCGACTTCTTCATCTGTTGCGTTCTCCTGCATCACTTCTCTTTGCCTTCCTGTCCAATAAAGGCAGAAATGCCCAACAAACAGGGGGCAGGGTGCCCATTTTTGTGAATAAAGACGAGTGTATATATTCTATATATTAATTTAAAAAAATTATATTTTTGAAATTCTCAGAAAATTGAACTCTAAAATCCTGAAAAGTACCCTACTTGGTAGTGCAATGTATCCTGGATAGAGACTTAAAATGTTCAATTGTCTTTTTCCACTCTGACAAAATGCAACATTTCTGGGGAAGTAATCAATACACAGATTTACTTTTTGTTATAAAAGCATAAAAAATACTTTGCATCAGCACAAAATATCAACTATCAGCAACCAAGTATATCATTATCTATTCTGGCTTTCAAGAAAATGAACTCAGGGTGAGTCTTGATAGAAATAAAATAAAAAATTGGCCCTGGCTGTGATTTTCTGTCTATAAACAATACCAAACTCAGCCGTCTGGAATCATAGATCACTGATGCGTGGGTGGCCCCCTCCCCATCTCAGCTCTGCTTCTTTCTCTCATCTCGTTCTCTGTGCTGTTACGCACCGCTCAGCTATTCGTTTTGCCCTTCTCCCTTATTTCACCTCCAGTGTGATCGATGCAGTGGACTGAACTAAACAAGGACTCGGCTCGCTGGATCATTAGCCCAATCTTCTAACAGGCTTATTATACAGGAATGATTTGGCTCTGGTTGCGTTAATGCTATGATGTTACAAAGCTCCAGCAGATACTGGTGAACCTCATTCTATAAAAGACACGCCCGGTTAATTGATTTCAGTCAATTATTGGGTGAAAAGTGCAAACGCCTCTGAGAAGATTCAGAACTCTAAGTCCAAGCCCTGCACTCACAGGTTTGGAGGAATATGAAATGCATTTAGAGCTCCTCTGTGAATGCAATATTTCCTAACCGTATCTTTTGTCTCTTACAGGAGTCGACTTCAAAATGAAAACACTAGTAATAGATGGTATCAAAGTACGGATACAGATATGGTAAGACAGTGGCATGGGGCAGCATGTTGGAAGGCCCTGTGCAGGAGATTAACAAAAAGTTATTAGATATTACACAATAGTAGTTCTGATAGAGGGGATATTTTTTCAATTGCAAATATGCTCTCACTATCTTATGGTTGCTAGGGCGTGATTTCCACTGGGGACGGGGGGACATGCCCCCCACACTTTTCAAAATCCCATTTGTGTGAAATTTCGGTGATCGGCCCCTATTTTAGAGCTTTCTTTTTGATATTAATGAACGTCCGTTACATTCAAGCGGTGTGCAATCACGGAAGGCTTGTATCATGTGGACGCGTAAAGAGTTTTGTGTCATTACTTAGAATTCCTCATGGGGGCGACAGAAACTATGCACTATAGCTTTAAACAATAAAGAAAGTAGCCTAAGACATATTTTTCTTTTACATGGTTTAGTACTACTCTTTCTAGAAGAATTTATCATTATGATCAACTGAATTATTTCCTGGATTTTGTATCACCATAGTCCCTATAAATGTAGAAATGCAGGAAATGGGATTGAATTTGGAAAAAATTTGGCGGAGGACACACACACACACACACATACACACTCTTTTCAAACCAAAGTTACGCCCTTGTATGGTTGTATAATTGATCATGTTCAGGGCATGACACTTAGGTCTTGTCCTTTGTATTTTTTTCTGTGAATTTTTGCAACCTGGATCAATTTCAAGTTTTACAATGACAAACTTGCACATTGTTAGTATTTTGTAAACTGATCCAAGTAGTTTTAGACTCAATGTGTTTACATTTGACTACTTTTAGGCCAATTACATAATAGTACTTTCACACAGGAGGAATAGCATTGTCAGTGTGAGCATGTTAGCTCAATATCACCAAGTATTCATCCTGTGTGAATGTTTAGCAGGTAATATTTTACCAGGTTTACCATTTTAGTATAGCCTGTTAGCATGCTTACATTTGCTAATCCAAACTAAAACACAAAGTACAGCTGAGACCGATGGGAATGTCATTAGTTTTGCAGGTTTTTGGTCATGAATCAAAGCATTGGACACATTTAAATTTGACATGATGGTGGTGTTAGATAAAAAGTATGGGGGTCATCAAAGTAATTAGACTTTATTAATAGGGACCTTGGATATATGTAGCATATTTCACAGTAATCCATCCAATAGGTGAATATTTCGGTCTGGGCCAAAGACGGCAATGCCATCCCTAAAGCCCCGCTCCTATCATGGCTGAACAACCCAGCTTAAAACAACACTTTTTCCCTATTTCATGAACAGTTTATATTTTAGATACATAGTTTACATTGGACAATGACAAGCATAATACATATTTGCATTTAAAGGTCCCATGACATGGTGTTCTTTGGATGCTTTTATATAGACCTCAGTGGTCCCCTAATACTGTATCTGATGTCTCTTTCCCAAAATTCAGCCTTGGTGCAGAATTCCAGCCACTAGAGCCAGTCCCACAATGAGCTTTCCTCAGAACGTGCCATTTCTGTGTCTGTAGCTATTGAGGAGGAGAGAGGGGGGGGCAAGGTGGAGGGTGGGGGTGTGGCCTTGACCAACTGCCACTTTGCTCGTTTGAAAGCCATGATGTCTCTCTCTCATGGGTTGGCCAAATTCTCTGGGTGGGCAAAGCAGAGAAAGGGGAGGTAACCTTGCTCCTTATGACCTCATAAAGAGGAGATTCCAGAACGGCTCATCTGAGCTTTCTTTTTCTCAAAGGCAGAACAGGATACCCAGGGCTCTGTTTACACCTATCACCATTTCAAGCCAATTGGGGACCATAGGCAGGCTGGGGGAACACATATTAATGTTAAAAAAACTCATAAAGTGAAATGTTCATGCCATGGGACCTTTAAGTATTATTAAATGTATCTGTGAATTTTCATGTTCATATATGCTTGTTTTCTTTCCAGGGACACTGCAGGCCAAGAAAGATACCAAACCATCACTAAGCAGTACTACAGACGAGCACAGGTAGTTGACCTCAACTCTCCTCCATTTACTCTGCTTGCTGCAAGTGATTTTACACACATTCATCTAACCCTGATTTTTCACTGGGCGTCTTTGCTGCGTTCCGGTTTTGGTCCATCCTCCACCGCGCACCATACCACAAATATATAAAAAACGGACACGCCACGCAGCTGACACGCTCACGGCACGCAGGCAGTGTGCAGGAGCCCTTTTAGTGGAGCGGGGCGGAGAGCCGCTTCACGCACGCTTCTGGGACACGCCGTGACATGGGTGGTGGAATATCAAGCATTGACTTAAATGGCTGCGATTGCTCGCGTGGGCCGCGCTGCCTCCAGAACACAGCACAGAAAATAGGGGTAATGATATAACTACTGAGTAGCATAACAAATTTAAATCAAATATATCTCTGACATTTAATTTGTTACAGCTACAGGATGATAATGCCTCGCTTTGATGAACCATTTAGGTGCTTTTAAAGGGATCTTTAAAGGATGTTGCTCTCCATGGCCAAACACAACCACCACTACTCTGACATTGTTGTTTATTAATTTTTCCTTTGCTTTTGGTTGTTAAAGAGGTTAAACTGGATGTAATTGAATTGTCCATTTACCAGAAACAGGCAATGAAATTGTGTCCGTTCCTGTTCTGTTTTGTGTTCCAGACAGTGGCTTACAATTTAAAATGAATTATTGCTAGAGGCTGCCAACTTTCCAAATGGTGGCCTGGTTTCTCTACAGGAATAATATTAATGTTTTCAAATATATTGATTTTAAAATGCTGCTTTTAAGCATTAAAAAGTCCAGAACATTCACTGGTTCTCATCTGGTTTTTTTCTTTTATTTTTTCTTTTCTTTTTTTTAATCCTTTAATTTCTCTCCTCAGGGAATTTTCCTGGTGTATGATATCACGAGTGAGCGATCCTTCCAACACATCATGAAGTGGGCCAGTGATGTGGATGAGGTGAGTCACAGAGATTGGGGATTTAAGATCAACAGGCATTTTTTTCCGTCTCATTGTAGAAAAGGGCAAAACTGACACGACTACTTACTTTGTGCAGAGGCCTCGGGTTGAGAAAGAACAGATGTCTGACATCATGTGATAAAAACCAAATGCTTTGGCCAGACGGATACTGCTTTTCTGTTTTAATTATGTTCCATCTTCATTTTCAAATACCTGTCATCCTATTTTTAAATGCGTAGTCAAAGATATTGGAAGGAGAACATTTTTGCAGTCACATTTTTCTCTCGACTTTGAGTCTTCATAAAGCAATCTCATCTGTCCTGCTTCTCCCTGTCATTTCCCAGATGATTTTATTCTATTAATAAGTCAGGATGGACCTAATTTCCTCTATGGGTCCGTCCAAATATACACACTATTGATCTTGGCATGCTTCTCACTTACTTTTAATCTAGGTCTCATTTCCTGAGCGCTGTGTTTTCTCCCTGCTGTATTCTCTTGACATTTGAAATCTCTCTCTTCCTATCTCCTTAATAAGTTTTTTATACCTCTTCCTTATATGTAAATATCCCTCGTTTCCTTTTTATTCACGTAACAAACCCCTGCAGTACGCTCCTGAGAAGGTCCGGAAGATCCTTGTAGGGAACAAGTCAGATGATGTGGACAAGAGGCAGGTGGCCACAGAGCAAGGTATCAAGGTGGGTCTGTGTTGTAACTTCACAATGGATTATTACACCGTTGGCTTATAAAAGAATGTTCTACAAGACATTACTATGATGCAGGTTTTCTTTGAGTTATGTTTGGGTTCTGTAAAAAATTAGACTTAAAGTTCAACAAAATCCTTGTTCCAAATCCAACATTTTGTTAGATGAGAAGATTGATACCACTTTCATGCCTGCAATAATTATGGAACTGACGCCTGGAGGCAGTTGTCTTAGCTTATTTAAGACGGGAAGCAGGAGGACACCGCTTCCCTACATCAAAATGATGCCCTGCATCACCCTTAAAGCTCCCTAATTAACACGTCATATCTTGTTTGTTTAATCTGCACATTTATTTTTTATTTTTATTCTTTTACAAAACTCAGGTAAGTAACTGCCCCTGACTGTTGTTAGACACAACTTGTTAATTAGTGAGCTTTAGGGGTATTGGTAGGCTTATTTATGGAGAGCGTCAGGCTAACTGTATTCCCCTGCTTGAAGTCTTTATGCTAAACTATTTCCTCCTCCCAGCTTTAACTCCATAATTATTGCACTTGAGTGGTATCGATCTACTCTTGACAATAAAGCAAATTTGCTTATTTCCCAAAATGTTAACTGTCCCTTTACAGAGGTTCTTACCCCGGCTTCCCCAAAAGCTTGTAATTATTGGATTCATTTTCAATTCAATAAGAAATAATGCTCAGAGTTCAGCAAAAGTTTATATTCATTCTTAGGTTCTGGTAGAAACCTTTTTGGCTCCAATTTCACCAAAAGGTGGGACTCTTTGTGCTTGGTGTGGGTATACTGGTATAGAAACTTGCGGCATAGTTTCTGTCCGCCCTAATGCACCCAGCTGACCTCAGACAAACACTGACTAAGGCTTGTTATCCTGTTGCCTTACATTGCCTCACATTTTCCAATTACAATCTGACAGCCAGCAGATTACACTGCACCTGTGTAAAAGCAAATAATGTTCTCCGAGTACGAATTCAAAACGACTACTTTTTCGGGAAAGTAAAATGTGTCATCGTTATCTGTCCTGCAGCTGGCCAAGGCTTATGGAATGGACTTCTTTGAGACAAGTGCCTTCACCAACCAAAACATAGCAGAGGTGAGTTGATCTGAACTGAATTTATTGACCATGTACAGAGTAGTAACACAATCAAAGAGAGGCATGATTAGATCATATTCTATTTTGAATAACAGAATTAAAGAACTCAGGACCAAGTGAGAATTGAACTCACGACCCCTGGTTTACAAGACCAGTGCTCTAACCACTGAGCTATGAGGCCTTTCTGTAGATAAGTAATGACAGTGCATGATAACTCTCTGGCTGTTTTTCCTTCCAAGACTTTTACACGATTGGCTGAACAGGTGCTGGCAGCCAATAAAAAGGACCTGGATCTTCTCCGAATGTCCAATAATGACGAGATTAATCTTGCGGCTCTGGAGGAAGAGGAAGGACTCTGTGACGGTGCGGCAGGCGACCAAGGCAAAGGCTGCTGGTGTTAAAGAAACAATTTAAATGAGATAGTCTGTTATCACCAGAAACTTTGCACACTCTGGGCAACATGTTTCTCCGTTTGTCCTTAGTTGAAACAAAGAGGAACACTGAGCTGCAATTTTGATGTAATGTTCCTCTGATTCACATGAGCAATGCCAAAAATGCTAACGAGCCATTTGAGAGCAGTTTCATGGACAAAGGTGGAAACATTTTGCCACACAGTGCCAAGTGTGTGGTGGATTAACCAACTGAAGGTCCAAATGTCAAGGTTTGACTCAGTGGGACAGAATGTTCATTGTCTAAAGCACTGATTCCTGCTCAGTTCAGTGTGTCTTCGACGAAAACAAATGCAAACCCCTGTCCATTACATATTCTGCAATTGACATACAGTTGAAAAGACTAAACACAAAAATACAAGATTTAATCATCTTTTCTTACAGACTTTGTACAGTGTCCTGATGTAGAGGACGGGGAATGACTTGGAATTGTCCATCATGTCCATCGCTGACTTGAAACCTTTCACAATGTTGTATTTCACTTCATTTTTCCTAAGCGCTATCTCTGATATTGATTATAGGGCTGGGTGCCTTGCAAATCAGCAATGTGATTGATTACATTTGGCCTTCATCCACCCTGTTACTGTTTTCCTTTTATGTGGGTAGTTTAGCACTCCTGAACCCATAGCATTTATACCATTGAACGCATTAGATGTAGTGTGGGAATTTGACCACAAGAGGGAGCTACATGCATTGTGAAAAACACACACATACACACACACATACACACACACACATACACACACATACACACACACACACACACACACACACACACACACACACACACACACACACACATACACACACACACACACACGCACACACACTCTGAAAAGGTGTTCAGTGTTAAAGTATGCTATTTCACTATATTTTCTTATGTGTTTGTTTTTGGTTGTAATTGCACTTGCAATGACTACCTTTAATGCGATGGGATTCTAAATATATGCAGCCGTTACATTTTCTTTTATTATTTTCATGCAAATATTGGCTCCAGAGAACATTATGCAGCTTGTAATATCATCCATGTTTGATACTACCACACATACATCCTGACCACACATACACCCTGATAATTTACAGTCAAGTACACCAGTATAAGTCTGTAACTGAGGGAAACATTGAGAGCAAAATGATTCTATTTCCCTGTAGCAAAACTCAAAGATATTTTTTCCATTTTATAGTCTTTATTTATAACAGAAAATATTATATAGATGGTTTGATAACTGCCCATTGCTTTGTACATACCATGTTTTTCAAAGCATTGTAGATCGGTAATCATGAGGATACGCCATTGATTTAATGTATTACCATTGTGCTGTATAAAAAAAGGTCCACAGTGATATTCTAGATGGTCTGAAATATTCCCTCTGTGATGATAATGTCTTGGTCATTCTGTCCTTTTCTCACTATTTTGTACAGAGTCCAGTGGAAATGCCATTTCTTTTTTTCCTCCCTCAGACTAAACAGGGACAAGTGAGAGTTTTGCATGCAATCTACTCTTCTTTCCTTTCTTTTATTGCAACTTCAATGAAGTTACTAATCAACTGACCGTAAGACAAATATAGCATTTGACCAGAGTTGCCTGTTTGAGACTTAAACAGAATGACCCATCATCGGACAAACTTCGGCTACATTTTTTTGCATCTTAGTAATACTAAATGCTACTCAAAACAATTGTTAATCTGTGCACTGTGTGAAATGGCAGTATGTTGTACTGAATGATGTTCTGGACTAAGCTCTAGATACACAATGTGTTGTTTTCGAGAACAATTTTATTTTTTCTTTCTTTAAGACTACTTCAACTTGTATTTGTGGAAATATGTTACCTGCAACATGTAAAATGCAACATGTTATTCTTGGAGAACAGATGTCACATGTTTATGAGTAAATACTTGCAGATATATGACTCGGTGCTTCTTGTTTATGTTGAGACCCGGGGATCCCTTGATATGAGACGGAGACACAGTACATACAGTACTGTAGCACTGTGTTAGAGTAACGAGTACTCAATGCCCCAGGAGAACATGATCCTAGCTACAACACAAAGAAACAAACACAAAACAGTGGACTGTAAAGGCCTATTGTGCATATCCTCCTGATTTATACATTAAATCATGAATCACAATTTAATGTATGATTTAAACTTCCTAAAGCTACGTGTTCAAACATCATGGTATACAATATGACTACAGCTGTTGAGGAAAGTACAGCATGTACCATGCTTATGAAGGCAACGGGTAATATTTAGGATTACAAATATGATGTGGTTGCAAGCCAGAAGGGAACTAAATATTTCAGATGTTATTTGACATTGTCGAATAATGGTACGTTAAGGTAGAAGTTACCGATGGCATGCACATTTACAGGATTTGAATTCATATAAGAAACCAGGCAGACAAGAGCACATGTATAAGCATATTTCTCCTGCATGTATCTCATTCTACATTCATCCCCTTAAAAAGGGGGACAAGACGTGATGAGTGACAACATGTCACTATTTGTTCAGTGTAATACCTTGCACATGTTGTGGTGGTGAACACAATAATAAGGAAAACAATATATCAAATATGGATATTTATAAGAATATGTTTAAGATACTGACACGTGGGCAATATGGAGGTATGGTAAGGTAATCTTCAGTCACAATGATGGTATGACGATTTCTTTATTCATGGTATACAGTAGATGTTACTCAAACATGGTTTCCAGTCCAAAGCCAGGACTCTTGTCCGCTGTTTGACCTCGAACAAAGAGTCACACAATTGTGATAGATCTTTTAAACAATGCGCCTGCATGATAAAGATCTAGTAAGCAATTCTTCAGTTGTGACAGACACACTTCTAAAATTGATTAGGATGAGGAATTTGTATTGGTTCATAGTATATATCACCTCATCACCTGACCCTATGGATAAATATGTCAGGCAAATGTATGCCAAATCACGAACGCTGTACTTACAGAAAGTGGATATTTAGAAACGTTTATGCTACTTCCTAATTTGACCACTAGATGACAGATTCACTCTGTTATCTTTTTTTGTATCCAAGACCACTTTTAGAGTGATAAAACAATGTGTTATGGTGAGAGAATTATTAATCACCTACAGTGTTACATAGGAAATATTTACAACAATAAACAGAACTGCTAGTTACCACAGAATTATGTAATTGCCATCTGGTGGTCACTTTTATTAAAATAACTTTAATAATAGACTATAATGTTTACTTTATTCCTAAACCCCTTTAAAGCGTGACAGTTTTAGCACCCTACAATCCCTTACACATAAATTTAGTGTACACAGAAAAATGATAGTAATATAAATTTGTTATAAGTCGTCAGTGATGGGGTCTTCTCAGTGAGAATTACGGGAAAAAAATGCTGCAAAGTTTTTGTTCATCACCTCATCTGAGTTGTTAATATTGTGAACTCATTAAAAGCTCTTTGGGCAAAATTAGCATAATGATGAATATGCATGCAGAACTGTTCTCTGGTTAACAGATATGACAGCTCAGTATCTCTCACACGGCTGAGTGACACACAGACACACGTACAGAATAACAAGTCAACTTGCACACTGACACATAGCACCCACGCACACACATGTACACACATATATGTACACAAAGAGGGCGCTCAGTGTTGTTGTGAGCAGAAGCCCATCATCATCATCATTTTCCGCAACACAATCCCACACCACATTACTCCAGGTCTTGCAGCTGTCTGACATTCGGCCATATGGTGTGTGTGTGTGTGTGTGTGTGTGTGTGTGTGTGTGTGTGTGTGTGTGTGTGTGTGTGTGTGTGTGTGTGTGTGTGTGTCTGTCAGCGGTTGTGAGTGTAAATGACTGAATGTTTGGGAGTCTGGGTGATAACACTATCTGTGCGTGGGGAAGTGAGAAAGAAGGAGAAATACAGACAAGTTCTCTGATAAGGACAGGTAGAAAACAAAGAGGAGAGTCCACTTACTGTATGTTCACACAAGAGAGAGAGAGAGGTGAATTCCCTTGACCTAAACACCATACACGCTTTGATTTGTACAGTTCTGTGAACATGGAGGTCCCCTGCCCAGCTGGCAACACTCAGACTAGAAAATAAGAAGAAATACCTGTGAGAAGTTGATTTAATGCGACTGTAAATCCATTTTGTAAAACCTTGAGTGTAGGGAGACTAATGATTATTGTTTTTTAAGATTGAGGTTGCACAATAAACTTTTCTGTAACATTAATTGCAAGCACATTCACAGTTACAGTCAAGTTACACATGAAATCACTTTGAATGTTAGCATGTTACTAGTCTGCAGAGTAGCATGTTACTGACTAAATTTGTCCCTTATCATCCTAATATTGTTACAGCTATATGTGGACTAGTCAATTGGCCCCTTCTGTCAAGCTGGTTATATTTAGCCCGCGAAGTTCCCGCGCTTGTGGGAAAAAAAAGAAAAAGTTGCCTTACTTCTGAAACAGAAACAGAAAATCCAGTTTTACTTTGCCTTTCTATGTCCTCCGCTGATGCTAACTGTTTATCGTTTTTAAGCCCCCAACGTCTCCTTCCAGGGCCTGCCTGGGATTAGGCGTTGCCTAGGATTAGGCAATGGTTATGGTTAGGGTTAGGTGCCTTCAAGTCAACGGTTGCACCGCTGCCTTGAAGTTGATTAGGCAATGGTTATGGTTATGGTTGTGGTTAGGGTTAGGTGCCTTGAAGTCAACAGTCTGGAAGTTTGTTGAAATGGGGCTTATCACGGTCTCCTCTAGATGTAGATAAGTGGGCAAACGCATTTTTTGTCTCAGTGCATTGTCTCAGTCCGGTGGAGCCGCCATTAGCTTAGCTTAGCATAGTGAATGGAATCCTTTGTTGCCGTTAGCATGTCGTGAGTAAAAGTGAGCCAACCACAAAACAACCTAATTACTTCTTGTGGCCTGCGTATTCACAACAAGTACAAATAGCAATGCAAAATAAGACTAGACAATTTCCTAGGCATATATTGATTTGGGACTATATTGGGTGGAAGTAGCCTACAGCTGAAGTACTGCTACTTGGCGCAGAGATATCATGCAGCAACTCTGTGTGAATACAGGTCTAATATGGGTTGATCTATTCCGTAAAATAACCATGCGTCATGTTTACAGTAATCACTTACTCTGTGGACAGCTGTTTCTCTGCGCCAATGTAGCAGTGCTTTGGCTGAAGAGCGGCAGAAGAACTTCACAACGATCTGTAAAAATCCCTAACTCTGACAAAGGATTGCCTTATTTAGTTGTTGTGTTAATATGACTCATTTGAAGTTATATTTTGGGCGACCTGACTAATGTATGTTCAATTTCTGCATTCCTTTTTAGCTTTTGGTCTCCATATACTTTGCATCTTAGTAGCTTTGAGATGCTTGCTTTCTTCATTAGCAAGGTGCTAATTTTGTCTGGGGGATGGGTAGTATACTGTCAGTTTAGCTGTGTTTTTTTTTTGCTGAGAACAGCTGCCTGCTACCGGACGCAGGATTGATGAGAGTGGAGTTTGCAGGCCAAAACAAATTGCTAAAAGAGACTAAAAAGGCTCTATTGACCTGAAGAGGGCTGCAGAGAGAGGCTACTGAGGTTCACAGTACACATAAAATCATGAAATCAATTTATTCTATCATCATAAAATTGTTTTCTAGCGATGATGATTTGACAAATAATTCTGTCATCACAATCGTTTGAAAATAATTACAGGCCACTTTGCACTTGATCCTGAAAAAATCTTTTGTGAAGATGAATAATCGTGCTGTGTCAAGATAACAACGTTAAATGTGACCACAGGAAAACAAAATGTGAGAAATAATAACAAACTAGTATAATACATAATATGTAGCCTATGATTTGCTGGCCAGCTAGACGACATCTCAACACAAGATGAATGAATGAAAACATTAACTGAGACAACCACATAATACATTTAGAGTCACAATCAGCACAATCAAGTGTTCACACTCACTATTACCCACTAGGTGACAACTTCATGCGAAGGCAACCAGAGGCCCTCCACTTACCCACTCCTAATCCTGAAATACCAGCCCGGGAGCTTAAATTAACTGCTGTAGCACCCTGCCAAGCCAGATCCAGACACCCTCCCCTCTGCTCTGCACTTCCCAGTATTCTCGCCAATGCCTCCAATGCAAATGGAGCTGTAGCTTCATGTTCACATTGAGCCAGAAAATCAGTGGAGAAAATAGACTCTAAATCACACATTCAGATGTAGCAGTGTAGGTGGAAGGTTTCTTGGACAGCCAGATCTTACATTGAATCATTTTGTACTCCATCTTCTCATGCCACCTGTGGTTGCACTGTGCTTTTTAAAAGCTACCTGTGTTCTCGTGAACCACCTCCATCTATCCTCCTTAACAATATCTAAAAAACAAACTGAGTGGGAAGAGCTGTAAAAACATCTCCCTCCGAAAAGAGAACAGTAACAGAGCTTTTGAGCATCCTCTAAAATCATTGTTTTGGTTTTATGGCCTTTTGAACACCTAATACCATGATAACTAAGCAATTTCTATCAGCTAATGACGATGTCCTATGATTAAAAAGCTCCAGAACAGCTACGAAATTGACTTGAGCTGAGATTGTTTTGTCGAAAGCAACCATGTTTGCGTGACTCAAGCATGTATTCATCTACTCATCACTGCCAAGGAAGACACGGGGCTTATCGGAAGCATGGTGAAATCTGTTTTTGTTGGTGAATCACTGCATCAGCATCTTGTCACACTGATCAAGCTTTAATCCTGCCTCCTTCCTTTCAATCCCATTAGAAACACTGAGCATGTGCGTGTTTCGGCATTTGAATGCTTTCTACTTGTACCATCATCCCAGAAGCTGGAGCTGGGCCCAAACAGCTGAGGGTGAATATATACTGACATGCAAGAGATTGGTGGAGATTCACATCTGAGTTGGATGGTACCTTCTCTTTTCTAATGTGTATTTTTTTCAACCTCAGCCCCCAAATCCCATCATAGCGTGTCTGTATCCAGGCCAACCATTGGCTCGCCTCTTCCCCTCCCATCCACACACATGAAGTTGGGAATCCAAAACATAACAACTCCAGTGTCTCCTCAGGACAACCAATGTTATTTCTGTTGAGGAAATGTTCAATGAGTGTGTACACATGTGGGGGTGCGGTTAGTGCGACTGAAAGGCGGCAGTGGAGGAGTGTGTGTTCATATACAGATAGGTGTGTGTGTGTGTGTGTGTGTGTGTGTGTGTGTGTGTGTGTGTGTGTGTGTGTGTGTGTACATGCCCTTATGTGCATGCTTACACAAGATCCAACTGCAATGCACTTGTTCTTCTGCAGGGTGCTGTGATGTCATCCTCCCACCTCTCCACTGTGTTTTCACACCAGTGTGAGTCACGCCGCTCCAGCTCTCTTTGTGGGGAGGTGTGTGTGTATGTGCATAGAGTGCCAAATGGGGGGTATTTTGAAATTGAATTCTGTCTATGCCTCTGCTTTTTCAAACATATCTTAAAAGAGTTCTCTGTAAGTTCCTGCACTCAAAGGGAGGCTGAGATTGCGATAGTGTAGTGCAGCTCGCATGATAATCCTCTGAGAAACTACCCTTCCTCGCTACCACTTGCAGAGACAGAGAACAATATATAAATACTAGGCTTATACTTGTATATTCATCTCTAGTACTGCACTTTTGTATAATATATACGTCTCTTAATAAGTAATACATATCTGGTAATGGAGTTTGCATGGAGCATTCACAATGATAATTAAAATTCCCATAGGCCAGACCTGTCTGAAAACGGAAACGTGAAGAACTGTGAAAAAAAGAGTTCTACAAAGTTGCTTGAGTTGCAAAAGAAATAATCCAGCTAAATTAAATGAACAAGAAAACAAATTAAAAAACTGTTATTTGCATACCTTACTTTACCCGCTGCCAGACTCAAAATGAGGGTGATAGAGGTACAAGATGAGAGGTAAGCCTGCCTCTCTATTTTGCTTTTATGTCTTACTTTAATATGTTTCTGGCGTACAATTGAAGCTGCACCCAAAAAATATGCCCCCAGTAAATAACTGATCATTTACCCTTCCTTAGTCTTGTCTTTGCTGTGTTTGTTTAAGCAACTGACATTCAACTTTGTGGACAAACCTTTAAGGCATGTTCAAATAAAACTGATTGCTTAGGGCTTGTGATGAAGTGGTTTATTTGTCTATCTTTAACTGCTTCAAACCAAGTACATATGAGCCATATGCCCCTGGCTTCAGACTCCAACACATACACTAGAAAAACATACATAGCTGTTATGATTATATGCCAACCCTACAGAAGAGGATCAGGGCCACATGTGAAAAATGTTTTTGAGTTCTGAGTTTAAAGTCAGAAATCTGACCTTATTCTCAGAATTTAGACTTTTTTCTTAGGCTACATTTACATTGCTACATTTTGGTTTAAAAACAAATATCTTTTGCTACGTTTACACCTCACGTTCATGCTGCTCTGGCGTTTCAGAGCCTCTAAACTGGAGAAATTTGACACTGACACTGACACCAATGTTTTACCGCCTGATTGGGTCTCATCGATTATGACGTCTCATTCTCTGAAACTAAGCTACTGACGTTACCATGGTAACTACCACCAATGGGTGGAGTATACATGCTGCCTCCTGTTTACCCCGGCACGCGCATGCCCAGTATACGAGAATGTTCATGAGATATGCGGTTTGGGTGTGATAGTTTAAACAGGGATTAGTTCTTCTACTGTAGCTAAAAACACTTGTGCTTTTGGTTCAAAACTCTGCTTAAAAACCAGAACGTAGCAATGTAAATATAGCCTCAGAATTCTGACTTTGAACTCAGAATTCTGACTTGTTTCTCAGAATTCTGACTTTAGAGGGATACTTCACCGCTGGAAAGCTGAATATATCTTACAATTGGGTCACTTATGTAGCAGAAATGTGAAAAAAAAATGTAATTGGTTCCTTCTAGGCCGAGAAAAGCCCGAAAATGTGTTTTTGGCTCATATGGATGAAAGACACCAAATCCCAGAATGCACTTTGCTTCGCTGCTTTGACTCCCAAGCCACGCCTACCGCTTGACAGACAGTTAGGCATTCGACTCAACTCAATGTGTTTTATTGTTATTTCAACCACACTGTAAAAAAAAAAATCGTAAAAAAACGGTAAAAAGTCTGGCAGCAAAGTTGCCAAACACTTACCGTCAAATTACAGTAAAAAACCTTACATTATTTTACAGAAAAATTCTTTTTTTAAATACAGATATTTCCTGTAAATATTTTCTGTATTTTTACAGTCTAAATATTGTAAAATTAAAAAACAATCTTGTTATAAAACATTTCTAGAATGTGAAAAAAAATTATAAATCTTTATCAAAACTAAGAAATATTGCAGAAATACCTTAAAAGTACACAATTTAACTGAAAACTGCTGTTTTAATACGGATTTCTTTGGTAAATTCACAAGATTATCCAATCCATCCACAATGACTCCATGTCAAAGTACAGATTTCTGAATATAAAACACACAAAAATGATGTCAAATAACTTTCAATTACCCGCCTTTAGGCATTTATTTTATGATTATCCAATCTATTTACAGTAAATTCCTGTTAAATACTGTTTTTTTTACTGTATAAAAAAAGAATATAATGGGATAATACCTTGCATAAACCTAATAATAATAGTCATTACTTTATATAAACAATATTTGATAGTATTTACAAGCAACTCTCCAATATATCTACATACTTTTACCATTAATGTATGGTGTTTACTTTAAATAAACATTGTTTCATAGTAATTTAGAAGCAAATATCCAGTATATTTACATACCTTTATCATTATTATATGAGGTTTACTTCATATAAACAGTGCTTTTTAGTTATAAAAAGCAACTATTCAATATATAAACATAATATTACCATTATTGTATGGGTGTTCACTTTATATAAACAGTATTCAACAGTAATCACAAGCAACTATCCAATATATCTACAGACTTAACCTCGTTATTGTATGCGGGTTTACTTTATATAAACTGTTCTTTATAGTAATTAATAGCAACTATCCAACATATATACATACTTTTACCATTATTGTATGGTGTTTACTCTATATAAACATTGTTTCATAGTAATTTAAAAGCACTTATCTGGTATATCTACAGACTTTTCCTCATTGAAGGGGTTTACTTGATATAAACATTATTTGACAATAATAACAAGCAACTCTCCATTATATGTACATACATGTTTATTTATATAAACTTTATTTGACAGTAATAACAAGCAACACCAATATATCTACAGACTTTGTGCAAGTGCATGGGACTTCATAAACATTATTTGACAGTAATTACTATTACTATCCAATATATGTTCACAACGTCCTCATCAGTAAATGGGGTTTTGAATGTACAAAAACCAAAAGGACTATTTAAAAGTGCATTTGCATCAACTACTTTTACACTCAAGAAATATATCAATCTTTTCTGCTGACATTTTACAGCATTGTCCAATCCATTCACTGCAGATCCCTTTTTGAGATGTATGAGATTTTAAGTATTTTAATGTATCATAACCAGAAACTATCATAAAATGACCATTTACTGCTTGCTTTACAAATAAATGCACTATTAAACAGTGATATCCTTAATCCTTAACATATGAATAAACTTATGGGAGCAAAAACTGTCTGGTACATTGCATTATAGCAAAAGGGGAACTATGGGCAATTTGGGAATTCATACGTGCGTGTTCAAAATGTCAGTGAACATGAACAACTCTCTCCAAAATCCAAAAACTAAAATTTGTGATGTCATCTGATATAATGTAATGTATAAGCTTTTCCAAAAACAATGACTTGAGAAAGATTTTAAAGATGACACTGAGAACAGCCAGGGGGATGTTAGGAGGTAACGGGGAGATTTTGTGTTTCAGAATTGAAACGCTAACATAGAATAAACCTCTTTTCTTTTTTTATTCTACAAAATTAGTTTCACATTTATTGTCTAAGAAGCAGCTTAGTAACCTGATGACATCATAGTCTGAGTCTAAAATCTCTGGTTTGTGGCTTTGTGAGAGAGTAGCTCTTACTCACAAATATCAGAGGTGAGAATAAAGACATTTACACACCAAGGATGTTTTTTCCATGCGATTATTTTGCATGTCAATATATTTTGTAGGGCTGCACAATTAATCGCAATATTGTCGAAATCGCAATATGAACTAGTGCAATATCCAAATCGCAGGGGGCGCAATATTTGTTGAAGGCTAAATATGTGTCAAACCGTAAATAAAGTATTGTGGTGCTGCAGAGACGTCCCGGCCTACAAATCCTATCCTACAGACTGAAGGAAAAAATCTTTGTTTTGGCACAGATCCTCGCAAAATAAATCACACTTCAATCATTTTTTAAAAATATTTTTCAATGAAAATAAAAAAACATCATTCCCTCCAATATTGTGAATCATATCACAATCGTAATATCCGTCAAAATAATCACAATTAGATATTTTCCTCAAATCGTGCAGCCCTAATATTTTGTTGTTTGTTTACATTTTTGTGAATGTACCCGACTCAAACTTTAGTTTAAAAGCATAATTAGGACGGAAGCGCCACTTTTAAGGTTTACCGTATTCTCGTTTTTGGTAAACAGGCCTTTTGAATGGGAGAGCTAGGGGCACTACTATGATAGCATAAAATTAGCTATTTTTCAAAACACTAAGAAGGCTTGACACAACATGAGACTTTGCTCCAAGTATCACCAGAGGCTCTACACATGAACTCAGCATTGAGAACATTGTTTGTGTTCACAGAGTTTACTAAAAAGAAAGGTTTTGAACAACTCACTGTAGGAGTTGTTGTTTCCGGGCGCTACCATCTCTCAAAAAGTGTCAATCTCCAAATGCGAATGAACAGACTCAATAATAGGAAATGTAATTCTTATGTGAGGCTCCTTTTTCAACTACAAGGTCGATATGGTTTTTCACTAATGACTAAACAATAAATTATCTGTGTATTTATATGGAACTAAGCTTTAGGAGCTTTCCATCTTTACTCTCCTCCCTGTTAAGCTGCATTTGGAGATGTTAGCACCCGCAAACAACAACTGCTAAACTAAGTCGTTCAAAAACCTTTTTTAGTAAACTCTGTGAACACAATCAATGTTCTCAATACTTTCGTTAATGTGTAGAGCTCCTGGTGATACTTGGAGCAAAGTTTCATGTTGTGTTTGATGTGATCATAGTAGTGCCCCTAGCTCTCCCATTCAAAAGGCCATTTGACCGGAAAACGAAGATATTGTAAATCTTAAAAGTGGTGCTACCGTCCTAATTATGCTTTTAACCTGAAGTTTGACTCGGGTACATTCACAAAAACACCCATGGTTGCATTTTGCCGAGAGTTACGCTTTAACCTTCACCATCTTGAACAAGTCCCAAGTCACTGTGTTTAGACTCAAGTAAGGCTGCACCAACAAATAGGGGTGTAACAATGTGACAAATACACGTTCGGTTCAGACCTCGGTTTGTTTTTGTTTACAAGCACAGCCCAGGTAAAGCAACCAGTGCAGATGTCATTCGGTACCTCCTAAGCTGTATGTGGGTGTTCTGCCTCCTCCTTAGCCTCTGCTGGGCCCCCTCTTGCTCTGGGCTATCCTGTTCTCAGTCTGGTCTGTTGGTTCAGCCTTCATTAACTGGTCATTGGCCTCTTGATCCCTGTCAAACCGAACACAGAATGAGAGCCATAACATGGGTGAGAAAGATGTGGTAAGGTACAGCTGATTACGTGTGATACTGTATGGTGAACATCAATTTACTTTAGCTTTCTTTTTCTCCTTGGTCTTCTTAATCTTGTATCCTCCTTTCTTCCATCTTGCCTAAACAGGGATTAAAGAATTAGGGTGAGATTTTTTTAAACATTTCAACATTACTGTGACAGTACTATACATACATGTATTTGTGGTGGCTTGCCAGCATTGACCACCAGGTAATTATTTATTTAGATTTACAGCAAAAATGAAACTTAAAATACATATTTAATTACATACTGAGTGGTCTGGACTGGAGGGAGAGACACTTCTAAGTAGAGCAGGTTATTTCTGAGTTTGTTCAATTCTCTGTCCATCTACTTTTATGTGGAAAGCGAGAATGGAAACATTCTCTCTGGAAAGACAGAATGATAATGTTAAGTTGGACACACTGAATCATGAGTGAAAATAACGATCACGTTCAAATTAAGATGTTGTGGTCCACAAAGCAGTCTCTCTGTGTAATGTCATGTTGTAACTTGATACACAATCTTGAATGAAGCAGGGGTAAAACGTTAATTACAACGTGTGGTTCACTGTTCATAAAGTAGAACCAAATTAAAGTTAGTCAGCTGAGATAGCTTAGCTAGCATGTAATGTTAACTACCTAGTGTTAGGAGCAACGGAGCGTTATGACGTTTCTTTAATTACTAGTATTAGTACCTGGCTAGCTAATCAAGCTAACCTGCTAAACAGTCTAACATAACGTTACTTAGCAAGTTAACGTTACTAAGTTAACTGCCACTGTCTTTGTCAGGTCCGTGCTTGCACGAGGAAATAGGAACTTAAGTTAAACATGGAACGCTGACGTTAGCGTTAGTCAACTGACAACTATAATATAGTTAACTGTTAGCTAGCCTATATATTTAGCTAGCTAACATTAGGACTGGTGCATGGTTCACATTCAAGGCTACCGTTACCTAAGGACAGGCATAATGTTGCGCCAGATGTTGATAAGGCACATAAACGGCAAATGCTAACGTTATCCCTGCTGACATTTTAAAATTGCAAGTGTTATCTTATCTCATGTCCAGTTGATATCTCGTGAGGAAACTGCATGTAAATAAAAACAACAGTATTACTTTACCTGAAGTGAAAGCTGAATGTGAATCTTCATGGAAATGTCCTGCATTAGCTAGCTACGTTATGTTATCCACTCCACAGTGTCTCTGTGCCGTTGATCTTGACGTTAGCCCCTCCCCCTCTGAAGTCAAACAATACCATTGGTCAAGATTGTCTCGCCTGGCATGATTCATCCAATGATTTCGCAACATTCAGTTATTTGAATCTGCGCGCACTTTCATGATATCTGAAGCACAGAGACTAAAGAGACAATTTCTGTTTACATTTATGTTTTTTCAACCATTGTAAGGTCTTGCATCGCTTCACCCCCAGATTACTAAATCCATGTTGATGCTACAGAAGCCTTGGTTGAACTGTTGAGCACTAACATCACTTCCCAGTCTTTCACACATTGCATGCATTGCTAAATTAAAACAATATATAGCACACCAATGTAAGGCTTTATTCATACTTCATGTCTTTATTCACCTTATATTACCTCAGCCCATGAAAAACTCTTTATTCCCTTTGACCTGTAGAAACTGGGGAGAGGCAAAATGATTTGAGGGAGCAGTAGGACTGCACAAAGACCTGGCATTTTGTTGAACACTCATTTTGGGTCTTAATATTAAGAGAAAATAATGTAACAAATGTATCATGCACCTTCATAAGGAAAAGAATGTGTATGCTACATATTATTTCAAGTACACCAAATACATAAAAAAGAGGTTTGTCCCGCATGCATTTATTAGTTTCTGACTGAAAAAAACACTAAAAACTTCTCCAAACTACTGTATTTCTGGATTCCTAATTTTCATTTACATTCACGAGCCTCCCCTAAAACAGTTTGGAGCTTCTTAGGGGGGCCTGCCTCCCACTTTAAAAAACCTCTGGTCTAACATATTGTATTGGAAGACAGCCTCCAATGTTTTTAAAGTGGATTAACAGCCTTTTATGAAAGGCCTATGAAAAAACAGATAATTTCTCAAATAAGCATAATGTTGCAGATGTCCATACTGTTTGTCAGTAGGCATGACTTTCATAAGAGGGGACACACTTTAAATGGGCAGCCGCACATAATTCAAGATTTCTTTATTGTTACAGTAAATTACAGGTATAGGACACTATGAAGCAACATCTGGCATTACACGTATGGCTCTGTTGTGTCTGTTATGGCGTATCAACGCAGGGTTGAATTAAACTGTATGAGGGTTGGAACTAGTTGAACAAGTTAGGTTAGGTGATGTGCAAGTTAGGCAAGCAGGTATGTATTTGAGGTACTGGTGTGCATGAATATTGATTTTCCACCCCTTATAAAAGTGTAGCAGACGTATTAACGTATTAATGTTACACCTAAATGGAACACATATTGCCCAGGCTATATGTGCATCAATGCCTGTGTCAGAGGCAGAGGTGATCAGATCACAGAGGTCTTGTCAGGCGCTGGTGAGGCTTTTGAGGTACTGGACATGCATAATATTCATTCTACCCCACATAAGAGGGAAGCTCATGCTCTGAGCTGTTTGCATGACATAGACAGGAACAAACATCAGAAGCCAGAGTGGACACAGTATAAGGCATCACAGCAGACCTCAGCAAAGTAAGCAGTCAGTGGAAAAAGATGTTGGGCCTTGAATCTGAAATAGCCTCACATGGCCTCCACGGAAGTTAAATGAGGCAAGATCATCAGATGCCCCCTAAAATATTAGGATAGTGAAGATGTAGGCTGCCTGGCTCTCTGTGTACTGTATCGCCATCCTGTAGGCCTATAGGGTTGTGGGCCTATGTGATGTGAACTGTGGCTGCACGATTCTTTTGTCAACTCATTTGTCAGACCAAAACATGATTATATAGTGATGAGCATATCACTGACTTGGACTAAAACAGACATCATGTACATCCAAGGCTTGCAGTTTAGGTTGTCTCTTGTCTCTTATGCATTCCCTTAAATGAAGCTATGGCTTTGTTTCCACAAATATTTAGGTGAAAGAATCTATATTTTTACAAAGACAGATCTGAATACAGCATCTTTGTCCACATAGGCCCCAGTGGTGATTTGGTGTGATACGGCTTTAGCTGGTTGTTTAAGCTTGTGTGCTGCCAAGTTCTTTTACTGTTTGTATTACCATACATATGCTTACAAAATATTACAGTATTTTAGTTTCTAATAGAATTACATTGATCCAACTATACTTGAGAACAATGCTTGTGGGTTTGTGCTGTGGAGTGGTTGAGGCCATGCAGTGAGGGTTCATGTCAGCCTCATTCAATGCATTAAACGGGTCAGGCTGGTCCTACCTGTCTCAGTACCTCTGGTAACCCCTTTAGTACACTTCCATTAGGAGATATTGGCCAGGATGATGTTTGACAGCGATTAAAACACTAACACACAGTATGTATGAGACCACATTGAATAAGCTAAAATGGACCCCTATACATTATACCAATATTTACTTATTATTTATTTATTTTTCTGAAGAGTATCTGATGCATATATTGGATATTTAATTGTAAATACTGTCAAATGTTATTACAAAGTAAACAAACAGTATATTAATGGGATAAGTCTGTAGATATATTGAATAGTTGTGTTTAATCACTATAAAGTACTGTTTATATAAAGTAAAACTGTTATATTAATGGTTAAAGTATGTAGGTATATTAGATAGTTGCTTTTTTGTACAGTAGAAAACCAGTATTAAACAGGAATTTACTGTAAATAGACTGGATAATCATATAAAATAAATGCCTAAAGCTTTTAAGATACTATTAATGGGCTGTAAAAAGAGGGTCATTTTACATTCATTTGACATGATTTCTGTGTGTTTTACATCCAGAAATCTGTACTTTGACAGGGAGTTCTTGTGGATGGATTGGATAATCTTGTGAATTTACCAAAAAAAACAGAATGAAAACAGCAGTTTTCATTCAACTTATGTAATTTTAAGGTATTCTGCAATATTTGTCAGTGTTTGTACAGATTTATACATTTGTTTAACATTCTAAATATGTTTTATGATTACAATTCTTTTTAATTTTACAGTAGTTGGACGGAAAAAATACAGAAAATGTACAGTAAATATCTGTATTTTAAAAAGAAGTTCTTTGTAGAATAACATAAGGTTTTTGACTGTCATTTTACGGTAAGTGTTTGGCAACTTTGCTGCCAGACTTTTTACCGTTTTTTCACGATTGTTTTTTAACGTTTCTTTATATTAATTTTAAGGTTTAACTGTAAAAAAACAGAAAGATGCCTCAATTTTACACTCGGTAAAATTATGGTTATTTTTTGTCTTTTTACATAAAATTCAATGTAATTTAACTTTCAAGCTCATTAAGCAATGGAATTATCCTGTTAAACAACTATATTTTCTCATTATATCAATTTACAGACTACAACCTTTATTTAATGTGTTTTTTTTTAAATAAAAGTCTTTTTCCGTATTTTTATGGCATTAACACTTAATGTAGAAAAAACGGAAAAAAACACGTAAAATTTTACAGTAAATTCCAGTGAAATAACTTTTTTTTTTTACAGTGCATATACACAAAACAACGTTTCATCGTGGCTCAAGTGGTGTTACACATTTAAAATATATAAAAACTACATTATATAGAAACGACATACGAAACAGGCTACCTTTAGTGCACACACACATTATAGGCTCCGTAAAGTTCAGCTAAGCATACTAGCATTAGGCTTGGTGGGCTGTAAACACCGAGTATGGTCGCCATGTAACAGTCACAAACTCCAGCGGTTAGCAGTTAGTTGGATACAAATCACCCCATTTCTGCACCAGTCCGTGTTAACACAGCCCACCTTCATACAGAGCATCTCTAGCTCGGATCGTCGGAGGGCTAGCAGGCCTGGTAGCTGGACAGTCCGGTTCACTGTTGTTCAGCCATGTTTCCACGAAAGCAAAAAACACAGTCTCTGAATTCGCGTTGGGAGAATCGTTGAAGTTGGATGTAGTCCAGTTTGTTGTTTAATGAACGGACACTTGCAAGCAGGATTGATGGGACAGGTGGCCGGCTAGCGTTCGCTCGCTCTGGATGTGCCTTTTCCCCGGCTTGCGTTAGCTTCCCACCTAGCCGATGAGGATGTCCCCTACCCTGCTCGGGGTACGAGGCGAGACCGCTGGTCTCCGTGGCAGGCGAAGCTCTCGTAGTGGGCCGATTATTCCGTCTGTAATAACGTTCCCTGCATATTCTCCGATCTGTACCGATGTATCCCGGTGGTACACGTGCGGTAGTTTGAATGCACATAATTGTTGTAAAAGTTTGCTGCTGAGAAGTTCTCTTAATATATCCATGAGAGAGAGCCCTGTTTAGCGAGGATTCAAGATGGCTGACATTTCGTTTTTTTCCGGCTGAGAACGGCTCGCTTCAGGTGATGGGCGGGTTTAAAACATGCGGAAGTAGGTCCTACTACTGGCTGTAGTCTTTTGCTCTGGCCAAAAAATCTTCCGATGACGCAAAAATCGTCATTTTACGTCATCGGAAGATTTTTTCCCCAATGCAGATATCTCCTGTCTCAGGGGGATATGAGGGAGGGACGCATGGTCATTCAGAAATACTACCGGGTTTCTACTGATACAAAGCTGAATGCTAAATCGGTGAAGTATCCCTTTAAACTCAGAACTCAAATACATTTTTCACATGTAGCCCTAATCCTCTTCCGTACAACCCCAACCAATCATCCATCCATTCTCTAAAGTGTTTAAATAGCACCACACTTCAACAGTAGCATAATAAGGGTCCCTTACTTACAAAATTCTCAATGCTTCGGTTTACATGTAGGGATCCTCATTATGCTACCGTTGAAGTGTGGTGCTATTTTGAGCCTTGTTAGTGGTGTAGAAATAGCGATTTACCATCTGCCCCGACGACTAGCTTTATAAGCTAATCAGCAGTTTGCAGTATCTTGTTTAAAGCTAAGTTTAAACATTTGATTAGCGTGAAAACACATCCCAGAGAACAGTCGACTCGGTACACATATGTTGAACCCCTAGGTTAATTTTGCGCCGGAATTGTCCTTTAATGGTCTGTAACTGGTCTCTTTCTTGAGTCAGGTTGTTGTAACCGTTGTGTAACACCCAGGACCATCTCCATTTTCCAGTCAGAGTTGCTCTTGGTAACTGTTTGACTTCACATAAAGAAACACTGTCAACCAGCAAAAAAAAAAAAAAAAAAAGTTGCTGTTCTCCTCCTGTCTGTCATAAAATGTTTGCCAATCATTCAGCCTGGTAAATTAATCCCACCAGTTTACTCTCACAATAACAATGTGCAACAAAACACTAATTGGACACACACTCCAATCAAGACACAGTGGTCTCCACTTATGAAAAACAAGCGCATCAAATTCTATCTATTTTAGGAGCACACTGTCTGCATAATGCCCCTTAGTAATGAGGACAAAAGAGCCAGTGTGTGTGAAAACAACTTGTCGCCTTTCTTCATGTCAATCTCTATTAGTGTAGGAGCACTGCTTGAGTGGAACTTTGTGAATGGGGCCCATTCTTTTCATTCCTCTGCTTCGAGGGGCAACAGAGCCAGGAATTCCACCGCTCTCCCTCTCTGGGTTACTGTGGTCATGTATCCCATAGGTGGTCGCCCCTTGTCTGACTTCACATCTTGACATCTTAATATATCTCAGACAGTCACCATCAGATATGATAGCACAACGTTTGATGCTGTAAAACAGGGGTCAAAGACTGAGCTCCCTCATTAAGATGTCTTTTTTCACCACACATCAGTCTATCATATCGCCAAGAGAGAACATGAAAGATAATAGTGAAGGAAGTGCAGGCCAAGATGCTGCAAGTGCAAAGACAAGCCCTGTAACTCATGGAATGAAAGGCCTCCATTGCTACCAAGTGGGAACTGCAACATTTTATTTTGTTTTGTACTACATTCATACTACAAACTAAATCTAAGCATGTTTTAATATGTAATCTATCCATATTGGAAAATTATATTTAATAAAACACAAAACATTTGATGTTTGAGTGTAGTGTTGAGGAACATTGTTGCCCCACAATGCAATGCACAAAGAAAATGGAGCTACTCACAGTAGCAAAACATTAAAAAAACAAGTTGGTGAACAGCTCCAGGAAGCTTTTGGGAAACAAAACAAAGAAATAAGTATTACATCCTTGGGGGAACATTTAGCTTTGTCCTTGTTAATGTTTAATTGGCAGTGGTATTCGAAAAGTCACAGTTGCATTGATGTCCATCAGGACACTACTGTATAATTTCCTGTACAAAAAAGTGTACAGAAAAGTACTATGCTGTTTTTTTGTATACTAACTGCAAAAATGGTATATTAGGACAATTAGTATATAGCAAACATTCAGTGTATACAATTAATGTAGTATGGACTTGGGACACACTAATTGTTTTATTGTATACTAACAACATAAACATCATACAATACAATTTCTAGTACATACTGTAGATAATAATGTATGGAGCTGGAACAAAGTTTATGGCTTGATAAGATCAATTTCAAACTACATACAAATTGTAACCATATTTTGTTAATGCAGTACTGTACATTCACGGTGAAAAAGTGACTTTTGAATGTCAATGCAACATGCAATACATGCAATAAAAATGCAATACACAATGGAAATAAAAGCTATTTTATTTTCATATATGAATCGAGGGGTTGATTTCCAAAGTTGTATATTTTATAATTTCCCATCAAAACCTGTAAAGTACAGTTCTTTGTTGTGCACAAACAAAACAAAAAATTTAAAAAGTATACTATAAAGATTAGGTACTGAGATACTGACATTAAGCTGATGAGAGTATTGGCCAATCCACACTAAATACTTTTAATGTTATTATAAAATTCAACATTTCCATTATCAGTATTGGATTGATACTCTGCATCAGCAAATACCTTACGTTGAGGTATCAGAATTGACATTAGGAGAGAAAAAGTTAGATTGGTGCTTCCCTAAAGATTAGTTCTACATATAATATCTATAGTACTGTATAACACATTAGTTGGTTGAATAAAATAGGGATATAGATGTGTTTTTTCCCCTTCAGTCAGCTAGTTCAGTTGTATACTCTGGGTAGAAAATGAGCTCAAAAGTTTTGAGAGAAGAAATGTCAGCAAACCAGGAAGGTCTCACACACACACACACACACACACACACACACACACACACACACACTCACACACACACACACACACACACACACACACACACACACACACACACACACACACACACACACACACACACACACACACACACACACACGTTCCTCTGCATCAGACAGTATTTTGAGAGGCTGCATAGCCTGCCTCTCAAAATATTATTTTCTTAAGAATGGTGGATCAATGTGTGACTTATCTTTTAATCTAAAATTTAGTTTGAATTTAGGGTGTTTAGAAAGATCCTTTTACATTGTTTTTGTAAATTAAACAGATTAAAGGAGATACAGGACACTTCTCAGGCCATATAAACATCAACATTTCTCAAAAAGTGTTCTCAAATTGTCACTATTTTCTGCTGCCCAAGTAACTGATGCCTCATTATTTTATTGCCGTGACAAACAGTAAGTCATTTATTGTTGGTGATATGTCTTCTCTATGCTTTAATCCATTCTGAATTGCATTCTGTGGCTAACCCAATTAAACTACTTGAGGTAATCCTGGGGGAGCAGTTTTTCACCAGAGAACAATACAAACCGCCCACACCAATAGCCGCCCCTTGACAGAATGGGGTGGGTAGTGTTAGGACCCACAGAGCTACAGGAATAGAGAGGGTTTTAATGGCGGTAATCTCTTTTCCTTTGTCTTTATTAGATTATGTAATCTGGATGACATTTTAGAATAATGGGTGGAAAGTGGAAATGAAAGGAAGGCAGAGGTAAATGTAAAGAGAATGAGTAAATGAAGATGAGAATATGAAGTACTGTCCCCGGAACCAGAATTAATAATTATAGAGAAGAAAAGACAGACTTTGCGGACAGAGAATACATAGAACAAGGTTGTAACAATTCACAGGTGATTATGTAGGAAAGAGAGATGAATTCCTGTGACTCCCATACTATTCACCCATCCTTATGTTGGTACCTGCTGAGCTGCTTTAATTAGGGCAGTGTTCTTTCTCTTATCTAATTAAAATTGTATGCTGAAATAATTAATGTATGTGAGCAAAGCAAGCAGGTGGAATTTGAAAAGCTGGGCTTAAAGCATTGAAGTTATCATCAGTTTTTGCACTAAATGCGTCATTGTTGCTGTTTATAGTATATTCATTTCATTAAAGGTCCCATGGCATGAATATTTCACTTTTGAGGTTTTTTAACAATAATATGTGTTCCCCCAGCCTGCCTATGGTCCCCAATTGGCTTGAAATGGTGATAGGTGTAAACCGAGCCCTGGGTATCCTGTTCTGCCTTTTGGAAAAAGAAAGCTCAGATGATCCGTTCTGGAATCTTGCTTGTTATGAGGTCATAAGTAGCAAGGTTACCTCCCCTTTCTCTGCTTTACCCGCCCAGAGAATTTGGCCAACCCATGAGAGAGAGACATCATGGCTTTCAAACGAGCAAAGTGGCAGTTGGTCAAGGCCACACCCTCCACCCTCCACCTTGCCCCTCCCCCCCCTCCCAATTTCGGGAAAGAGACTTCATTCCGTTTACTATTTGGTGGGCCTTTCAAAATCATCTGACACATTATTATTTATGCCATTACACAAAAGCTGGGGGGCATAAACAACCATGGCAATGGTACATTGGTAAACATAGGTTACTCTGTACAGATTTTAATTAAAGGAGTCTCACTGGTTGTGATCTCAGGGATGCACAGAGGCCATCAAATATCAACTTTTACTTAGGGTTACCAAATAATCAGAAGTGGTAAAAAAAAAGCAAGTAGCCTACATTTACTCAGACAGGCTACTGTAAAGTCAAAGTCTATTTACAGGTCTTGAGGAGGACTCATCAGCACAATGGGAGATATAAATCACTGTTTTTTTGTCATTTTTATTTTTTATTTAACCTTTAATTATCCAGGTAAGTCAACCTTACCTGGACAACCTGTAACAGTCACACACTTGCACACATTCATACCTGGAAGCTGCCCAGTACCACCACCTCAGTGGTGGTGATGAGGGAGGGACAAGCGCTGCTCTTTCACTTTCCCCACCCAGATTTTATCCTGTCGGTCTGGGGATTGAACCCAAGCTTGCTTCTTTAACCTTTAGGCCACCACTGCTCCCCAATTATGAATATATATTTATGTTAACAATGGATCAAATGAATGTGAAAAGTCTAAAAATATAATTATGGAGCGATTTAGTGTCTTTCAGCTCACATGAAAGTCAAACATCTAGCAGCTAAAGCCACTTCTTGCGAAGTTGGTGGACTATAACGGCTAAAATGAGAGTGAATATTGGACTTATTGGACAGATTTTCTTTGTCCAACAACGGTTTCCAAGGTAAAAAATGAACCTTCAAGCTCAATATCGGATCGTTCTTAACAATTTAGCTACATGAGGTGCTACACTATAACTGTGGCTCATTATGATGTCATAAATGAGTCACCTTCATCTTGTACATATACCCAGAATACCTGGTATCACACAATCCAGGTAGGCTATTGCATTCATTGCAGTCCAGTCATTTTGCTATACTGGATGCAAACTGGTGCAATACCAGCTGCCGGAGTTTAACCATCAACACACAAACCTGCCACACAAACACCAGTTGCTTGAGGAGGGAAAACGTCGCAAAAAAGCCCATCCGATTCTGTTGCCAGAGCAACGCTCTTCCTCTCTCCCATCCTTTCACCAGCCCGCCTGTGCATTTTGTTAAACTCTCGCGAGACTGCGCAGTCTAGTCTAGCACAAGTTAGACCGCTCTGAATCGTATCGCGAGTATAGAGCCCAGAGGAGTTGAGAGGCGGTGACCTCATCGTCGTTGCGAGGCGGAGCGAACCGCTGCAACTTTTAGATGAACTTCTGATTTGAACAAACCGAGAGGCGGTCGACGGAGTGCACGTCAACAACAGACGCAAAAGGTGAAGAGATTCAGAGGTTTTCTGCTACGAAGTATTCACAGCCGGTTCGTTTTATCTTCACCGTGACGGTGTGTTTAACGCCCGGTGACTGACCAGCGAGAGCGTTATTTTTCCTCTCTTAAACGCCGACAAGGTGGAAATTAATAAAGGTGAGTGCACTCTCTCCTCCGTTGGTCTTCCCACTGACACAGGCGATGTCAACACTGTTAGTTTTTAGTCAAGTTGTTCATGGTTTATTTGGTAGGCCTATCTGCATTTCAGCATTTGAGTAAACGTGCATGCGATCCATACAAAGATTTCAGGCAACGCTTCGGGGGGAAAACTACACTAAAAAGTTTATCTAGCACTCGGATAATGTTAGTAACGTTACTGTGTGGTGTGTCACGGCTTATGCACCGACTTATTTTCTAGCTGGTTTTAGTTAGCTTTACTTTAACGTGCTCTTGTATCAATAATGTCGTTAGCTAAACATTTCTATGTCGGGCCACCATTCAGTTAACATGTTATGCCTCTCCAGACAATCCACAGTTTAAAATTGAGACATCGTGGCTCTTAAAGAAACAGGAACCCCAGCAAAACGACGATCAGATAAATGTAATTGTTGTTTGGTTAAGTTCCTGCGTGACTGCTGTATAATTGGGATGGCTAGCTGCAGTTGCTCTTGTGGGTTTCCTGTCCATCTCAACCTCGCTGACCATCTTTTTACTTGTGGACACAACCGTTACCAGAGAAGTACCTGTCATACTTCTGAAGCAGCTCTTTCTCTCTGAAGCTCTTCGTGCAAAGTCATGCTTGTACAGTGTAATTTGTTGCCACGCATTGCTGCCGTTCGCATGGATTGTTTGTTTGGACGTTTGCAGTGCTTCACCAAATCTCTGTAAGGTGTGGATGCACATATAAATCCTTCAGTGAAGTGCGACGTGTGTTGTTGTTGTTGTTTTTTTTGCAGGGAAAGTTTATTTGTTTCTCTGAAAACCAGAATTCTAGCTTATTAAAATGTTATTAATCATGCATAATCTGTTACTGAAGGAAACATTGCAAACCTAGGAACTTGCAGGAAATCACATATCAAGTTGAAGCATAATTTCTACCCAGTGCTCTGTCAAAACCTCTCATTAATCAAAATGGCCGTCTGTGTTGTCAAGTCAGATATGAATAGTGATATATATATATCACAGTATAACAGTGCTACATTTAAGTGATGAAGGCTTCAAACACAAAATGAACGAACTCAATTCTTCAAAAATAACTCAATATAGTCCTAGCACTCATTACAGTTAGCTTATATGCAAGTTTGTTAGTCCATGTGTCTGAGCTCCTCTCTCCCTAATGACACCCTGAGAGGAATTGTTGTTGTAACAACAATCCCCCCCCCCCCCCCCCCCCCCCCCCCCCCAACCTGTGGAGTCTGTCCCCAGGCTACCACCTTCAGCCTCCCAGGGGGCTTAGAAACACACTGCTTCCTTCTTTGACAAGTCCTAAATGGACAAGTCAAAGAGATCTCATCTCTATTTATCAGGTGGCAGGGGTGGGTCAGATTCTCAACTTGAAGCACAACAGCAGCATTAGAGGTATATTCTCTCCGAGACAGCATTTCAAATCCTTTGCCTGCTTTGCTTTGGCTACTGCAGCCCCTGTGTCGGAACCCCCCCAAAACTCTCATTTGTTAGCAGTTGAACATCTCAAGCCATCAGCGCCCTCTTGTTTGTGCCTGTGAATGCTGCGGCTGAGCAGATCTGGAGGCTGTGTTGCATTTACAATATTACGTAGGCAATTGAAATTGTGTGTAGGTGGCAGCGCACATGTTCTGTGACACATGTAGCTGCCGAATTAAAGGGGAGGTGGGAGAAAAGAAAAAAGGAAAGGGAAAATAAAAATGTCAGGGTTGCTGTTGGGCAACTAAAAGATTATGAAAGGGCTTTTGAGATGTAGAGCAGCTGAAACATCTCTCTAGGTGTTCCTGGATTAAGCAGCTGGACTTGGCTAAAAAAAACTTGTCTTCGAAAGGCTTCAACCCTCTCCAGCGTAGGCACAGTAGGGGCTCTTATTGGGAGTTTCAAATGAAGATTCTCTCAGGGCCTTTGTTGTTGCTTGCAAGCAAAGTCTTCAGCTTTATATTTGTATAAGATGCACTTTGATGAAATAGGGATCCTCTAATGTGTAGCCTAGGCCTACCTGGAACAGGCAAGGCGTTTGGCATTGCACACAAAGAGAAATCTGGCAAATGCAAAGTCAGGAAAAAGAGGACATTTCAATCTCATAGCTGGCCAGCTTGCACTTTCACTGTCTATATGCAATGCATTGCGCTGACAGGAGCTAAACATGGGGTCTTACCTGTTTACGATCTCCCACACTAGCCTCACTATGCCCCCCTCCCTTACTCGGCTACTTTCTTCCATCTCTGCCTCGTCCTCCCCTTCTGTCTCACTTCTGTCGCTATTTCTTTACTCTCCACCTCCCACAATTCCCTCCTCCCGTCACTGACATTGCCTTTCTCTCTCGTCCTGCTTCCTTTTTGTTGTGGAAAGCGTGTCAGGACCGACATTCTCATAATTTCTGTCCACATCCCTCACCTTATGTATCCTTCTCTCTTGCTCCCATTCCCCCTCCCTCTCTGTGGTCTTCATTTCTTTTCTCTGCGTTTCTGTCTCCCTCCCCTTCTTCTCTGTCTCTCTGCATGCTGGAGATTGGAATGTGAGTTCCCTCCGTTTAAGGTCTTGGGGTGGGCTGTCTCTTGAGAAATACCAGAGCAAGAAATACTCGTTAACAGTGAATAGATCACATTGCAGGGCAGAATAATTTAATAAAACTACTAGGACCTGGCTGTGTTTTTGCTGCATAGAGATTAGACAAATACTGTGCAGATTTTGACCGTAACCTGAACTTAATAACACCTATTTCAAGAGCGTTGTGTTAAATGCATCTCTGGCAATTGCAACAGCAAAATCACTCTAGGATGGCTCTAGGATGCCAGCTAATTAGCACAGACTATTATAAGCATAATTCACATTATTTGTCAGGTCTGACAGGAGACAGTACACAGGAAGAAATGGTCTGATGTTGGAAGCGAGAGTCAAGAGTACCACTGTTATGGATGAACTCGTGTCCCTCTCAAGTACTAGGCATAGGCCGGTATACGACGGTATGATAACCTTCAGCAAAAATATCACGGTTTCACGCGATAGGGAGAAAGTCAGATATCACGATATTCTTGATCAAAACCTCGATATTGTGGCGATATTCTGGGGTTGACTATTGGTGCTTTAACAAAATATCTTCACACTTAGATTTTAGATAAATAATCATCAGTAATGTGGACATAATGTCTAAGTGGGGAAAAGGCAAATAATAGAACAGCTAGAACAGACTGGTAAGTTCAGGAAAGTACACCACTTTACTGTAATGCAGCCTTTAAAACCTGTAAAAGACAATGCTTAGGCCTATGTCATATCACAATATTACGATATCCAAAATCTAAGACGATATCTAGTCGGATGTCATGATATTGATATAATATCGATATATTGCCCAGCCCTAATTACAGCTTTAAAATGTTTTTTTTTTATGTCTGGGCAAAAAATACACTGCACACTGGAAGGGAGATGGATTACTAAACTGCAGTTTCTCTCCTTGACCACTCATAAAAAACAAAACAAAAAACAGCTCATACCTTAGGAACTGTATGACGGAACATTGTTGTGGTTTTGAAACTGTGACTTTTTCAAACCGTGGTATATCTTGAAACCGGTAACCGGCCCATGCCTACTCTCAAGTGGTGACTTTCCTGTAAACAAATTGGTGGTTGCTTGTAGTAAAGGCTGATGTTGAAAACCGGAAGATAGAAATGCACACCTGTTCTAGTGAGGTGCTTGTTCGCAGGCAGACTTCAAAAAAAGAAAATGGCAAGTTAAGCACTTATAACTATAATGCATTAATTCAACTTATGACATCAACTTAGCTGTCTTTGTAAATGCCATATTGTTGATCCCCCCCCCCCCATTAAATATATTTGGGGTCTTTCACTTGAGTGAAAATATTGAGTTATACTATGAATGGGGGAAAAAGTCATCATATGGAATTTCAGACTACTATCATACAAACATAATTAATACTACTAACAAAGTCTATTTCACCACTAAACTGATTCTCATTTTTTGGCTGTGCATATACATTTCATGTAGCCATGCCCACAATACAATACAGCCAGATTAACTTGTAGCCTAATCATTATAGTAATTCAACAGATAGCTGGGCTGTCTGGCTACTTTTGCTAAAATTGCAAAATCCCAAAAAGTATTTTGTAAACATTTGATCCCTTAAGACCAGAGTGCAGTGTTGTTAGAAAGCCTAGGTCTGTGTGCTCTCTGACAAACGGCCCTTGCTGTGTTTTCTCTGATGTGAAATTATGTCTTTTGATCCATGGTCTTTTCCAGAGGATACATTGGGAACCCTGTTGAGGCTTTCAGTTGGCTGTGTCAGGGCCTTTTCATTGCAGCCAGAGAAGGAAAAAGAGGGAATAAGAATAAACAAGTTAATTTTAGCCATTCCACCTGAGGTGAGGGGACATAAAAGCTACATCTTTCTCTGTATCGGATCCATTTCTCTTTCTCCATTTTCTCCTCTCTGTCTGGTGAAATAACTTCTTAATTAGGGCTGTAAAAGTGGATTATAGCACATGAAAGCAACGCAGATTATATTTATATATAGATTGACAAGTACTTACGATACTGGTGATAGAAGAAAATTTAGATGGGTCCAAATTGTGATCCAAAAGTGGCTTGTATTAAAAACATAAATATTCCTTCTAGTCTATCAAAGCCTATTAAGGGCATAACAACATTGGAACCCTCTGCTCAAGCACAGCAGGCTGATGAAGCTAAACCTTTGAATATTACTTTTTGAACAAGGCAGAACCCAAGTTACATCTAGTGGAGTATTTCATCCTACTAACTGTTGTTACCTTCATGTGGCCTTAGACCCCTTTTTAGGTTTATGCATTGATCCAAAATGTACCAGTGTTTGAGATTGATGTGAATGGTTCAACACACATTCCGTCTAGCTTTGTGATTCTGCTCCTGCTCGGGGATTTAATGTAGGTATGACACTGCTCAGCTTTGGGTTAACACCAAAGGATAAACTCATAATAAATATTGGAATACCATGCTATTGAATAATTGTAGCATTGGTGTAACCTTGTTCTTCTAGCCCTCTAAGCCAAAGTGTACGTTGTTGGGGTAACTTTATTTTTTATAGGTATTTCACACAAAGTTAAGTATGATTCTATGATTTAGTTGTGATCCATTATAAATAGTTTGCAAAACTGAGAGAACAGTCACAACGTGGCAACTGTATGGTTTGAAAAGTCAAATGCAGGTGGAACATGTGTTTATTAATCTGTATCAAAAATGGATTTGTGTGTAAAATGGATGATTGTCTCAGAATGTTTCCGTGTCTTCGACACCATGATGACTGTGCAGGAGAACTGTAAATCTTATCCCCAAACATGTATGGTAGCATTGCCGAAATTCCCACCAACTGCCTTGCCATCTGTTGTAGACCGAGCTCTCACATTTGTCTTGCTGAATGACTAAAAGGATGTTGCTACTGTTGGCTGCCTGGGCTGGTATTACTGATGGAAGTGCTTTTCTGACCCTGCTGGATTTGTTAATTGTTGCTGTCTCTCCGATGCTATTTGGGGGAAATTAAGTTTGAGTGTGTGGAGCTGCAACCTGAAATTTATGCAAGCTGTTTGTCAGATAATTACATAGCTATTTCGACCCTCAATAGTTGAGTTGTGTTTGCTTTCAACTGTCAAGCTAATTTTAAGCGAACAATTGAAATGTTGCAAAAAAAAAAATGCAAATCAGCTGCATTTTCCATCAACTCATCTGGAGCGAATGAACTAGGCTACAGCGTAGTTTCGTCATAAGTTGAAGCTATAGTTGACGCATGGCTGTAATGCGCAGTTAACGGAGTAGAAAAATAGCGTTCGCTAGCCGGAAACAATGCATGTCACCCTGGCCATCTAACCTAATCCATGAAAGAAAAATTAAGAGATGTCTTCAGGAATTTGGTTTAATTGAGCAAGTTTAAATTGTTCTTTGATGTCCGTGCATCAAAATAGGTGAATGGAAACACTTGAGATGTGATGAAGCCAGTGTTTCCCCTACGTTGATTTGCAAGTGGCGCACCGCCACAGTTAAATTTCTGCCGCCACGCCACGGTATCAATGTTGATTGTCGGAGAATAGCGCGGACACGCGCTTCACAGGTAGAGCACAAACCCAGCCCCCCGTCTCTATTCACATGCCGGGATTCTTGCCTGCACGCCACACACACGCAGCCGAGATGTGTATTAACGTTAACGCTCACACACATCTAAAACACGCGCAGCACCTGGGAACGATACCGAGGATTACCAACGGCCGCTGGGGGGGCAGATGAACGCTAGTCTCGTTAGTGTAAGTAGGTTACGATAAAACCTTTGTGAGTAAAAAGTCAATACTTATCAATGTACTCACCTGTATAGACCGGCATAAACATGTAGAAAGTGATATTTTAATCTGCCCTGTCTGCTCTCGTCCACCGCGCTGTTTTACCAAACACAGCTCTACTCTGCTCATTTTTACCAACAAGCTAAAACAAATAAAGCTGTCGGTTGTAGTCCTAGGGAAATCTAGAATTTAAAATTTTTTTTTTTTTAAATTTGGACAAATTCTTATGAACTGAACTGCTGGCTGAGCGAACCGTCCTCTCTCTTGGAGCAGTAAATCTATGGATGTATTATAAGACCAAAACAGATATATGTGGCTACTTAATATGCACGTGAATGACGCGATCGTTACCTTCGCGTTCTTCATTCTTGATGATGTTGCTGTTTGTATTATTTTGCAACAGCATCATTTCATTGCAAATGAGGCATACAGTATGAATGGTAGCCTGCTTATCAGTCCATTCATCATTAAAGCGGCTTTTCCACGTAAACCTTCCCTTCAGCCTCTTTGACAGTGACATGTTTACCTGACAACAGCCTTTCTTTCTGCAAGCATTTTCCACCAATCAGGACGCTGCATACTACAACCATGTTTCCTTAATCACAGACTTTAACAATCACTCAGTGAACTGCCTCCTAGTCTGAGATCTTGTTCTAGCTAAAGAGCCAGATATCATTATGGAGTTTCCATGTTTTTGAGGAGTTTGCTCACACTAATGTACTGTATGTAAAAAAATAGCATTAGGCCTAATTCAGGAAGAAAATGAACATTTTGAACGAGAATAGGCATAATAGGTATACATTAATTTTATTTTCTTGATTTGAAATTCCAGCCTTGGAGTGTCTGTCCGTCCGGGGGGGGGGAATACCTGCCACCACAGCTAAAAAAAAATCCTAGGGGAAACACTGTGAAGCTGTGATTTGATTCTCAATCTGGAACCATAATTTCTCATACAATTTCAACAACAATCATGTTCAAGTTTAACAGCAATGCCCTCCAGTGGGCAAAGCTTCAGCCAGATAGGCATACATCTTTCAAGAAACTAAGTGAAGAATAATTTGAGGGATGACAGATAAAGTCCACCCTAAAGGGACTTACCATCTCCAACAGAAAACCCTGTTCACAAACTGCTCCAAACAGCTCTGCTGTAGTCCAGCCTTTACTTCAGAGACGAATGTGCGTCACTTTGTAACACAAGTTATAATGCTCGCCTAGCTGCTAGCGTGGCACTCCCTCATACTCTACTTCTGACTGGCTGGATGTCCTTACCTAGGTACTGCGCATGTGCGACTCCCAACAAAGATGGAATAGAAGTGTGATGCCTCACTCTGTAGCTAAAACGGGGAGCTCAACACACAGGGTGAAAAGAGGAGCTGCAGCAATGTGCGTTACAACAAAAATGTTTTTTGAAAATTAAACCTTGTAGACCTATTCTGATATAACCTCTAAATACAGATATGAACCTGAAAATGAGCATAATATGAGCACTTTAAAGCACATTTATTATGTAATAGGTTTTACCCGCGGAGCAATGTGCGGTACAAGAAAAATGCACTGAATTACTCGGATACACACTGCAAAATAAAAGCATGGTCAATTGTATTACATAAAGCACACAGTTCTGTTTGGGAAAAAGAACATTCAGGACTTTGACTGTGATTGATGAATGCAACAAACTGACTGGCTTTTGCTTCATGTTCCACGAGCTTGGTCAGAACTTGAAAAAACTAGTGCACCTGACTCCTGGAACAAATTACACCACTTCCTTAAAATCAACTCACTCTCCTTTTGGACAATTTAGAAATCTGGTTTTAAACCTCCAAACTCCTACTTGTAACTGCTTCATACAAGTGTACTGTCTTTTGCATCCATTCCTAATTATCCGATTAGATTATTACCAATTTAGTTTTTTGTTTCAGTGTCTTTTTTTATTTTTCTCATGATGGTGTTGCTTCTTTTCTGTGTTTTGTTTTTGTAATTGACTCGATGACATTGTAAATGAGGGCCGCCCTCAATGATCTACAACCCCAAATCAGAAAAAGTTGGGACAGTATGGAAAACACAAATAAAAAAAGAAAGTAGTGATTTCTAAAGGTACTTTGACTTGTATTTCATTGCAGACAATATAACAGCACATCATTTAATGTGTTCCTCAAGATTTATTTATTTATTTTTTTTTTCAAAAAAACAAAATTTCTATTTTGGTTCTTTTCAAAAAAAGTTGGAACAGTAAAGCATTTACCACTTTGTAATGTTGCCATTCCTTTTCACAACACTTAAAAGAAGTTTAGGGACTGAAGACACCAAGCGATGAAGTGTTTCAGGTAGTGCTGGGCGGTATACCGGTTCATACCGAAAACCGGTGTATATTTTCGTCACGATGTTCATTTTTAATATACCGCCATACCGGTGTGTTTAATAACACAACGTCCGGAACGAACATTACGCTGCGCCGCGCGACACTGTTTTAGACGGACCCTTTAAAATGCTGCACTTCTAAGCAGCGACGGTAAACAGCAGTGCACCAGAGGGACGTCACACGGAAGATGGATGCTGCAGAAGTAATGACATAGACGAACTTGTGCCAAAAAAAGGAGCCGCCGGGTCTGTTGTTTGGAGGTTTTTTGGTTTCCAAAAATCCGACGTTGACCAAACAACCGTTTTATGCAAGTGCTGTCGGGCTAAAATAGTTGCGAAAGGCGGCAACACAAGCAATTTGCTCCACCACCTCAGCTGCAAACACGTCTTGGAATATCAAGAATGTATGAAAATAAAGTCAGCAGGCTCAGCGCCCTCCACATCAGCAGGTAACACGGGGAAAGCAAAAGAAAAGTCGAGCCAAATATCACAGACGCGTTTGCTAGAGGGACTTGCTATGACAGAAAAAGCAAACGGTGGATCGAGATTACAAACTCAATCACCAACCACTTAGCTAAAGACATGGTCCCGCTTAATACAGTGGTGAGTAATGAGTCAATTAAGTCAATTTACTGCAGTAATTCCTCTCTCAACGAGTAGAAAATGCATTGAACATCTGAATATGCATGAAAAAAACCCCCGTCAAAAACCGGAAAACCGGCATAATTTTGAAAAAAAACGTGATATGAATTTTTGGTCATACCGCCCAGCACTAGTTTCAGGTGTAATTTTGTCCCATTCTTGCTGCAAACAAGTCTTAAGGTGGGCAACAGTACGGGGTCTTCGTTGTCGCATTTTGCGCTTCAAAATGCGCCACACATTCTCTATTGGAGACAGGTCGGGACTGCAGGCAGGCCAGTCAAATACCCATATCCTCTTCCTCCGCAGGCAGGACTTTGTAATGTGTGTAGAATGTGGTTTTGCATTATCTTGTTGAAATATGCATGGACGTCCCTGGAAAAGATGTCTTCTTAAAGGCAGCATATTGTGCTCCAAAATCTCTATGTACTTTTCAGCATTAATGGTGCCATCACAGAAGTGCAAGTTACCTTTGCCAAGGGCACTGACACAACCCCATACCATGACAGACCCTGGCTTTTGGACTTGTTGCTGGTAACAGTCTGGATGATCCTTTTCTTCTTTGGTCCGGAGCACATGGCGTCCATTTCTCCCAAAAAATACCTGAAATACTGATTCATCTGACCAGAGTACACGTTTCCACTGTGTGATGGTCCATCCCAGATGCCTCTGAGCTCAGAGAAGTCGACGGCGTTTCTGGACGCTGTTAACATAGGGCTTCCTTTTGGCACAGTACAGTTTTAACTGGTATTTGTGGATGTAACTACGTATTGTGGTACTTGACAAAGGTTTGCCAAAGTAGTCCTGAGCCCATGTGGTGATATCGCTTATAGATGAATGACGATGGATCGGAGATCACGGTTGTTCAGCTTAGACTTGCGCCCTTGTCCTTTACGCACTGAAATTCCTCCACATTCCTTGAATCTTTTAATTGTTATGCACTGTTGAAGGTGAAATAAGCAAATGTCTTCCTATCTTTCTTTGAGGAACATTGTTTTTAAACATTTCAATAATTTTCTCACGTATTTGTTGGCAAACTGGCGATCCTCGGCCCATCTTTGCTCCTAAAGGACTAGACCTTTCTTGGATGCTGCTTTTGTACCAAATCATAATTACAATCACCTGTTGACATCACCTGTTTCAAATCACATCATTATTTAACCAATTTACCTGATTACTAGCCCTTAATACTCCTGTCCCAACCTTTTTTGGAATGTGTTGCAGGTCTGAATGACAGGAAAGGATGTATATTTACAAATGAAATTAAGTTGACCAGACAAAACATGAAATATTTTGTGTTCACATTGTCTGCAATGAAATACAAGTCAAAGTACATTTAGAAATCACTACTTTCTTTTTTTATTTGTGTTTTTCATACTGTCCCAACTTTTTCTGATTTGGGGTTGTATAAATAAAGGTTGAATGAAAAAACTCTATATGATACTTGTATTGCACATTGTATACACACAGGGTTAGTATATCTGTAGTTTGTAAAATGTGCCATTTCCTTAACAGACTCCTGCTTTTTTCATATGCTGCTGTAGGGAAACCTCTTCTGACGACAGTCACACATGTGGGCACAGGATTAAAGGAAGACATATCCTGGTCATTGTTCATCACGGCTGGATGGACTCGCCTCTCTGATCTGAAGGAAACCGTTACTACTTAAGGTTGGGAAAGCTGTCCTCTGTTGGCAGTAAGTTTTCTTTTTTGATTAAATGATCATGCAGTGTAAGTTTTGAAGCAGCTGCCCTTTGAAGAAGAATGTATAATGGATGTTGTCTTCTTCTGTGTCATACCACACATTGCAGCTACAGCGTGAAAACGCAAAAAAAACAAAAAAGTCAACAGGCTTTTGAGTTGTTTTTCTGTCCTTGAAATTGATTCATTAAGTTTGTTGTGATTGACAGTCTCTGTGATGTCACTGTCAGTTTGAGTTCTCTTCCTTGGCTATAATGCCTGACTGAGCCACAGCAAACCAAACGGATAATCTCGTGGCCATGTTGATGTTTCTGGTAATGCGGCTGCCTGGGAGGGGTTATGTTAAGGAACATAGGCAGTTGTGGAACACACAAGTTGTGGGACACACATTTGTAGCAGAGATGTTGTTTAGTACTCAAGTTACTTTTAAAATGTCAGTTATGAAAAGAGGATCTGTCAAAAAGCTCATAAGTGGACAGTTTTAAAAGATAGATATTTTTTAAACAAAGAGTATAGGTGGTTTTGTTGGTACTATCTCTGCTTTCCTTAACAGATGCTCCTTATCAACTCTCTAACTTTGTTTTTATATTCTAATATGTATGACTAAATAAGTAACAATCAAAGTTAAAGTTTGGATAAAAAAACATCCTAAGTTATTATTTATGAAGAGTTTAACTAAGCTAAGCTGCCTCCTCATCAGGACTGTGTATGTGGTTTGATCACATTTGATTGACAGTAAGGGTGCTCCAATTGATCGGTCACCGATCGGTATCGGCCGATAATGGCCTTAAATAGTTTGATCGGTGGTCTCCATAAAGGCCGATCAGATAGGCCGATCAGATGACCCACTACCATGGATGTATTAAGAGCGCACTACTCGAGAACATTTTCTACATGGAGCTAAAATGGCGGCCTCCCTACATTCACCGGTCTGGCAGTTCTACAAGGTGTCTGAACGGCGGCAGAACAGCGGTTGGCCCGCGGGCCGGCCGCGGAACGAAGGCGGTAGGAAGTCGGCTACTGCTTTTAAAAAGCGGCTGCCACCGGTGGTGCTCTGGCAAACGACTCATTGCTATCTGGGAAAAAGACAATACATTAGCGATTTTCAATGTGTGTGTGTGTGTGTGTGTGTGTGTATATATATATGTATGTATATGTATATGTATATATATATATATATATATATATATATATATATATATATATATATATATATATATATATATATATATAAAAATTGGGTTTTGGACTTACCCCAGCATTCACTGAATATTTTCAGAGCATAGTAAAGGCTCCAAACAGGGTAAGCAGCAAATGGATATATGGATGTTTCTGGTTGGAGCTCAGCCATGGCTAGCTTGCTTACTGTGAATTTTGTGCTGGTTGTCAAGCAGCTACTTTTCACTTTCTATTTGAGGGATGGTGATGGTTTCATGCCTGTTTGTACAATGTTTGTGTTGTAATATCTAGTTCAGTATGAAGCATATCTACTATTTAGCTGATCACACACTGCTATAAAAGGCTTGTACGAAATGGCATGGATCTGGAGTCCTAGAAGAAAAGTTGCATTTGGTAAATGGTCGAAGAAAAAGAGGCATATTTAGTGCATTTTCATAGATGACATTTCACTCAGAAAAGTTGAATAAGGCTCAAGCACTTGCACATTTGTGCCAAGGAGAAAAAAGCTCTGGTGGATCTGCGTGATGCATGGGTTTGTAGGTTCCAAGGAGGTCCTTGTGCCAGGGGAGGTGAACACATAAATCTGTACTGGCAGCAGCTGCAGCAGCTTTTGGCTGAACCCTTGATAGTCTTTCCTGCTTGTCAGATCCACATACTGACACAGAGCAAAAGAGATAATGCTGATGGTAGTTAATTCCTCACTGACACTAGTCATTTTTTAGCAATTATGTTTAGGACTGGACTATATTTTGTTATTTTTCATTTGAAAAATAATTGTCACAGTTCAGGCTTTATATCGCTTGTTTGTCTGACCAATAGTTCGAAACTGAATGGCATTTCATTTCCAATTATATAAAACAAAAAGCAAATAACTTTTTTAGAAACGTGAACCGGCTAATGTTGGCCTTTTGATTTGATAAATCACTTCAACAATTCATATATCATATTGATTGTAGTTATCAATGCATTTTCTGTTAATCACCAACTTGATTAATCCGCCAATTGATTCATTGGCTTATTCTGTTGATTCCATTGCCTATGGGAATAAGCGAGAAGATCGGACCGGCTCAAGGACCTGCCGATGATTTTCTTTTAAACCAGAAAAATGAGGTTACGATGCCCAGGCATACAACATCTGGCTTGCAGGTGGTGGAAGCAGAAACCAAAACAGGAAAGTGGCCTGTCATGATCTGTAGTGCTCACTGCAACCTCTCTGCTCACTGGGCTCATCCAAGAAGGGGAGTGTTTTGGCACATACGGTGATGGCCTTGAGAGCCAGAGTCGAGTTTCCATTCTTGGGTTAATAGATTTCAGGTTTATGGCTTGGTAAAGACCATATGTCTGGTAAAAGTGCTTCAGCATTTTGCTAGGCACATCCCATCATGCTTTTAGTTGGGTGTACAATGGCATGCAGTCTAATGTGTGAGAATGCTGTGTGTACACAATAGGGATGACCTCATTGTTTTCATCTTCATCTAAGCTCAACTTGCTGAAGAACAATGAAACCTGGTGCCATGCTACCCAAACCGTTCCCCCGTGTGTGTGTGTGTGTGTGTGTGTGTGTGTGTGTGTGTGTGTGTGTGTGTGTGTTTACATCCTCATCATATCGGTGCATCTCTAATATTTAGGCAGGGCTGAACTGGTTAATGATTATTTGGACAATCAGGATTGGCAGTGTTGGGCTTCACACACTGGGGTATGTTGTTGCAGAGAAGCCAGCTCCAATAGGCTTTGTTCCTGGTGTCAGTTAGTGAATGCAGTCCTAACCCTGCTGACCCTCCTGAACTTTTGCTCGGATAGCCTGTAAACTGAGGGGAAATCTAATTCATGCTTTCATTTCCAATCACAAAGACCCGCTGAGTAAAGATGGCCTGTATTTTAGTGTGATGTGATTTTTGTCTTTTAAATTAAAATGGTTATAGCTGATTAGTCTATTAGTCAATCAACAGATGACAAACAACTATTTTGAGAACCAATTAATCATTTTAGATATTTCTTAGGCACAGATGTCAAACATTCTCTGGCTCCTCAAGTGTGAGATTTTACTGCTTCCTTAAAATCAACTCCGTTGCCTTTTGGACAATTTAGAAATGTGGTTTTCAACCTGCAGACTTCTACTTTTACTTGCTTTAATATTGGTACTTTCTTTTGCATCCTTATTATCCCAACTTATTTATCAAATAATTTTTCAAATTCAGAAAGTTTTATTGTCTTTCTGTTTTTCTTATTTCTTATTATTATTGTCTTTTCTGTGTTGTTGTTGTTGTCTTTGTAATTTGACTCTATGACATTGTAAATAAGGGTTGCCCCTCAATGATCTCTTAAATATAAATAAAGGTTTAACGAATACATGAATATAATAAGCTAAATATCCTTGAGTTTTCGACTGTTGGTCGACAGTACAAGCAATTTGAAGACGTCATCTTGGCCTCTGAGAAATTGTGATCGGAATGTCATAGACCAATCAATTAATCGAGATAAAACAATTGTCACTAGTCACTAATAATTGTGACTGGTTGATATGGAAAATAATAATTAGTTGCAGCCCTTAAAAAGTGCTTTTTTGTCACCTACCACCAGAAACCTGCTGTCATCCCTTAATTCTGCTGAAAAAACTCTTGACACATGAAGCAAGTGATGTTGACCTCGTCTGTCAGAAAACCTCCCTACTCTCCTCCTCTCGCACCCGTTTTCTCTGCACCTCCCCCTATCACCACAAATACAGACTGTTGTTTCCTTGTTACCCAGTCACTCAAATTGAGCGGGCCGTTGCGTTGGAGTGCTTTAAATGGTCATCGGAGGCGATTTATCACACAGAGCTTTGATCCATTCCAGTGGCATTCTGACAACTTCTAGCTAATGCCTCCGCTACGTCTCTCCAGCTGCAAGGAGGAAAGCTCAGTCAGTGGTTTATGGATGTGAGACGTGTGAGCTTAAGCAAGCGGCTGTTTTTCATTAAGAAGCAACTGGCGCATGGGAGAGTTGACTGCCCTAGCGGTTCTTTCCAATGACAACGGGCAAATCTAGAAGTAAAGCATCTTCAACGTGTGCCCACAGGGCTGTTCTTAATGAAGTGACTGCCTGAAGTCGTTTAACATCTCATAAAGCGTTTGAGGAAAACAGCCACGGTTGAGGAGAGGTTGAAATGAAGGGACTTTCTTCAGCCTGCCTCTCTTGTTTTCTATGTTTTATGGTCTCATCACATGCTGGTTTGAAATCAATTGCAATTTTTGTTGCAGTCATACTTTGCAGTCAGTGAGTTAGACAACAGACTAACTCAAATAACTGTTTGTTTTGGGTTCCTATTGCTTCATGAATTCATGTGTATCATTGCACCTGTGTGTAGGATTATATCTGATTGTGAAAGGCCAGGTGTTGAGATTTAATGGGATATCAGATGACTTGAATAGCATGATTGTAGTTGGACATCACAGTCTCTACCCAGGATGAAAAGAGTATCTAGAGGGTTGTAGCTCAAAGCATCACCGGGTTCTCAATGCTTCCTGATATGAGATTCAGTAAGCTAATGTTGCCAGGCAACTGCTGCAATTCCACTTTTGGTAACTATTGCTTAGTAACAATATTTTTTCATCCAAAAAGCAAAGGCAGAATCACTAGTGGCACCAATGATGGCTACAACTCTGGAATCTAATCACCCATTTTAGGGATTTAAAGAACTGATGGCAGTATATGCCCCACACAGACTATGTTTTATTCAGTTGAATGAATTAGAAAAACAAATGTTGGGGAAACATAGGAACCCAATAAGATGCTAGTCAATGCATTTCTATGTTATTTATTTATTTATTTCATATCTTATTTATTTGTTTTAATTTTCCAAAGCTGAATACTCCACAAAAACCCTTACAGGTTGTGTCAGAGCTGGAGCACTCTTGTCTCACAATGCACCTCTGCCTACAAATGGCCAATGGTGCACTAGTGGGAGGCGGAGGAGGAGGAGAGGGGTAGTGTGAACAGGGCCTGCGGGGGTGGTGCGGTTATATAATATCAGATGAACCCAGCTGTGCTGTGTTGTTTAGCCCATGGGTGAAGTGGTGCCAGCCAAGCTGACTGATGAGTCCACCTGCGCTCATCAAAGTAGGTTCTGCATTAGGGTTAGTGCTGTACCCAACTCAGAATTTTGTCATTTGACTCTGGTATGGCTTCTCAATATGAACATTTGGCTCTTGGTTCCTTTTGAAATATAGAGTATCAAGCAACACTTTATTGAACTGCCAGATCTTTTGAACGGTGTTTGGCGGGACGTTCAGGGCGACAAATACAAGCCAAGTTAGCCCTCCGAGCTAATGTGTGCTTACTACTGCAGCTGAATGAACACCTTCGTACCAAGATGGCCAACACTCTTTATTATTTATTGATCTCCCATATTGACAATCTATGCATAATGCATCATGTCTTCCGTTTTTACCCTTCACAATAAAAGCCCAACTTAAATTCACTCAGCATACCCCGAGAAACTAAATAAGATAGGCTGCACTACGCTAAAAACATTTCTGCCGACACTAGATATCAACACGCAGACAAACAAAAACCAGAGACTATATATAGTATTAAGCTGCTGTGAGCTGTAAATTCACCACTTCTAAGTAGAAGAAGCCTCCGTCTCACTCAGATTCACCCTGGACCTGGGTTAGTTGCCTGTACCCGTCGCGGACATCTTCACTGAGCAGACGGGACGACGTAGTAGACTCTGCAACTACTTCAGGGGACATTTCATACTAGCTGACAAAAAAAACCAACCCCTAACTAGGGCTGGGGCGATATGGACCAAAAGTCATATCCCGATATATTTAGGCTGAATATCTATATACGATATATATCCCGATATATATCCTTTTCTTCCAGCTGTACGGAAAACAGCTTACAATTCTCTTGCACAGAGAAATGGCCCGGGTGACGCGCTTGTCATTCATGCCATGTCAGAATCATAAAAAAACTATAGAACAAATGTGCAAGAAATTTGACTCTGGTTTCACTTTAACACACTCATACAACCAAGTGCTTTCCAAAATCAAGCTTTAGAAATATTCTACATAATACATAATATTATTTTCTCATGTCATAGTTAATTAATCAACAACAGTCCTAATCGTAAATATCAAACATTATAGGCCTATTCATTTATTTTCTGAATTTTAATCCTGTGATTTGTATGTATCATTATTTTTGTATAATTTATAAATGACTATACTGTATGTACATTTTACTCATGTTTCGTTTTTGTTCTTAGTATTTATGCTACTTTTTAATGCTACTGCACTCAGCAGCGGCTTGGAGCAACGATCACAGCGCAAATTTGAACTATATCGATATATGCGATATGGTCTAATTCTATATCACATTTAAAAATATATCGATATATTTTTTATATTGATATATCGCCCAGCCCTACCCCTAACTAAAACAACTGCTTAACTTCAAGAATCTCAGTTGACCGAAGGGGTCACCGACTGATGATTCGAATATTCGACTTTCAGGGGGCAGCCCTTATTTGGGTACAAGTCAATGAACGCATTGACACTAAACAGACTGATCACATGTAGTCAGTGGATCAGAGGCAAGTTGAAATGGGCAAAACTTGAAATGGCAGCAACAACATCCCCTATTCCGGCACTGTGTTTCCATGGCAGCACAGTTGTGTTGTCAGAAACCTTGGAGTGTAATGATAATGCAGGGTTCTAACAACGGTAATTAGAAGCCATTTTTCTTTTTTTTCTGTAGCGCTCTCTTATCCCTGCAGCCACTCTTCAGTGTTGCAAGCACCAAGAAGACATATCCTTTCATCTTGTGTAGAAAAAGGCAGCTTACACTAGTTACTACTATCTTCTTCCCTCATGTTAGCAATGTGTTACACAGTGATTATGGACAAGAACCTCTGAAGACTCACTTACTGTTAATTTCCCCAGCTAGCTGGTGTGTTTCTTTTGGCACACAGCAAGAGGCTTAAATCTTGAATAAAGACTGAAAAATACACTACAGGTGTCTTCCAGGAAGGGGCCTTTCCCCCTGCAAGCTCTATTGAAAAAGCCTGTATCAGAGTCACTGCCATTAAAAGTAGGGCTGCATGATTTGGAGAAAGTCATATCTTGAACATACGAAGTTAAACGAGCATAAGAAATACATAAACCAAAATGTGCAATACTTTTTTAAATAACTTCATATTTCAGAAAATTAAAAATATAAATTCTTATTAAATTAATACTTTTTATAAGCCCTTATAAACAATGAAATTCAAGATGGGTGTAATAGAATAACTAGTAATTAAGTACAAAATATACTTTTGTACAACCTTCTTAAGGTCTGCATGCTCTGAACCCCTCTACACTTCTGATACTCACGTGAACATATGCGACACCACGGGACAACGTAATTCAGAGGGCAGATTCAACGTAGATTCAACACAGAACCATAAATCAGGCATTAGTGAGGGCGAGAAAGGCAGGCGAGTGAGTGACGTCAGTACCTGAGTGGTGAAGCGAGGAGACTGTGGGCGGTCTCGGAGTTATCGTAGCAACTGCGTGAGGGAAAAGCAAGAGGAAAAAAAAGAGATGGCAAAGATGATGTTAAGTGAGTTAACGCAGAACACCGAGCTTTTTTAAGACACGGTGGCTTCATCTGTTGTTAATACCATCGGTAAAGTGAAGGGTGTTACAACGTTGAGACGTGGCGCACACAGCACACCTTTTTTGTTTACTCAAAAAGCACATTTTTTGCGGTTATGTAGGTGCAAAATTGACATAGCGATTGCGATTAGATTAATCGTGCATCCCTAATTGAAAGCTCATCATCTTGCCCTCTGAGAACTCTGTAATTAAATACGTTTTTTACAGCTGGAAAGTGGGTCTTTTCATAAAGCTGGGCTGTCTATGCAGTAGAATGGGGCAAACATTTTAGAAATCGGTGCTACATGATCAGAGAAAAAGCTGTGGTATTCTCTTTTACTCAAAAGATAGGAAACCTACTACCAGAATGGACTGTACCACACCGGACAAATAAACGCTCCTGCTGGTGGGTGAGGTAATGCGAGCTCGGCGAGCTTGTCAGTATTGACGCAGAATGGTTGCCGGTAGGCATGTGCCGGTATCACTTTTTCATGCTGCGATTAATTGAGAGAGCATTTATCACAGTATACGGTATTATCACGATATTGTAATTTTACAAGAGAAACAGGTTACAAAAGAAACAAACTTCAGTTTTGTCCTTTTAGTAACTAAAAATTTTTTTTTTATTTAATTATTATTATTATTCTGCCTAACTTCCATTATTAATTACATAACTTTTAGCTGAATATTGCATTTTTTGTTGATAAAATACGAGACGCAATACGAGTTCATGCTAACTCTTAACTCTTCCTACATACAGCAAATGGAAATAAGTTAACGTAACTTTGCCATCCTGTCTTTCAAATAGTTGTTTTATCAACATGAGAAATAAAGTGTCTTACCTTTATCTCCCTGAATTGCAGTGGATGGTTGTCACGAATATGAGCGAACATGTTAGACGTGTTCCCTTGCTTTGCAGCCACTTTCTGTCCACATGTCTTACACAAAGGGAAACTGTCTTCGATCAGCAATCCCTCTGCATTTTTTTGGAACCCAAAATATTTCCAAACATCTGACTTTACCCTTTTTGAAGGGGGATAAATTGCGATAAATTGTCGGCAGCGTTCCTCCTTCCGCCATGCTTCTTCTTCATGTGAGAATTTGACTGCGGCGTCAGTGGCCGTGGCGCGCACGTTCTCTTGCAGTGTGATTCTACATGTGACGTGAACACTGTTTACATCCGGGTGCGCTCACGTGTTCTGCGCAGCATATACGCAGTGTTTGTTCAAGCGGTTGATGGAAAATAAGCTATAATGCACGTTCTAAAAAAAAAAAAAAAAAAAAAAAAAAAATTTGGATCTATTATTTTTTACGGTATTTTGAAGTGCCCACGATAACAATATCGTGTATATTCATTATTGTGATTTATCGAATTACCGAAAATCGGCACATGTCTAGTTGCCGGCTGTTAACAATCTCGTATAACAGTTAAATGGTAAGTTGAAATATGTTCCTGAGGTGAGAAATAGGCAATACAGTAACGTTATCTTGGTTTATATTTGATCAGCGCTCCCTTTTATATGTGATTGCTCAGTTCGGAGTTTAAGTAAAAGAGAGAGAGAGAGGCAACTGAGAGAGAGAGGCAACTGTCTCAGGATTAAAAAAACACAGGACTTTCACCCAGGAGAACGGGGATCGTGTCCCGCGTGTGATGTTTCCTTTTTGTTCTTTTCCTAAACTCAACCGGTTCTTCTTTTCCTAAACCCAACCCGTGTGTGACGTTTCCTAAACCCAACCGTAGCGCCATGATAACGCGTAGCCTTGCGATAACACGCCACGTGGCTTTAGAAAGTGGCGTGTATGTTTACGCTGTGACGTTGCAGACTGCCGTCCGCTGTATACAGCGTAGACATACATGCGGATAGCTCAAAATGCGTACAGATAACACGACACTTGGCTTTAGGAAAGTGGCATGTATGTTTATGCGAAGTCATGATATCACGTTGGTAAGATGAAGTTTACCATAGTTCATTTACACATACTACCAATATTATTATGATACAAAGCTGGTTGAATATCCCTTGAAAGTATCCCTTAAATGAAGAGGCATCTGTGTTTTATCCTGAACTCTGATATGGCATTACAGTTAGACACACAGGCAAAGTGGCATTTACCATTTAATAAAAGTTAGTTTTAAACAAACACAGGTTAAACTCAAACTCCTCTATACACATCAGCCATTAAAGGACTATAACCATTGAAAGAAATGTCAGCAGCACTGTCGGCTGTGATCTCTTTGTGTTGTATAGCAATTTGTTATAGCCAAAGGAAATCTCCAAACTATAAAATATGAGGTTCAGCTCTTGATGTTTGGTAGACATGTTGAGTGAAAAGCTTTGTTTATGTGTCTATTTTGGTGTGCCTGTTGTTGTATTGATGAAAAAAAAGGCGAGTAGATTTGAGTCGAGCAGGTACCATGTAATGGAAAAACATAAACATAAATTACATACGGATACATGGATAGCAACAAAACTGGTTAGAGATGAGGCGGAGGGTAGAGTTAAGCAGGGGAAGGAAGATACATGGAACATAAAAAGTTGGGTTTAAGCAGGGAGAATAAAATGATAAAAAAAAACATTTGATCTGTACAAGAGGAAAAGGCAGCGGGTGGAGAGACAAATTAGTGGAGCAGAGGTTTCAGAATGATGAGCGCAAGGGAGGGGAAAGGTGGACCTCAAGAAGATCCAGCCCCCGCACTTAATTGTTTTGTTTTGGCAGGAGAAGCCCCAGATGCCTGTAGTCAAGCAACGGCTTTACCCTTTCTTTGGTTGTGAGCTGAGGTTGTTGTTGAGTAGGCCGTTTATTCAAAGTCCTTTTCTCTGTTTTGCCCCTTCAGGAGGTGCAAAGCTTCATCTGTCAAAATGTCACAGGGCTTGCTGTCTGCAGCCCTATTGTCCTCCCATCCCTAACGTATAACGACGATTAACCAGGAACCCCTGCACACTTTTTCTCACGGCCATTAAACATGCACTTGTCAATCTGCCTCCTCGTCTTGTGACCGATGGCCTCAGCCAATAGCCTCTCAGCTGGTTTAGGCTTAATCGATACAAGTGCAGGTTTTCTACCTCAGTGGTCTCCAACCATAGGCCTTTGACAGACGTATCTATGCCTAGTTACATCCTGCACCATCAATTTTAACTAATTGGAGATGCATTGCATTTTAAATCAGCTGCCATTGAGTCTGGTTGAAAAAAAAAAAGTACACATGGCTCTCTAAGATGGTTTGGGATAATTGCTGTTTAGTCTCATGGTGCATGCATGCTTTAGCAAACTATAGCTAGATACATCATCGAGTATATGTTTCTACACCTGTATCTATTGTTAAGGATAATTAAATATTTGCCAAAACTGATGTGAGACATGGTTGTGAAGAGTCACTAAAAGAACCACCTTTAGTTAAGCGCATAACTAGGGTTGTGACGGTATAGTGTTTTTCTTACCGCGGTGACGAAGCAACATATCACCGCGGTATGGCGGTTCACCACCAACCCCCTTATGAGAGTAGCGTAAGTTAGAGCGAGAATGGCAGGGTGCCTTAAGTGAGTGACGTCAGTGCCCATGTGGTCGCGCAAGGAGAGCGAGCGGTAACGGAGAGTAGCATATGAGTGCCGCTGTGCGGAAAAGCGAGAGGAAAAAGAGATAGCAGAGATGATGTAAAGGGAGTTAAAAGTGAACAATAAAACAATAAGTTTTAGCTTCTCAAGACACAGTGGCTTTATCTGTTGTCAATACCTCCGGTAAAGTGAATGGCGTTACCCCCAAAAAACATCAGCTTAACCCTTAGCACAGAGTTTCCATTTCAGCTCAATGTGAGAGTAGGCTATTTACTGTGTTTTGCTGTCATTTACGGCCACTCTACTTTCTCTCCTCTCTGTCGATCTATTCCACAGGCTCTTTTGTCAATAAAGTAGCCTAAAGAGAAAAAAAAGTTTGCTGACAATGCCGAGGGCAGACGCACAGCGGTCTTAGCAGCTGAGCAGACAGAGAGCAGAGGCACATAAGCCTGCTCTGGAAATATGTCACATAAAATTGTATGAAGGGATGCTTTTTGAAAACATGATATTTCTGACAATAAATGAAACATTTTTGAAATGGCATGTCTATTTTGTCTCGGCGGAGCTGAGATGAGAACAATCGGAACCCGGCAAAAACCCGCGCAGCACTGCAGACAATTCATCACTGCGAGACAACCACATAATGTCTAAGTGTCTACGTCGGTAGGATTAACAGATAAAATGCCTTCTCCTAAAGCTAAACCCCCCCGTTCGCAGCAGTGGAAGCTCGGTGCTTGGAAGCTCCAACGGCCGCTACGAATTCATGTCGCTGACCAAGCCGTTGAACCGGTCTCCTCCAACAGTAGGAGCCACTCGGCGTCGTGCGTGTGTGGGTGTGGGAGATGGAAGTTTGTGTGAGGTGGATAATGATTATTGCTTTCATTACATTTCATATCACACAATATCTGTTCTCCTGTAACTTCCGCAAGCAAAAAGTAAAAAAAAATATGCGGTGATGATGTCACACCGCGGTAATGGCACGTCACCGTCAGATTTGCGGTGATGCGGTTATCGTCACAGCCCGACGCATAACAAGATTAAGTAGTATAATTATTGTGCTACATCATGGGTTTGGCTTGAATCAATTCTAGGGGAGCTCTGCTATTTTCACGTTTAGCTACTCGCTACCAGGAATTTAAAGGTAGAGCTGAGCTACACCGCCAATCAACGAGTGATCTTTCTGTTTGTCAGGACATGGTAATTTGTTTATGCCTTTTTTTTAGGGATGCACCGATCCACATTTTTTCACTTCCGATCCGATCCCGATACCTGAATTTGGATATCGGCCGATACCGATACTATTCCGATACCAGAGCTGTGTTTGCTTTAATATTGTTATTATCATTATTGTTGATTTTATATGATGCTGAAATAAACTCCTCTCAACGGGCAAGTATGATATGGACGTACGTATGCATGTATGTCCCAAAAGGCAACTTGAGCTAAGTATAAGGTCAGAAAAGGAAGTCAGAAAAACAGGAAAAATCTCATTCTGAAAACAGATATGCACCTGTAAGAGTTTCAAATTGATTGTCATGTCAATATTTATTACATTCCCAAAATGTCAAATACTTGAGTCTTGAAATATAAGAAAAGTGCAAGTGTAAAAATCTCTCTCTCTCTCACACACACACACACACACACACACACACACTATCAATAAAACAGTGTGAACAGCGCAAATCAAGCACACTGGCTCTTGTAGCATCAACAAATCAACGTTTTAAAATGTCAAATATCTGAAATATAAGAGAAGTGCAATAACTGTAAACATCTTACACACACACACTTAGATACACACACACACACACACACACACACACACACACACACCTCTGTTTTCACGGCTGCGCAGCGGCTGCTCTGAAACAGCGGCCGCCGGGAGACGATCCGGGGTCTCTGGGGGACGCAACAACGGGGAAATGAAACGCCACACGCCAGCGACAACGACCGGGACAGACGGTTGTGAAAGTCCTGTTTTGTTTTTGCATTTTGCCGTCTTGCTCTGCGGTGTTTCCACTGTGAAGTATTTCCAAACAGCGGACACACAGGATAGCATCGAGCTAGCCACAATGCTGCTCATGCTACTATCCTGCTAGCTGGCTGCAAACTGCGGAATGGACTTCCTGAGCGGGGACGTGTCTCATAACTCTGTGTCTCATTGAGCCGCGCCTCCGTTCCGGAAATCTATTCCACAGTTTGCAGCCAGCCAGCCAACCAGCAGACCAGCCGTCAGGAATCACTTTTGGAGCCATTTCAGCAGACAACGTTAAATTGCAGACATGGCTCGTGGTATCGGAAATCTCCGCAGGTTGGATCGGGAAAATCCGATACCTAAATTTCGCTGGTATCGGTCCCGATACCGATACTGGATCGGATCGGCCCCATCCCTACTTTTTTTCTTTTCTTTTTTTACACAAATGCTCGTTCTCCCCTGTTAAGTTCATCAGTTAACTTCAGCTGTCAGCCCACAGAACTTGTCAGACATTGTTTTTGGCTTTACCTGTTAATGATGCTACCTGGGACTATGTCTGGTGCTTTGAGATTGTTTAGACTGTCATCAAAATAAGGAGAAGAGCGAGAACAAAACGCTGGGCTAATTGCTGTAAATACTGTGCATGTCTTCAGATGTCAGGATTAAAAGCATTAGCGTTCTTTTGCCTCTTTCTCCCTCTTATTTACTTTAATCTTAGAGCTGCAATGTTTTTCCTATGTCTTGTTTAGGAGCTGTTCTTCCTTGTCAAGCATATGTGTGGCACACATCTCTGACTATTATTGACTCCTGACTTTATGTCCTATGAAATAACACACCTGCAGATTTGGCTCAAAATTGTAGGATAGAAATCTGATCATATTGTTCAGTAACACAAAAGATCCATTTGCTTTTGCAACTGGAACGTTTGTGTTTCTTTTTGGCTGAACCAAACTTTCAAATCAAAGAGGACACAAACAAGCTAATTTTGAGAAAAAGCTGTTTTTTACATGAAATTACGAATTTTGTTCAACAAGAATCTGTGTTTATCTGTACCATGGAAAAAAGGGTTTAGTTCATTTTCTTACTTTTGCCAGCAGTAGCTGTGACACACTGAAAATAGTGCGTTGCAAAGCCCACTTATCACTAAGGGTGCTCCGATCGATCGGTCACCGATCGGTATCGGCCGATAATGGCTTTAAATAGTTTGATCGGTGGTCTCCATAAATGCCGATCAGATAGGCCAATCAGATGACGCACTACCATGGATGTATTAAGAGCGCACTACTCGTGAAAACATTTTCAACATGGAGCTAAAATGGCGGCGTCCTACATTCACTGGTCTGGCAAGGTGTCTGAACCGTCGACTCATTGCTATCTGGGAAAAAGACAATACATTAGAGATTTGCAACGTGTGTGCCAAAGATATACCACGAGGTGGAAAGCTCCAAAGACATTTCAACACCACCAACCTCATCAGACATTTGAAGGTTAGTCACAGAACGGAGTATGAGGAGTTTTCAAAGTTAGCTAACGCTAAGGCAGAGCGGAGTCGTGTAGCTAGCAGCTCCAGCGCCGCTCAAACAGCTGTTTCCCTGTGTGTGTGTGTGTGTGTGTGTGTGTGTCGGTCCTTGTATGTGTGTCGGTCCGTGTGTGTGTGTGTGACGGTGTGTGTGTGCTGAAGGAATGCCTGCAGTAATTTTCAGTTCATAAAAGGGATCGTTGATCGGTATCGGCCGATACGTCTTCCAGCAATCGGTGATCGGCCCCAAAAATCCTGATCGGAGCACCCTTACTTATCACAAGTGTTACTTTTTTCATCCCACTGGAGTTTGCAGACCGGCATATGGTTCAGTAGTTAATAAAAATATAACCAGCAAGAAGGATACATAATCACCTTGGAGATACTTATCCAAGTGTCAGGAGAAATGTAGTGGGGTGAAACTAGGTGCAAGAATTTTTATGGGGACTTGGCTATGCCATGGCTACAGCTGCCACTGCTGTTGTTTATAGTGTGAAACCTAGTTAAGAGAAGATAAGACAGAGAGAAGAAACTTTAAAAAAAAGAAAACATGTTTTTGTTGTCAGGCTGTTGTGGGCTGGAGTTTTATGAGCTTTGAGGCTAGGGATCTAGTAGCTGTGATATATAGCTTTCATTATCAAGGTTTTACCACTCTGTTGGTTCCCAATAGACACCACACAGACTGCTTACACTTGAGATCACTGTGGAGACTTGTACTTTGCCAGATTGTGGTGAGACAGAGGTGCTGAACAGTTAAAATATCATTTTCTAAGGAGCATCTGTGACCACGTGGATTAAATCATAAAGCTGCACCAGGTCTGTAGGGGCGAAGTGCAGGTGGGTTTTTACACACACACACACACACACACACACACACACACACACACACACACACACACACACACACACACACACACACACACACACACACACACACACACACACACACACACACTCTTCCTTGGCTACCTGGATTTTTGATATTTGTGATTTTCCTGTGCTCAATGTGAAGTGCAGACGAGGGCGAAGTGGAGAGAACGGAAAGGTTTTTCCTGTTAAACTTGTGAACTCAAGTTGGGATTTTACACTTCTCTCCCTCTTTAACATCTTCTTTTCTGTCTCACTTTATCTTTTTATATTCTATCTTTGCCCTTAACCCCTTTTTTTTTACTCAGATTATTTTGGTTAACACTTGTAACTTTCTATTTTCTCTCTCTCTTTCTTTCTCTCTGGTGTGATTTACAGTTGTAGCAGAGGATCTGCTACTTTGGTCATGCTTTTCTTTCTTGCCACATTTAGTCAATTCCCCTCTGTGCACAGATGATTCCCAGGCTTCTTCAGAGGCATCCCTTTTCTTTTTTTTCCCCCCTCTGTCCTTAATTCTACTCATCTTTTTGGCTCGATGGCAGTGATATTTTTGGCTATAAAAGCAACCACATCGCTGCCATGGCACTTGAACTTCTCAGTACTCTTGTGATTAACTTTAATTCAATAGGCTCTAAGTATGTTGACCTGTGAAACATTTCACAAAGTTGGATAGTCACTCACATTTAAGCAGTCATAAGCTCACACTTCTGATGACTATAACTATAACCGTGATGACAGTAAATCGGAGGCTTTTGTGGCTGTTGGGTGAACTCCCCTGGCAAGTCAGGAGCTTCACGAATAGCTTGGCCCGTAGAAGCTCACTGGCCGTCAGTGCATCACTGAATAGCAGCAGCAGCAGCTAAAAGCAGGCCTAATCCACGCTCCACTCTAAAGAAGGTTTAACCGACAAATAGATTTGATACAGTGGCTCCGCCAGCCTGTATCCCTGTTTTCTGCAGGGCTGAATAGTGTGGGAGAGGAAAACTGAAGCTTATGTCCCCATGACTGAAGAATGTGAAAAGCAGGCAGCTGAGACTTGATAGAGAGCTGTGGCCCAAACAATAAATATAGGTTTAGACTGGGCAGAAAGTGAGGATAGGTGGCAAAGGAACAAAGCTGCTTATGTTGGCTCGCGGTGGCTTTGAAATGGAATCCACCAAGAATTTGTGTTTCTGCAAGTTCTTTGAGCTTCTCTATACACCTTCATGGGTCTTTATAGAGCACACTTCTTTAATCTGTCTATGGATCACATTGAACCCCACACTTTATTTACTCACTCCTGTAATGTGGGGCATTCTCTTAGTTTGGGGTGCGAGGTTGGTATTTTTATGGGCCAAAGAAAGGTGTTGATTTTACATCAATGCAGTGCAGTTTTTCTTTTCATTGTTTTGGCATTTGTAAAGCACTGCCATCTGAGGATTAGAGTGTGTTTACATAAGAAGTACTTACAAGGTGCTAATTATTCTTCCACGTTAAACGTACAATATGTAACTTTCTGCCGCTAGGGGTCTCTCAACCAAAACAATGTATTGTAAACACGGACTTTTGATGACGTTGGTAAATTGCGTGGAATTATGGGAGTTGTAAACACCTTCGCTGATTAGAATGCATCTGTTCACGGACACGTTTACCCATTCAAATGTATTCACTTTACGTGTAGTAACATTTATTCATGTCATTCTAATAACATAGCTGCGTTTTCCCCAACATAATTTTTTTCTTGATTCGATCTGTATTGGTAGCTGACCAGTTAGCTAGCTAGTGAGCCAGCAAGCTAACGTTAGCCAGCAGCTAAACCACAGTGACTATCACAATATATTTCACATGTCACTGTCACGTTTTGAATGGTTTCAACACCGGGGTGGGACGGGGTTTGTTGTAACGCTAGCTAGCTACTCAACGAGCCTGAGAGACAGGTGTGGGTGCTGGTGGGGATTGCCGGGGGAATCTCCGATGGCCGATGTGCAGCAGCAGAACATCTCCAAGCTGCCCGGAACGATCTCCCCCTTCACTTTTCTTTAATCTTAACCATTCGTTTTGGTGCTTGTCGGGTTAATTTAGCTAACTGTAAAGACAGCTAAACGCGAAGCGGTGAGAAATTCAGCAGGGAGGAGATTTTTGGCAAGCACACACGGAGACTAGCTAATATTAGCTATGGATGGCCGCTGTTGCGACTCGGATCTGGGTCTGATATGGTCTGTTTCCCGACGCTTCATTAAACTGCCGTTAGTGTCGTAAGCACCCGGCACCGGAGTTAAAGGGATACTTCACCGATTTAGCATTCAGCTTTGTATCAGTAGAAACCCGGTAGTATTTCTGAATGACCTTGCGTCCCTCTCTCATATCCCCCTGAGACAGGAGATATCTGCATTGGGGGGTCTGGATAAAATCTTCCGATGACGTAAAATGATGATTTTAGCGTCATCTGAAGATTTTTTGGCCAGAGCAAAAGACTACTGCCAGTAGTAGGACCTACTTCCGCATGTTTTAAACCCGCCCATCACCCGAAGCGAGCCGATCTCAGCCGGAAAAAAACGAAATGTCAGCCATCTTGAATCCTCGCTAAACAGGGCTCTCTCTCATGGATGTATTAAGAGAACTTCTCAGCAGCAAACTTTTACAACAATTATGTGCATTCAAACTACCACACGTGTACCACCGGGATACATTGGGGTCGGAAGCTAACGCTAGCCGGGGAAAAGGCACATCCAGAGCGAGCTAACGCTAGCCGGCCACCTGTCCCATCAATCCTGCTTGCAAGTGTCCGTTAATTAAAAAACAAACTGGACTACATCTAGGGCTGAGCGATATGGCTGAAAACTGTATCACGATATAAGTGTTTCATATCAGTCGATATCGATAATTATTGATATTTTTTATGACCTATTTAAAATAAGGACCAGGAGAAAAAAATGTATTCAATTTAAACGTTTTTATTTTAAGCTTAACCTTCCTCCGATTATAATCCTCTCAGTTATAAAAGCAGAAATGTCAACACAACCATGGAAAACACTCAAATAATTCAAATGTAAACATAAGTCTAAAATCACAATGAACACTTCTGGTGAATGAAGTGTTTTAAAATATGTGCAGTGTTTTGTAAACATAGGAGAAATTGAAATAAAACTGAGGTAGACTTTACATCTGTAACATAAAAAACTAACGTGATACAGCACAGTAACAGTTATTTTTCTCCGTCTAACAGTCACGGTACAGCCTAAACCGTACATGGTGGGGGGTGCTCAGCGGAAGCATGTCTTTGCCTATATGATATGCCACTGCCTCCGTTATTTATTTGTACCGTTTAGCTTTTACCGTCATAAGGCACTGAGAGTACCTCTCCGTGGTGCTCTGCTGCTTGTGCGGGGTTCCAGCTGCAGATGTTGTTGGACGTTGCTGGCGAATACGTCTGTGCTCCAAAGGGTGAGCGCGGCTAAAGTGGTAAAACAGGTTTGCGGTGCGGACGATGGTCTTGCATAATTTGCAGACGACATTGGTCTGACTACGGTCAGACTTATAAAATCCAAAAAACTGCCATACTGGCGAGCTGACGATTCCCGTTTCATCAAGAACTTCCGCGCTCGCTGCAGCACTCATTTTCCACTTATCACTCCACGGCAGTTCTGTTATTGAAGAATCCAACACGAGACAACGATATGGCGCAACCAAACACAATACTGTTACATGATTGGCTGTTAGCGTGTCACTCCCTACGTTGCTAGGCTACCAGAGAGCGAGTGCCTTTGTTCATGCAACCAAACTTGCTTTGAAACCTCTGGTTTCTTCCGACAAAGAAAAAAAATAAAAAATTATCGAACTTTTATCGAGCGCATTTTTTATTGATATTGATAACATGTCTATCGCGATACATATCGTTATCGTTTTATCGCCCAGCCCTAACTACATCCAACTTCAACGATGCTCCCAACGCGAATTCAGAGACTGTGTTTTTTGTTTTCGTGGAAACATGGCTGAACTACAGTGAACCGGACTGTCTAGATACCAGGCCTGCTAGCCCTCCGACGATCCGAGCTAGAGATGCTCTGTATGAAGGTGGGTTGTGTTAACACGGACTGGTGCAGAAATGGGGTGATTTGTATCCAACTAACTGCTAACCGCTGGAGTTTGTGACTGTTACATGGCGACCATTTGACATTCCACGCTAATTCACAGCTGTGTTTATACTCGGTGTTTACAGCCCACCAAGCCTAATGCTGGTATGCTTAGCTGAACTTTACGGAGCCTATAATGTGTGTGTGCACTAAAGGTAGCCTGTTTCGTATGTCGTTATTATATAATGTTGTTTTTATATATTTTAAATGTGTAACACCACTTGAGCCACAATGAAACGTTGTTTTGTGTATATGGTTGAAATAACAATAAAACACATTGAGTTGTGTCGAATGCCTCACTGTCTGTCTGTCAAGCGGTAGGCGTGGCTTGGGAGTGGACTCAAAGCAGCGAAGCAAAGTGCATTCTGGGATTTGGTGTCTTTCATCCATATGAGCCAAAAACACATTTTCTGTCTTTTCTCGGCCTAGAAGGCACCAATTAAATTTTTTTCTCACATTTCTGATACGTAAGTGACCCAATTTAAAGATATATTCAGCTTTCCAGCGGTGCAGTACCCCTTTAAGTGCTGTATAGTACTTATACTGTATGGATTGCTGTAATGGTGGCTGTCTGTTGGCTGGCTATGGGCTAACGGTAACTGGCTATTGCTACATGTACCAGCTGTGTTGTCAGCTGTTATCCCAGGCAGACAGACCAGGGTGCTAGCTGGCTAAATTAGCATTAGATTAGTAGTCTTATCTATACAGTTAACATTACTGGTAAACTCTTTTGTGGGTTAGCCCAGCGCTGCTTTTATCCGTGGTGAAAACAATCATGCTACTAATAACTTTATGAGCGTGTTGAACGATGTGGTAACCCTAAAGTGTTATCCACCAAGCATTAGCTAGCTAGCATTAACATTAGCTACTTGTCAACCAACACATTGTAGTAACGTTAAACTGGATCAATATTGATATGTATCAATAAATAAGAAAAAGCAGTATTGTGGTTAGGAGTATTTTTTTCTGTGACATTGTATGATTTACAATTAAGCTCAAACGTATCATCTGGGTGCCGTGTTTTGAAGGAAGTTACGAGCAACTAGAGGGTGAAAGGTCATATGACGCCACTGACAGGCGACTAGGAAGGAAAGGAAACGTGGCGTGTCTGAAAATAAAATAACAGATTTCTCTGGGTTTGAACTTTGGTGGAAACATTTGGGAGAGTGTAACCACACATCTGAAAAAAATATATAACATAGTTTTTAGACATTTTAATGCAGAAATGTTACATATTGTACCTTTAAATACTTCTTCTAAACTAGACAGGAAGTGAGAACCTAATGGCACACATGGCAACACTTGAATTTGTGTACTAAGAAATTTCCAAGCATATTTTGGTCGAGCCTAATTCATATCAATGGGATTCTTTGTGAAAGAATACAAAAGCCAATAGTCAGGATCATTAAGTCTCTGTATTGTCATCGGTGTCCAAGATTAGATCAGAACAGGAAAAAGTGTGTCATTGTGAGAGAGGTTATTTCCAGTGTCTCATGTCATCTATAATCTATCGTTTCTTGGAGCGCCTGACAACATTCTTTTGTAAAAGCCTGGTATATTGAAATGATGATACACCCTAGGCCAGCCTTACAAAGCATAGAAGGATCCGAAAGTGCAAGACTTCAGCCAAACAAGATTTGTGTTAACATGTCTTGATGTGACTGAAGAAACTGATGTGTTAATCCGCAACTGAAAACGGTCATCTACAAATTGGCATGTTTTACTAAAAAGTGCAATAGCCAGCTGTTTTAGGAAATAACTAAGCCTCTTTTAAATGGATACTACTTTATAGAATAGCAATCCATTTTTTAATGTATATGTTCTGTAGAAGCGACTGGGCTCAGCAGTGCCATGGACAGGGTAGGGAAGATGTAAAGTATTGAGAGATGGAATACTGCACTGTTGGTTTTGGTCTTTTCATTGAGCTGGTTGACATTAAGAAACATTTTCAACAATTCCAACTTTATCCTTTTTAAAAACAAATTTTAGAAAGAAAGTGGGATCAAATAAATCCTTTGGTGTTTCAAGTGTGGTTCCCAATAAGGATTTGATCCTCAAACGGGAGGAGCTATGAGCATCAGTAGCCGAATGGGAAGAGAACTCGCTCCTTAAATGCTCTTCTGCGTTCTTGTGCATCCTGCCAGACATCTGGACGTTGTCTCTTTTACGACCTGCAACTTGAGCTAATGCTCTGTCTGAATCTAGTATACTACTGCGTGATTTGTATTGTCAAGCTGTCTCCTAAAAAAACCTTGCCAAAGTACACATTCTTCTTAATCACAGCGTTTTCTTTGGTCATATTGGGTTTTGTTTTATGGCTAATGGATGGAACATGCTTCAAATCTACAGTAAGAGTGCATTATATGAGGGAAACAAACAATTGGTTTTGTAAACTTTACTTCATGGAATGTTTTGCAGATTGAATTTGACATTACTTGACTTACATAATCTCTAAATCCAAAGTAATGTGTAGCTGAGAGGCCAGAATGTGTTTCAGAATCTTTTACAAGCAAAAGCTGAAAGTTGAAAATCACAACCTTCTTCTCAGGGAGACACTTTGTTGTTTTAAAAATACTTAGAAATCTATCTATCTGTTTTGACATTTTTTTTTTATTTCAAAGTTACAGTAAGCTGCCCTATGGCTAGCTCCAGGGGCTGGTGTCAATGCATCTGGAGAAGGATGTGGCTTTGGTCTAAGTCCTGAATTATCCTGCCAGTCCACACAATGATTTAACCAGCTCTTCCTTTCCCCTTTCTCTCTGCTCCAAAACCTGCATATCCTTCTCATTTCCCTGTTGTCTGTCTGCCCTCTCTAAAACTCATTTTATTCAACCCATCAAGCAGTCACAGTATTAGTCATAGCTGCAGCTCCCTGTACTTCCCCAGACAAGCTTGATTGGATTATGCAGTTGCTTTTAAAGCTCTGATTCCATTGAGTTCCCAACAACAAATGATTGCGTACACGTAGTTATGTTTTAATAAATCATTTAGATAATGTTATTCCTTTTACGTTATGTAGCTAGCTAAACAAACAGCTCTTCTGAATCACATACAGCATTTTTCGATTTTCTTCTGAACTCTGAAACAAAGCTTTCAAAACTGGAGTCTGTGGTTTTATATTTAACTCCCCATGTGTCATGTGAACCCACAGAGTGATGAATGTGTTGAAACAGGGCTCACAATCATTAACTAGTAACATTAACAGAGCATGACTAATGGACAAGTTCCTGTGAGCGTGTGGCCTTGCGAAAACCCATTGAATTTAGGCCATGCAGCACTAGTTACCACTAGTGTCCCAGTGGATAAGTGTCGGGGGGGACAAAAGATTTTCCACTTAGTTACTGTACTGTATTACTCATTCAGTTTGTATGCTCATTTCCATTGCATGTTTTCCCATTATCACCTAAAAATTATGTGGGTGCTGTCAGCCACTTCTTGAAAATTAATCAGACAGCCAGAAATCCTAAAAAGTGTGTTGTATAACCGGGCTAAAGCAGGCTATACCATCCCAAATTAACATCTGGAAAGATGAATGGAGAGTGTGAGATACAGTATATGATGCTAGACAGTGGTTTGGTGTAAGGTTCACTTGTGCTTAGGTTATGTGTGTCCTTTCATCAACTAAGCAACTGTGGGTAGTGGTATACAGTGTGAGTGTGTATGTGTGTGTGTGTGTGTACTGAGCAACTATGTGTTCTCGTTTGCATAGGTTTTCCCCAGATTGAGATGGGTGGACCATTAGCAAGCCTCATTAGGCTGAATGCCAGCATGCAGAAACAGACTATGGAGAGGTCCAAGGTCCATGTTAGCAGTCTGTACTAATAGCTTGGGATATAGAGATGGTAACGAAGCTGACTGTTTAGGCTCAAAAGATGCAAAAGAGTTTGGTGAGTAAATCTGTCTGAGTTTGGAGTAGAGGATTGGAATATAAGAATACGTTTCTAGTTTATTTCGATAGGAAGTTAGGAATAGAAGTTTTAGAAGTTTTTCCTGGCTCAAAATGGTGCACATCCTGAATGCTGCCTTTATTGGATAAAAAAAATGATATACATTTCAGCACTTTTTTTATTTTACTATATCTCTTTACATATTTGTTTCTACTTAAAAAACTAATTAAAAAAAATAACAAATGAAATTCAAATGGTTTTATAGGCGCCGATACCGTGGATGCTCTGCACCCACAGAAAATACTGATCCATGTGCGGTAGACTGCCAGTAGACTACGTTCATTTAAAATTACACATTGCAATTGTTGCTAAGTGGAGCGTGTGAGCGCTGATCGCGGTTAAGTGTCAGTTAAACTTCTTATCTCCAATCCTATCTGTATTTGTGAGAAATGGCGCTGTCCTGAGTTGAAAGATTATCATAGAGTTAATAGGCGTGTGTGTTCGTGTCGGCTGATGTCCATTTTCTAAGGTTCTGAAATGCAAACATTTTTGACTACTTTTTTTTTTTTTTAAAGGGAGTGCACCCGTGAGCACCCACGGAGGAAAACATAAATCGGCGCCTATGATAGAGGAAGACTGACCGCTCTAATATACATATTATAATTTATTTATGTCGACTGGTATCTCTCTGCCCTGTCAGACGCTGCTCTCCATCTCATTTGCTTGCTACATGGCCGGTGTGTGTGAGTGACAGCCCGGTCAGCGAGCTTATGTTATGCCCGCAATCTCTCATGGAGCATTATAACTTTGAAAAACCACAGGTTCCAGTTAATCTTATAATGGATATGTGTGTTGTGTTATTTAAACAAAAAATCGGGGAACTAAACGCCTCTTGTCCGTGAGTCTCCTGCTAGAGCTCCATCTTTTGCGGGATATCCCTTTCAGCCATTTGTACAATTTGAAAGGGAATAAAATGCAGGCAGTCTGTTAAGCACACTTTTTCCTGGGTCACATTTCAAATTTGCATTCTAAAAAGGGAGGCCCAGGCTCTTGTTGTTGTCTCTGTCTCCTTTCTTTTTTCATCAGGACTCTGTTGTGAAACAGGTCATTGTTCTCAAGGGAGATTTTTGCTTTTAAGATAAGGGTATCAAATAAAACTAGGTACTAAAGGAGGATGTATCACTGAAACTTGAGTAATATGTTCTTGTTGGCACAGTACCTGTTGGCATTATAATAAAAAAATCTAAGCTGGGTGTTACAGTACCAGGCAATACATTTAGTCCAGAGAGCCATTGTTTTGTCATGGTTCTGTTTCTGTGTTGAGCTGAAATTATTAGTCGATTAATTGATTAATCAATCTACAGAAAATTACAACAATTTTGATTATTAATTAATAGTTCAGCTAGTGCATGGAAATAAATGACAAAATAATATCTCTCGATATTCCCCTGATGATCTGCATTTGCTAAATTTGTTGCTAGCTGCTTTTTTTAGAAATAAAGTCGCTGAAAAGGTCTAAAAAAATGTTGATAAATCTAGCGAGAAAGTCGCCAAGTTGGCAACACTGGATATGACCTGCCGCTGGATAAAATGGGGAAAGTGATGTTCATTGCTGGCTAAAAATGAGAAGCTGCTACCTGAATGTTTTAAAGACTGCTTCTTGCAAATGAGAATGAGAGTGTATTTGGCCAACCTCTGTCAGAGAAAAACTCTCACCCAAATAATGAATCTAAACTAATCAAATTTGTTCTCTCTTATGTAAGGGTGCTCCGATCAGGATTTTTGGGGCCGATCACCGATTGCTGGCAGAGGTATCGGCCGATACCGATCACTTTTATGAACTGAAAATTACGCCATTACGTAACAGTCACACATGTTTAGAGAATGGATCAGTAACTGTTTGGCTTTCTGTCCCAACTCAAAATCTAAAAAATGCCCTTTCAATCACTGCAGACATTTCTTCAGCACACACAGACACACACACTCAGTCACACACACACACACACACACACACACACACACACACACACACACACACACACACACACACACACACAGGGAAACAGCTGTTTGGGTGGCGCCGGAGCTGCTAGCTACACGACTCCGCTCTGCCTTAGCGTTAGCTAACTTTGAAAACTCCTCATCCTCCTTTCTGTGACTAACCTTCAAATGTCTGATGAGGTTGGTGGTGTTGAAACGTCTTTGGAGCTTTCCGCCACACGTTTGCCGGAGCACCACCGGTGGCAGACGCTTTTTAAAAGCGGTAGCCGCCTTCCTACCGCCTTCGTTCCACAGCCGGCCGCGGGCCAACCGCTGTTCTACCGCCGTTCAGACTCCTTGTAGAACTGCCAGACCGCTGAATGTAGGGACGCCGCCATTTTAGCTCCATGTTGAAAATGTTCTCAGGAGTAGTGCGCTCTTAATACATCCATGGTAGTGCGTCATCTGATCGGCCTATCTGATCGGCATTTATGGAGACCACCGATCAAACTATTTAAAGCCATTATCGGCCGATACGATCGGTGGCCGATCGATCGGAGCACCCTTACTCTTATGCAGTGAAATGCCAGCACTGTTAAGCCAGGCTGTCATTAAGGAGAGCAGCACTGCAACACCAGCAGACAGAGGTGCATGTACAGTAAAGAAAGGATCTGAAATTGTTTGGCTTCCAATCCTTTTAAAATAACATAATACAATAATATAGATTATCCCAATACAGCTCCTTAGGAACGATGTGGTAAATTAAAGTTTACAGTAGCAAAGTAACTAAATCCACTTAATAATATCCCATTGGAAACCAATCTAAAAATGTCAGTAAATAAAAAATGATTCCTTACATCACAATACTGAACACAGACATCAGTCAGTATCGGCCCTTTTATTCTTTAGAAAAAATTACCAAATTTTAAGATTTCTGGCAAACAAGTAAATAAACACACAGAAAAAAATTGCTATTAGCTTAACAAGTGCACTGTGAAAAACAAGCTGCAGACAAAGCAGATGATATTTTCATCTGCTTTGTCTGCAGCTTGTTCACTTGTCCACTTTTTACTTGAGTTGTCGTCAACTTGAGTAAAACGTTACCCTTACTTCACTTGTATCACTGTTGTGTGTGTGTGTGTGTGTGTGTGTGTGTGTGTGTCCTTAGGTGCTGCGCCTAAGTGTTATAATAATAGGGAACACCCTGGGGTGTGTCCCCTGGGGTGCATCAATAGCGCGTTTACTGTGTTCTTTTGGATTTTGTGCGTCAGACGCAGGACGTGTACCTAGAAACATCATTAGAGACACTCGACAGATGGTGGGTCTAGCAACTCTTATGTAATTTGGGTTGCAAAAATGCCAAAGAATAGTGTTCTGGTTTTCTTACTATTAATAAGGTAACATAGATTTAGGAATTATAATATGATATGGAAAACGTAGGGAATAATATAGATTGTAAAAATGAGGAGTAATCTACTTTGAAATCAAACATGGTGAGTAGGCGGCCCTTATCTATGAGTCTGAAACAGCATGTTTTGTTCCAGTAAATGCTTTGCTTCTCTCTCTCTATTTCTTTCCCTCTCTCTCGCTTCTTTTTCTTTCTCTCTCACCTCCTCCTCCTCCAGCCAGCAATGCTGCTCTCCTTCCCTCCCACACACACATAGACACAGATACAGACACTACTATGTTCACACAAGTATGGAGGAGGGAGGGGGTGAAAGACTAGCAATCAGAGATAGTGTGGAGAGTGAAAGAAAAACACACCAGGGAAGAAAGACCGAGTTGCTAATAGAAAGAAGGGAATATAATGAGAGAGATCAAACCCAATGACAAAAAATTAAGTGCTCGAGGGTACCAGGGTCCAAAAGTAACACCTGTGGTCAGTAAGCAAATGTTTGAAAGCCACTCTGTCTGTTTAAAAAAAGAAAGAAGATAACATCCAAATTGTAATTTACTGTAAGTGTGAGAAAATGTAGGCTGTTGTGAGAATAATTACACAGGAGCTTAATATGTTATTTGAACTGGACTGGCTGAGTTTCTCTATGCTTGCTTATAGTTGATCTTATTAATGGATAGTAATGGATTTCACTTATTTCACCTATTCCATTTCATCAATTGTGCATTGGTTCTCTGGGATTCTTTGAACAGCACCTCTCACCGAAGTGCAACACTGGTTATGTAAGGATGTATGAGTTGATGTGGATGTAAAGGATGTACCCTAGCTACATCTACATTCAGTCTTGTACAATGGACCGCTATGTCCACACAGGCCCATTAAATGTTGTCTAAATCTAAATGGGCTCTCTTCCCGTCGTATACGTTTGCCCTGGTTTTCCAGGTTTTGGTCTGCTTCTAGTAAATGCTGCACTGCCTTGACAGTGCATCATGATTCTATTACAGGCTTATATGTGTTTGCATGCAGAAGGACTGTACTTTGAGGACTAATATCATTATGTATGGTTTCCTCCAGCGCTGCCTCTGCCAGCTGTATTTTTGGATGGATGGATGGGTGGAAAGTAGGGCTGCAACTAACAATTATTTTCATAGTCAATTAATCTGTTGACTATAAAATGTCAGAAAATGGTAAAAAATGTGGATCAGTGTTTCCCAAAAGGCCAAGATGACATCCTCAAATTTCTTGTTTGTCCACAACTCAAAGATATTTAGTTTACGGAAGAGAGAAGAAACTAGAAAGTATTCACATTTAAGAGCCTGGGATCAGAGAATTTTGTCTTAAAATTCCGACTAATCGATCATCAAAATAGTTGGCGATTTAATTTAAGAGTTGACAACTAATCGATTAAACGATTAATCGTTGCAGCTCTAATGGAAAGTAAAGCGAGTGAGACGGTAGTTGACTAGATGGACTGACTACTCACTTTCTGTATCCATCTCTCTCTTTCCCACTTTCAGTCTCAGCATCTCATCTCCTCCCACATGCTCTCACATTGAGTGAGGAATCAATCCTTCTCACTTCCATTATCTCTCCCTATCTATCTCTATTGCTCTCTCTTCCACTTCATTCCTGCCATTCTCTACCAATCGAATCAGCTTGCTGTGGGCACAAATGAGTGTGTGCCTCTCCAGTCCCACAGCAATCATACCACGCCATCATTAGGTCTATTCTAGTGGCCCGCCTTATCCTGCTTCATCCCTTTCCCCCTATAATTGGGCAAAAGCCTCTGCCTACCTGTCAGCAGGAGCCCCAACACAAATGCTGCAATTTATTCCATACTGCCACATGGTCTATAAGCAGTTTGTAGGTTTTAACAGTGGCCTCAGAGTAACCATGGGTCACTGCTGTCCAGTGTCACTTTCAGATAGGAGGTACTCAACGATATTATTTGCTCCTCTTAAAATGTCAAGTTCAACGTTTTGTGCCAAATTGGGTTTAAAGTGAGGGATCACATTTGTGCAGTATCACTGTTCTTTGGTGGAGAGCCAAGATAATTCCATCAGTAGTCAATGAGTGTTGAGTACAAAACAGAAAAGTGTAACAGTAAAGGAAAAGCAAATGAAAAACCCTTCCCCCTTACAATTGTTTTGGTTCTGTTTTGTGCTATTGGCAGAGCTTGTGCTTTAAAGATATTTTAGGGGATATTTGACTTTTATTTGATAGGACAGGTGTAGAGGTGTAGACAGGAAAGGGGGGAGAGATGGAGGGGACAACATGCAGCAAAGGTGTTCTACCATGTGAGCTACCCTGCACTCCAGAGCTTGTGTTTTTACAATATTACTGGTTTGTGTGGCAGTAGTCTATATCCACGACGTTCCACTTTCAGGATTGCTCCGTTGCTGCCGGAAATTCCGCTGGATGATCTTCTAGGGCTGGGCGATAGGGAGAAAATCAGATATCACGATATTCTTGACCAAATACCTCGATATCGATATTGCGGCGATATTCTAGGGTTGACAACTGGTGCTTTAACAAAATATCTTCACACTTAGATTTTAGATTAATAATCATCAGTAATGTATACATAATGTCTAAGTGGGGAAAAGGCAAATAATAGAACAGTTACAACAGTCTGGTACGTTCAGAAAAGTACATCACTTTACTGTAATGCAGCCTTTAAAACAACACTTATGTCATATTACGATATTACGATATCCAAAATCTAAGACGATATCTAGTCTCATATCACGATATCGATATAATATCGATATATTGCCCAGCCCTATGATCTTCTTCTTTTTATTGGCATTTTAAACTCTGGTAGATTTGTGAGGATCTCTGCAGGGTGAATCCAGACAGCTAGCTAGACTATCTGTCCAATCTGAGTTTTCTGTTGCACGACTAAAACTACTTTTGAACGGGTCTTAACGTTTGTGGCAAGTATGGTTGATCCTGAAATGGCCTCTACTATGCTACTATATTTATTTATAGACGTGTCACATACGTGGATGAAGCAGTAGATATCAAAATACAGAGACAGTAAAAAAGTATTCATAAAAACATGTGGTTTGCGAGACTAAATAAAGTCTGGGGAACTTTATCCTCTTTTTAAATCTTAAAAAGTTAAACCTTGAAGTAAAGCGTAGGTTACATGCTGGGAGCTTTTTTTTATTTAAGCAATATGAGCAGGTAACTGTCTACAGTAAAAAAAACAACTAGCAGGAATAAAAATAAACTGGTAGTATGAAAATGTTGGCAGCAGTAAAAAGGGACATCCCAAAACCTTAATCAAAGTCTGTATGCAGGGTCTGTACTTTAGTTGCAGTAGTATAATTTGTGAGTCCGGCAGCTGAAGGTAGTCCTAATGGAAACACAGAAACAGAGTGGTAACATAATCTGTTTATTGAGCTATGGTAGAATCAGTGTGTAAGTGGTTTTATTTTTTTCTTGAAAGTCGCTCTTACCCAGACTTTAGTCATGAGTGTGACTGGCTCACCCATTCCCTGTCTAAACTGTCACTTCCTCACGGGAAGCAGGAAGTGGCTGAGATGTGTTTCCTGTTGGAATGTGAGACGGCTTCCTTGGCTAAAGCAAAGGCTTGCACAGCCCTGTGACGAAGAGCAACAGGAAGGAACAGGGTTTCCTCACTCTATATTTACTGAATATTAGCCTACAGCCATGTGGATTTAACTTGTACTTTATACAAACTTTATTGCAAGATATAAACAGCCACTTTAGTTTTTGTTTAACTTCATTTTTTATACTTTTTCCTTCTGATAAAAATGCATCCATTTGCTATCATATCTCCTTTTTTCGTTTTTAGTATAGTTGCTGCTGTTGCAGCATAGGACTGATTAGTATCCACTGATCCAAAAGCCAAATAGTTCCCAGTTGACATTTCAAATGAGAGATCACAGAGAAGGTTAGAGGCGAGAGAAAGTTCCTCTGAACTTTACTACAATGCAGCCCCCGACTCACTGAAAAAGATTCACTTGATCTGCTTAATGTGCATATACTCTTAAGATTGAGACTCAGGTGGGAATCTGTATGATTCATATTTGTATTTCTCCTCCATACTTGTCATTTTTCATGCATGTCATATCTCCACTGCTGTCAATGTATCTGTCTATCCTCCTCTGTCTTCTTGCATAGAAGCGAGCCACACATACAAAAGTATTGAAGAGTAAGCTGCTTTCAGTTCTCAGTCCTTCTCATTCCTCTCCATACTGCAGTGATGTTCCAGCCCACGCAGAGCAGCGCCATTTTGCAATTCTACCAGCTCTTTTCTGAAGGCTGCAATCCATGGCTTTCTCTCTGCGGCTCAAGAAGTCACCTGTTCTATTAGGCAATGGATAACAACACATCCCTATTTACTTCATGGACTTATTGTTTGTACCCTGTGTTACTAGTGAACTTTGCATTACAGAATTGAAACAGAGATAGTGAGATGTTGAGATGTACTTACTGCTGAGAAAAATGTTAATGTCAATTATCATATACATTTCTGTTTCATCCCTGCCTTTCTCCCTACATCTCTGAATCTTTGTGTACCAGTATTTTGTGATGCATCAAATAGGTTTTCTTGTTAAGCAGCAGCCCATATTTGCTTATATATGTGTTAATTTGTACATAGAATAGTCCTTACAATATATAATTTGAGGATGACAACAATACTGCCGCCTGTTACCAGGGTTTTATTTACTCTTTAGATCTTTTGATGACAGGGCTGCGGTTTGGTTTGCTCTCTCACTTACTCCATTCCTCTCAGTTGTTTGCTTCTCTTTTTTCCTTTCTTCCAAAATGTTCCTTTTTTAAACTTCCCTCTCTTTAATTCATTATTTCTTTTGCATATCTCTTCTCCATCCTTTCTCTCATCACCCTCTATTCACTCCCTTCACTTCTTTATCTCTATACATCAGCCCCGCGCCACCATGTTAATTACACCACAGTTCTTTTTCTCTATTATTCACCACTCTGCTATTTCTGTCACCCGTACTGCTGTGCCTGCATTGCAAGCATTTTGCTAGGGTCTGCAGTGGCTGTTGAAATGAGGAGGGGGCGTCTACTGGTGCCCAATTAAACAACAAATGGCTGTTTAGCGTCATCTGATTGGCACAGATTAGAGGGCTCTTGGTGGTGGTGCGGAGGTGGCTCTTGCAGAGGACCAAGCGGCTTCATTGCTGCTGTCTGAGCACAGCTGACTGAGCCATTCGCCTAGAATGTGTTTTACTATTTAAATTACATTTTGCTCTATTAAATGTAATTGAATGGATAATAACAGATTAATGGGTTGGAGTGTTCATATGAAGCCAAATTACATCTGATTAATGTTTTTTATTTCTTAACAGTATCACCTTACTGCTGAGGTCAGACAAGTAGGAGTGGGGAAAATAATCCTTTCTTAAATGCAATTATTTGTTAAACAGTTTAGCATTGATGCACAATACTGCTTAATTGTAATTCAGTATGTCAGTTGCCTCTGTCTGGCTGGCTATTTTATTTGCCGTGTGAAAGAAGATTTTCTGAGTGGACATAAGGCATTCTACTCCTTGACCTTTTAATTAAACCAAGTTCAATTGACTAGATTTGACAAGCACACTGTATACGCTGCCTAAAACACATCTTTATTGAATTGTAATGTTTTGTTTTCAATAACTGCTACCTTTTTGCTAGTATCACACCGATACTGAGTATTAAATTAGTGCAACACACACACACACACACACACACACACACACACACACACACACACACACACACACACACACACACACATACACACAATTCAACCTGAACAATATCCTTCAATCATGATGCCTGCAGCTTGGGTAGATTCAGTTGCTTATTTTTAGGCACGGGAGAGCAATGGTAAATGGATTGGAACCTCTCAGATAGGACCCTTGTTCAGTCTGTGTGTGTCTGAGTGCATGTGTGTGTTCTCCACTGTTTACTTATTTATTGTCTTATGGAAATACCCAAGAGTGAACAAGGTGTGACAGCATGCGCTTTGCAGTAAATGTCAGCAACAGCCAAGGTGTTTCAGACGAAGAAACCCATGCATGTCAAGCTTGCAATGCAGAGATTTAGGCTAGGTATTGCAATTCAAGCTGCTGTAATAATCAGCGGCAGCCACCCTGACAACCGCATACCTGCAAGAGCGTTCCCCCAATAAGCTATAAGCATTTTTAAAAGTGGCTGGCCGAAGCCAGGCGGTTACCACCAGAAGTTCAGCACAGCGCATTCATGTGGGCGGCAACCACTTCATACTACCACTACCGCTTTTATCGAAAACACTTCCCTGATGTCAACTCCCCTCACTGAAATGTCTGGAAGCGTTGAGTTACCGTGTGGCGGTGTGAAAGCCCTGTCAGAAGCAGACATGCATTAGGCCGGTTAGTAATGAGATGCATCATACCTGCTAAATTAGACAGGCGAGGCAATAGTTTTGACTTTCATAAGGTTTTCAAAATCTTACCTTAATACCAATTCAGTAAGGTAAATTACAGTATTGCTTAAGCCAGAACATTACAACAAGTGTTTTGGCAAAATCAGACCAGTGATGTAAACCTCACATGTTTGGCAAGGACGTTTTATGGCTACTGGTGTAGTACAGGAATTGTTTATGTTGTGCCTGATCATTTAGCAGCCACCTGTCTGGCTCATACATGTGTGGACAGCCTGAACTAAACGTGGTTATTTTTTAATGGGGTTTTCTCAGCAGAATGACATGGAGCATAACAATGTGCATGGCACAATATCCCACCATCTTAGCAATACAAACTGAACCTGCACCTGCTCATGCACAATCCATATACTGTAAAATCAGGGCTGCAAAGATGAAAACAATTCAGTGTCATTTAGATTAAAGAGAATCTTATAGTCACCAGTGGAACATGTTTGTTCTAAATCTGAGTAGTAAAATACTGTATGCTCAAATCAATCAGTGAAGCACAAATGTAGAGCTATATGTGTTGGCAATATTATTGTGAAGATCAATAGAGGCACCCTGAGAATATCCATAGACAGTTAAAGAAATGGACTAACAGATCCCGTTGTTCTGGACGGAGACCAGTGACGTCTATTAGAAGCACTTTTCCGGTGATAGCTGATCGTTACTGTGCAGCTGCAAACTGAGCTTGCCGCCGTAGATGTGACGCGAGCAACGTGTCTGAAAGTTGTAAGTCTTCTGGTAGCTGTGCCAAGAGAAATCTCAATCATTCCCAGTCTTGCAGATACGGAGAGCGTAGGTATATGTAAGGAGATAACATAGGCACAGGCTAATTATTGCTAACTAAAATGCTAGTTAATATTAGCAATTCAACTTAAACAGCTAATGCAGGTTGAAAGTGCCTGCGAGCTTCTCCTGTACTATACGGTAAATCCTCTACTATGCGACAGTAAGTTGCGTGGTTATGACACACTCATTAGCCTATTTTTACAAAAACGTCTACTGCGGAGCCATAACGTGAGATACAAGGTAATGGAGCCTTTAATACATTGTTGAGTTTCTTTAGAAATAAACAATGGACAAATAAAGTTTTGAAACGCTTCAGATGTAAAGTTATTGGCTGTCAAAGTGACGTCAAAATGAATGGAAGTCAATGGAATGCTAACGGGGGGTGATGGCTTGTTAGCATCCAAATGGCGCCATGGCGGCTTCGCTCTGTGGAGGCAGGCTTGCCCCCTTGAGAATATCACAGTTCTTCAGTCCTTCATCTCAAACATGTATAACTCAAAGATCTTAGAATGAGCAGGGTAGTGATAGTTTGAATTGAGAGGTAACGTAGTCACTATTATCCGTCTATAGATAACAGATCAGCCTGCAGGGAAAATAAATCTACGAACCAACCAACCAACCCACCCCCACTGTCCCAAAATCCTCTCTGCTTGCCGTAAATAATAAATCAGCCCGTCGTGAGGGCAATTGGCTGTATGGACCCGATTCATCAGAGCTCACACAACCCAGATACCTCCTGTGTGAGTGGATTCAAACCAACGTGATGGTGAAGTGCACAGTAGTTCAGTAATTAATATGAGTTATGTTTGGATGTGGATCAACAGTACTTAAAGGTTTGGTTCAGTAGTGATTGAACTGGCATTGCTAAGACAGCAGGAACACATGTTGGTATTATACAAACAACACAACTCTTCCCAACACAAAGGTTAAGCATTGTAAGCTCCACAAAGGTAGTATGTAATGCATGCTTATTGGATTGGATTGCTTGAGGTATGCCTTTTTAATACTGTATGTGGTAAAGAATGTATTTCACATGTGTACTTCATCTTCACTTCATGAATGTATTTGTTTTAACCTGAAAAAAGGTTAATGTTATGTAGTATAATATGTAGTATAATAATAACTAGAAAAAAGATCTTATTGCATCATGGAGATAAAAAAGGAGAAGAGTGTTGGACCCCTGAGGCACAGTAGGAGGAAGGCAAGGAAGTGTGTGTTATGTGTGTGGGGGTGCACCAGGTATTGTTGTCTTGCTGTGGAAATGGTGTATGGCTTTGATTAAACTAATTTGCTCATCAGAAGAAGCAGTCTTACATGTTATGTTGTGGTAAACTACCTCTTCCTGTATGTATTCTCAATGTACCGGTCTATTAACTGGTCTTTTTCAGCTGTGCGCGCGCACGCTTGCATGTAGGGGGTGTAGGAAGGCCATAAATAATCGCGTTGCAGGTCCTTAATGTGCAACAATGACGCAAAGTGACACAGCATGGTGGCCCAATGGTTAGCAATGTGGCCTCACAGTAAGAGGGTTCTGAGTTTGAATCCAGGTTGTTGCGTGCCTTTCTGTGTGGAGTTTCTGGAGGTTCTCCAGTCAGTGATCAAGGCACTGGCTCAGATCTGGAGTTGGTCCCTGGGCGCTGTAAATGGCTGCCCACTGCTCCCTTGAGGGATGGGTTAAATGCAGAGAATGAATTTCGCTACATGTATGTGTATGTGACAGTAAAGTACCTTTACTTATCCTTAGTCACTCTCTTCTCTGAATCCCTGTCCTGCTTTTTCCCCTCCATTTCCTATCACTCCTATCTCCACTTTTCCCCATAGAAAGTGGCATCATCGTCATAGCTGTCAATCCAAAGGGATGGTGTGAGGGGTGTTTGAGCACTTTGTTAAGTTTACTGACACGTGACACCTAAAAGCTTTTCAGGGCAGATATATATTTATATATATCACAATACATATCATTATATTCAAAATTTAAAACGATATCTAGCCTCGGATATTGATATAATATTGATATATTGCCCAGCCCTTATTATGGGGTCAATTTTATTTTCTGCCCTCACTAAAGGTAATGGACAACATATTAAAAACAATTCAAAAGCACCACAAACTACAGCCTCCAAAAACAACTAAAGGTGAATCAACACAAATAACATTATAATCTGCATGAAGTTATGATGTATTGCAGGGCTGTTGTATAAACCCGCATTAGTTCTAACTAGGTGTTCCTTATAAACTGGCAAGTGTTATGTACAGCAAAGATGCCTTTCCCTGGAGAGTAATATATTTTCTGAACATATTTAAAGACCAATAAAATGTGACAGAAATATAAGGAACTGCCAACTAAACTTTATTGTTGAAGACTGTTAAAGATGTCATTTGCAGTGACTTCAAACACACACATAGTTTATAGTTTATAAAACCAGTATAGTGCAAATCTGGTCTTTCACTCACCCAAGGTATATTTTACTGTCATCAGTTGATGGATCTGGTTGCATCTGTTACATATCTTATGATTCAGAATAGAATAAACTGTATTTAGCCAAGGTTAAACAGTTTGAGGTTGATCCTCGCAGCATTCAACTTTATTCTTCTTCTGTTCATCTTTTTAGGTGCTTTGTGTTTACAAGAGCTCCAGACACCCACAGTGAAAAGAGAGCTGTTTTTTCTCGTCACGGTCAGGTAAGAATATTCACATTTTTGGTAAGCATGCCGTGTGCATATGCCAGTGTCGATGAAATGCAAGAAAGAGTATCTCAATAAATCATGAGTCACAATAAAACTAATACGTGTCAATGAAGTCATGAAGAAATGAGTTACAAATGTGGAAATGACTGCTGTTAAAATGGAGGTGCGAAACAGAGCGCTCGCTCATATGGATAAAAAATGCTGTGCAACTCACTGTTGTAGAGCAGACAGAGCCCCTGGCCATTACTAGCTGTTCCTTCATTCAAGTCACCGTTCAGTATTAAGGGACGTTTTTTAGATCTTCTTAAAGTGATATTTAAACTGTAAAAATGTTCACATTCTTATACACAACTCTACTTATTGTAACTATTGTTATCAGTCGTCAAACTTCTGTGCTCATCTCCTGCCTGTGCCTCCATTGATCAGCTCTGATAGCCAGGGATAGGGGAGTGTAAGCCGTAGAGTGCCTTCACAATTTCACACTTGAGAGAAAAAGACAACGTCAGCAGTCGGCAGACTAATGCGTGTTACACACTAGCCGCAGCCCAGCTGGCGCGCGCAAATGTGACGTCATGGGATCGGCTTAACTATTTATACCTGCGCTGGTGGTCGTGACACTAGTTGCAGTCTTCTCCTGAACAGAGGTGTCGCTAATGAGCAAAGGCTACCGACTTTGCTCTTTCTGCGGACTAGAAGAAGAAGAAAAAGGTAAACAACGGCAGAACTGGCAGCAGCATTGACGTGAATGCTTCAATTTGATTGGATGACCTACTTGGTGGGATCAAGCCTTTCATTCACCATAAAAGAACTCATCTTAACCCACTAAGTTTACAAGAGAGACTTGCAGTCACTCTGAGAGTCCTGGCATCAGGTTACCCAGGAGCTCGTTCATGCTTCCTTTTTCAGCTTTGTCGCACGCCGCTGAAAAAAAACTGGGATTTATAGCGCACGAGCAGAGGTAGCGCACCACTCATTTTTTTTCAGCAGCACGTGACAAAGCGGAAATGGGAAGCTGCTTGGCTGTGGCTACTGTAAAACGGCTTTAAAGAGCACCCAAGAAGCTCCTTTTTTTGTTTAGGTGAGCCGGGGATTAGACCCCACCCCACTGCCGAGCGCTGCAGAGGGAGAGAAAAACAGCAAAGCACGTTTATCTTTCCACACAATTACAATTTCACTTTGAAATGCTCTGAGCTGAAACCCTAACACATTGGACTGCCTGCTGCCTGGCAACTTCCAAAGAGAATAATGTTTGATTTATTTTTTTCTCCTTATCTTCCCTCTGTGTCTTGGCCTACCATTTCCTCATATACACTCAGACTTGCTGAGATGAAAGCTGTTTGGCTGTGTAGCATTTATGAACACTAGGCCCCTACTATTACATTTTGAGACATGAGAGGTTTGTAATACCTGCAGTTCATTTAAACTGTTTATTTTGGGGATGTCATTGGTGCAGAGCAGTCATTGCTGATGTATTTGTGAATTGCAATTCCAAGAGATCATTGCTAATTTGAAGCTTTCTACATATAGCTTATATTCAATGAAGTTTGGATATTAAATGTATGCTTTCCCGTCTACACTGATAACAACGTTTAAACCAGGTGAAAACTGAGACACTAATGCCACTCAGCCTGGGAGAGATGACTTTGGTGAGAAAATAATAATATGATGCAACATTCCTCCTCATCTGGGCCCTTTGTTTTTGTATGTATTTATGTGTGAGACACCGAAAGAGACACTCTGAATGCTTGTGTCATAACCTGGAATGTTTCCATGTCTTTTGGTCCTGAGGCTCTTTGTGTTACCTGCAGTGGCTCTATAACATATCTTGCCTTAACGGTCACACCTATGCCCAGCAACATCTTGGCAGCAGGTGTTTGAGAGGACATACTGTCAAAGTTTCAATCCGTGTCTCTCTTTCTGTTGATTTGTAATTGCCATTTCCCCATCTACAGCTCCTAATGCACCCCCAGCCACCCCCATTCCTATTGATAGGTCCCTTCCTTTTTATTTTCTTAATGTCCAAATGCTTTTGGTTCCTCTTTGTCTCCTTAGAGAGCTTGGGCTGGGTGTCAAACTGTTTCTGTTGTATGTGTTGTCTGGATTTACAACGAAAACAAGGCATGACAAGACTTGACTTGACTTGACTTGACTTGACTCACCAGTCGGTGTAGTAATGCTGTCTGTCTGCAGAAACAGGTGTATAATCCATACTTCTGTCATTAAAAAACTGCTCTGTGACTGCAGAGAGTTAGAGATCTTTGCTTAACACAGGCCTGGAATTAACTCTCCGTATTCTTCAACCACAATACTGGCTGATTAATGACTACCAAACACTAATTTAATCTGTAATTGTCTAAAAATATTAACCAGTTCCAAAGTACAATATATCTGAGAATAGAGAGAAGAAATGGAGGACACACACACACACACACACACACACACACACACACACACACACACACACACACACACACACACACACACACACACTCACTCACTCACTCACTCACTCACACTCACACTCTCACACTCTTCTGCTCAACGTTTTTGTGCCCTCTCGTTTCAAGAGTCTTTCTATGACTCTGTCCCCTTTCATTGTTTAGGACTAGCCTCTTTTAGTCAGTGTGTCTGCTCTGTAATTTTCAGGTGTGTGTGTGTGACTCACTGTGCAATGGAGCAGATTCACACGGTGCCCATACTGGCACACCTGTGCTGCTTAACAACAACCTTAGATTGTAGCAGCCAGAACAAATTTAAATAAGCCCAGCAGTAGACATCAGTTACCGGTTTCAAGGCATACCGCGTTTTGAAAAAGTCACGGTTTCAAAACCACTAAAACTTTCCATCATACCGTTCTGTGGTATGAGCTGTTTTTTATGAGTCATCAAGGACAGACAGTGCAGTTTTGAAATCCATCTCCCTGCCAGTGTGCAGTGCGTTTAAAAATAAAATATATTGTGTTCAATGTAAAAAAAAAAGTTAATTTTTTTTTTAATTAATTTTTTACCCAGACATTTGAAAATAATACTATTTAAAGCTGTAATTACAATACCGTGAAACCGTCATTTTTTTGATGAAGCTTATCATACCGTCAGAATCTTATACCGGCCCATGCCTAGCAAGCAGTACTATGGTTTGCATATTTTTAAATGACAGTTATGGCGCCCTCATGACATTGTACTCATTAGAGAACTAATCCATAAATATAGTCATTTATTCCTCATCAACGTTCTAAGTAATACTTTATTTATCGGTTGCATAGTTTCTTATAATTTCATAAAAGTTAAATTAAATGAATTCATCGAAAGGAAAACTGTAATTTGGATCTAATCGTAGGGAAAATTGAGAAGTTGGTACACTTGAATGTATTAAGTCCAATGAGTTGTAAAGCCTATAGGCTGTTAGCCAGTGCACAGCAGGTCAGTTAAACAGTCACGTGTCTATAGGCAAACAAACAATTTAACACATGAATAACAAATTGATAGTGAATTATATTAACTTAGGTATAACTGGAGCAGTTCATTCAAGGACATTCCTCTGAAAATAAACTGCTTATAAATACAACACAAAAATCAACGACATCTAAAAGTACTGCTTGTACAGTGCTATACAGAAAAGTACCAGTGCTAGTACAAAATTTTGGTTTTCAAGTCTGTCTTTAAGAATGCACTTGAAGAGTTATTGGCCATGATAATCATTCCTCCTGTCCATACTGGCCACAAGGCAATCCCTTATTAGCGCCACTCCAATGTAAGACTAAATGTGCAGTCGTGCAAAAACATGTAGTCAAACTACCTACAAAGTTACATTATTTTTGTATGAGAAAAAGATCAGATTTGTTTCTGTAATATCAAATGCTTGATAGCATATTACAATAACGCTTTCATGTTTTAGTAATAGGGGTGTAACGATATATCGTGGTACGATTTATCACGATGCAAAAATGTTACGATATGCATCGTAGAGGTATGGCGATATTATTATAATTTTTTTTTTTTTTTTACTATCACCATATATGTGCTGACACACAAACCAGACGGCCGACCATCGGCAGAAAAGCCAGTCGAGATGATCAGTCGCATCCCCGAGGTCCAAAAAACTGCCTCGGGACACATCAAACAGACGAGAGGAGACGAGACGTAATACATCTCTATAACAGCAGGCGTCCTAATCTGTATTGTTGCCCAAGAAATGACAACCGGCAGCTGATTGGACGAATGCGTCACATGGGTTTGTTTTCTCCGGAATTTCAAAGCCAGACTGTCAGTGTGGCTTGTTCAGAATACGATCTCATATTGTACTAAAATAGTTCACTGAAACGTGTTTCTGAAAACATTTTAAGCAAGAAATAGGCCATGCAGTTGCTGAATCTGTCTTCATTTCAGATCAGCAAAGGTCAGTTTAAAAGATAGAAGAAGAAGGATATATCGACGTCTGTTTAACCCTATTGGTTGAGCTACCGCACCCGCGTAACGCTTGCATTCACTGCATCAACGCTCAAATGAATCGCTTGAACTGAGTAGTAGCAGGGCAAAATGAGTTCGACTTCGACTGAAATTGAAATAGAGGATGCCCCGTCCACTTACAAGTCCGACGTCTGGCAGCATTTTGGTTTTCCAGTTACTCAACAGGAGGATGGTAAAAAAACAGACAAAACACAAACTGTGTGTAAACACTGTAAGCAAACACTGTTAAAAACGACGTCGAACACAACAAATATGATGTCATTTAAAACGGTACCACAACGACAAACTCCTGCAACCGGGTGCGAAAATGAGAGTGAAAGAAGGCCAAATATCTATAGAACGTAGTTTTGCTTCAACGTGGTCTCAGTCAAGTGCAAAAGCTCAAGAAATAACCAGGTGCATCTGAGTTTTTATCGCAAAAGACATGAGGCCATTCTCCGTCGTCGACAATGTTGGATTTTGCGAACTGGTCAGGGTAAAAAAAAGCTCTTTGTGTTGAAATTACTTGACCAGGACACTACTTGTGTGGTGGTTTTTTGTTGTTGCACTTTTACTGCTTAAAGAAGTTATCTCTTGGGCTAACCCAATTTAAAATTAATGATACAATTCAGATTTATTGGTCAGTTACACCTAGTCAATTGTTGATTTTACATACAGAAGGTTCAACTAAATCTTGATTTATATTGTAGTATAAGTATTGTACATTCTTTAAGTTGTATGTATAATCAAGACAGTTATTGAACACTGTTAATGTTAAATAAATCTGTAATTTGATTTTCAGTTGAATTTTTGCCTTTTTTTCAAAATATCGTGATACATATTGTATCGTGAACCCAGTATCGTGATACATATTGAATCGTGAGCTGAGTGTATCGTTACACCCCTATTTAGTAATGTCGTGCTTATCGTCCTTTTCACAGTTATCTCTAAGATGCACATAAGTCCCTCTATTAACAGTCTCCAGTTGACTGGGCCAGAAGACAACCTCAGCAGTGATGCTACATATTTACCTCAGGAATCGACATCATTTAGACACTGCTAAAGGTTACTGAGTATCTGTCAGTGTAATTGGTCCTCTGCGACTGCAGAGAGGCCTGCTATGCCACATTCATTCGTTTCAATTCCCAGTCTCCCTACTTAACGTACAGTGTGTGTGTGTGTGTGTGTGTGTGTGTGTGTGTGTGTGTATACCGTATATGTATGTTTTTATGATGAGATATCTGTGACATTTCTGACACACCCCCAGAGTATGGGAGTGAAGTCTGTTAGTGCTACTTAAATTACTGAATAATTACATTTGAAAAACTCAAACCGTAATGTGTGATACACAGTAGTGTGGAAGAGAGAGTTAGTGCACCATTATGGACAAGCCAGTAGACAAACACATGCAAATGGAAGTATTTCCTTAGCTCTTATATTAATGGCTGTGGAAGGCAATAGCTGTTAAATCATTTGTTTTTATTGTTCGTTAAGATGTTGATTTTTCTTTTTTTTTTTTTTTTACATATGGTTCTATATTACATTATCTCCTGAGCCCTTCAGGGGAAATTCCACATTGTGTGGGCTGTTCAAGGTCTTTTACAGCTTGTGTTATGGCTTCTTTTGATGTTATGAAGAAATATCCAAACAAGAAATACATGTTTTCCATGGTGAAGGCAATAAGAATTAAATCCTGAAGCGTCTGCAATTTTATAAGGTTTTCCAGAATGATTTACAAAAACTCAAAAACAATAAATGTCATGGCTTCCTTAAAAGATGGCTTCAACAATTTAGCATCACCTTTTCCTGAATTTTGTAATAGACTTGTGGAAAAAAGGTCACAACCAATGCTGCAGTAGTCTAGATAGATAGATAGATAGATAGATAGATAGATAGATAAATAGATAGATAGATATACACATGCATCATAACAGGATGTTAAAATAACAAATAACAACCAAATCCACATGAATAATATGGACAATAAATGATACTAAATAAAATAATCCACATGAATGTACTAAAGGATAGATAGATCTAGACCATCACTGCCTGGTGAATGTCTTTTGTATTATGAACACCAAATGCCTCCCCGTTTGTAACAAAGGATTTGTAGTCTTCAAGCCCAAGATGTTTGTTTTGGGCAAAGTTTTCTACAGACCAGACAGCATTGTCAATTTTCACAGACTGTGTAATACTCGTACGCGTAACTAATAAACTGATATTGAAGTGTAAAAATTGGTGAGCTTTCCCATCAAGAAAAATGTAGCTGAGTCAAATCATTGGCTGTAAGTGGTCTACTGTGTGACCCTACACCTTTCATGAAAAAACAGTAGTTTCCCATTGTTTACTTTATAGTGGTGGCTCTTTATCTGAAATAAAGGTACAATTTGATACTGTAGAACATGTGATGTTGGATGTTCTCTAACTTGATCTGTTTCCTTCCTACCTATCCTCTTTCTCTCTCTGTACTATTTTCTCAGTTCTTGAGTTGGTCCCGTCCAGACTGAATTGAGTTCGCTTCTAGTATGGTTGCAATGAAGACTGCTTTTTAGAGACTTCAGCTGTGAAAGTTCACCATTAACACATTTATGTTCATCAAGCTTCTTCAAGGTACAGCATTTCTTTTTAAAATTAAAAATAATACAAAGGTCTTGAACTGTGTTGTGTGATGAGAATATTGAAAGCCGTAGGGTATTGGTGAAATTCTACATGCATACTGTGAATGCTCCCATTCCTTATTGCCAATGCTTTAAAGTCATTTGTTGATCATTAATTATTTAACATTGAGCCCTATTCATGTTTTCTTTTTTTGGCTCTTTCTGCAGCATCAAATGTATTCGTGAGACTCCCTCATCACTTCAGTCGGTGGGCATTATGTTGACCCTAATCTAAACCCATTAGCAACCCATCCCTACCTTTTCCTCCCATCTCCCCTCCCCACACCCTTTCTCATCTCCATCATGACCAGTCTGAAGCGTTCTCAGACAGAGCGCTCGGTTGGGGGCTCAGTGCCGGCTTCTGATGAGTTTTATACCCGCCGCCTGCGATTGCCCAATGGAGGGGCACCACCACCCCGCAGCGAGAGTGCCCACATCTCCTCTTCCTCCACCACTGGCACCAACCCTGGCGTCCCCAAGATGGGGGTTCGTGCTCGTGTGGCTGATTGGCCCCCGAGAAAAGATGGGGGAGGAGGGGGTGTTTGGCATATCACTGTGGAAACAGACTCCCCCAGCTCTACAAACACCACTAGCTCGTCAGGATCAGGAAGTGGAGATAGAGAAAGACTTGTAGGAGGAGGTGGTGGAGGAGGAGGTGGTGGAGGAGGAGGTGGTGGAGGAGGAGTTGGAGGAGGAGGAGGAGGAGGAGGAGGAAGTAGTGGTAGTGGTGGAGGAGGGGTGTCAGCCGTCACAGCCCACAGCAATCTGTCAGCCAAGCTGGGCCACCTGATAAGCCCACAGGACTCATCCATGCTGCGCAACATCCACAACACACTAAAGAGCAAGATGCATGGCAAGGGAAAGGACAATCGCTTCCTGTCACCAGATGGCTATCTGGGCTCACCTCGCAAAGGCATGAGGCGCATCCGTCAACGCAGTAACAGTGATATAACTATCAGTGAGCTGGATGTGGACGGTAATGAGGGCTGGTCATTCTCCGGGTGGACACCCATGCACCGTGAGTATGGCAGCACCTCATCCATAGATAAACATGGTGTGTCAGGAGAGAGCTTCTTTGACATGCTCAAGGGATACCAGTCCTCTGAGGCCCCTGATCAGCGAAGCCCAGCTCCAGAGAAGCTAACAGAGCTGCTTACCGTGGCCCCAACAAAACAGGCTGCCCTGGACTTGCCAGATGGACCATTAGGTCCAGCCAGAGGTAGCCCTGCTAGCCGGCTGAAGGAAAGAGAGAAACACTTGAAAAGGAGGTCAAAGTCAGAGACAGGTGGAGAGTCAATATTCCGTAAGTTACGCAGTGTGAAGGTGGAGGGTGACTCATCGAGGGCTGGCTCAGATGCTGAAGATGGGGGGAAAGGGGATGAGAGTGGCCCACCTCCCAAACCCTGGGCATGTCAAAAAGGCTTTGCCCATTTTGATGTCCAGTCTCTACTCTTTGACCTCAATGAGGTAATCCATAGTCGGCAGTCTGGGTCCAAACGCAAGAACACCACTACCGGTGCCTCTGCTGCTGCTGCTGCCTCTGCTTCGGCCACATCCTCCCTCTCCTCCAATCAGAGTGGAGTGTACGGGTCACCCTGTGGCTCACAAGAGGAGCTGAGCAAGGAGGGGACAGGAGGAGGACATGGTACCAACCCTGTCTTGGACCCTGGTGATGACAAGAGTAATGACCTGGTGCTCAGCTGCCCTTGTTTCAGGAATGAGATTGGTGGAGAGGGAGAGAGGACCATCTCTCCACCTAAACAGGTAGGTTTTGTGCAAGAATGATGACATTTTTATAAAACCTGTATCTAAATACAGTTATATATGCATTTAGAGATGACAATCTTAAGTCTAAAACTGCAATATTAATTCTTTCTGGCCATTTTGAGACCACCAAAATTGAAGATAACTTAGTGCAGGGGTCTTCAACAATTTTTAAACCAAGGACTACTTAACTGAAAGAAGAGACACGGAGCAGGGACCCCCTACTACATATATTGTATAAAATGTTAATAATAATAATAATAATAATAATAATAATAATAAACTGGGCCTACAATAACATGTAGGGTGGCCTAAAGCCTTTATACATACCTTTTTTTTGCATAGAATACCAAGCTACTAAAATAGTTGTAGGAATGATTTTATAAATCATGTTTTAATGTTAAACATACATGGATGGCCTTAGTGATGACCTTACCTATAGACTAGTTTGCTAATAATATGTTGGATTCATTTTTTAGGACATTTCTAATTTTTGTAAAAACAACTTTAAAAAACTTAATAATTTGGAGGCCACCCTGCATTGACTCTGAGGACCCCCTAGGGGTCGTGGACCCCCTGTTGAAGATCCCTGACTTAGTTCATTAGTGAATGTTAGAAATGCACTGAAGATTAAATGTACATTAATAATGTAGTTATCAGCTTACTTGCTTTACTTGTCCTTGTCTTCCATCCCCCAGCAGGGCAGCATAGGTAGTGGTGGTAGCTCAAGCAATTCTTCTGGAAGTACAGAGGAAGGACCTTTGGATGCCATCCTCACTACTCATTTTACTAACGCTGGTGTGGCTGTGTTGGAGGCTGCCAAGGACGGGCCAAGCCAACATGCTGACAGGTCCAAACGTTACATTATGGAACATGTTGACCTCGGCACCTATTACTACCGAAAGTACTTCTACCTCAGAGGTGAGCAAAATAGGATAGTCTGGGCTAGATTCATAGTTCTTGATTATTGATAGTGGTTTCTCCATGTCTGGTTTGTAAGTTGTCTGCCCTAATGCTGTTGACTGTATACTGTATATTTTGATAATCTTAAAAAAATATACCCAGAATTGGCAAAGAAAATGGCATTTTCTAACAGCCAAGATTTAATCCGTTTTGACAATTGACACAATATCCATACAAATGCAAATGCATCCTGCATTTAATTAGGAATAAGAGAAAAGTTGGCAAGCAGTGGAGGAAGCATTACTAACGTTATTTTTTACATGCAAGGGACATTTGTTTTTCACAGTAGAACAATAGAGTTACGCTTTAAAATGGCCGAAGTGGTAAAGTGGTCCTTTCATTTCCCAAGTTCTCTTCCTTTCTGTAATTTTTTCCCCTCTTTCACATCATCCTTTTCTGTACATCCCTGCCTAAAATCCCATTCCTACTCACCCCTAGAACACTGGAACTACCTGGGGGTAGATGAGAACCTGGGCCCAGTGGCAGTGAGTTTGAGGAGGGAGAAGTTGGATGAACACAAGGAGCATGGCCAGCAATACAACTTCAGGGTCATCTTCAGAACCAGTGAGGTACATTAAAATTGCCACCTGGACCTCTTAAACTTTGTATACATATATATATATATATATATATATATATATATATATATATATATATATATATATAGTGTTATATGATTGTTTTTTAATTGATCTGTCCATTCACCAGGATATACTATATTTGTAGCTGTTCCCTCCGGAGCCATGAATGTTAATGTTCACAAATGTGTCAATAGGGGCACTCTTTACTGAGTGATGTTACTGAGAAGCTCTTGTGAGTTGTGTAGGAGTAATATAGGATCAACGCCCAGCCTTTCTTACTGAAAAACCCGGTTGGAGGAAGACATTATAAAAGCTTTATCTCAAGATTGTCAGATATGGCTCAAGAACTTAGATGCTACTGCCTCCATTCCTTAACTCCACCTCAAATTATTGCACGTTTGATTTAATTTGACATGTATTTTCCCCAATTGTTTATTCACAGTGCTCAATCTGTAGTTCACCGTGATCGGAAATCTTGTGTGAATTCCCTCTAGGCTTTGCTGCCATCCCCTCCTATAGACACACTAGAGCCAGAGATCCATGTCCTCATTCTCTCAGCTGAACGCCCACCTACCATCTTTGTCAGCCTTCATCTGTGAAGGACTGAGCTGTGCCATCTCACAGCTAAACGAGACTAAAATAGCGCCAATGGTTTTTGCGTAGAGAAGTGAAAGCATTGGTCTCGTATTGAAGAGCACCATGAGTAATAGCACTTCCAATCTCTTGGGATGACGCACGACCTACTGTGCTGTGTTTTCCTCTATTTTCTTCCCTTCTCTTGACTCCCTCTCTAATTGCTATTTTCAGAACAGGGAACTGGGCAGGTATAGATATATATGTGTTTCTGTGTGGGAGGGAGTGGGATGCATTGGGATGCACTGATGTTGAAGGGATGGGACCAGTGACCACTGAGGACAGCTTTTGTCCTCTCTTCAGTGAGACTACTTCTCTTTAGTTTGTTTAAACCCAAGGGTGTTGGCACTAACCTTGAGCCTACCGAACACACACAACATAAAAGTGATTCTTAAGAGCCATGGGGCCACTACGGATATCCAGCTGTGTTTATTTGTTCATAATGGATATTCAGGTCCTGGTCCTTCTACAGTCCTCGTGATTTATTCATGGATGTCCTCCTCGAGTTTGTTTTAGCCTCGAGCCTAAGAGTCTTCGTAGCTTGCTGAACCAGACAGTTCTCCACACTTTGTTTTCCCTGCACTAGCAGAGAACATGGTTTGGCAGAATCAATTTCTAGCCAGGAATTTGTAGAAAAAAGATTTTTAACGATCTTGAGTCCATGATGCATCGATGGCCATTATGAATTTAATTGCACAGGCCTCCTTGCAGTTTTCCAAACATAATACCAAAAATCTAGTAGTCGGTACCGATACCACCAAAAGTACACAATACTCAATACCAAAGTCGATACCACCACAAAAGAACAATAATACTTCTAATTCTTTATTTAAACATCTGACAGTCACATAAAAAAGCGATTACAATATAGATTTACAAAATAGATATATAATAAATATTTAAAAAGTTGAACATTATAAGAACACAACAATAGTGGCATGTAGCCTTCAAAGAAATAAATTAAATGAAACTATTACAAAATACACCTATTACAAAATCACAAATAATTAGAAAAGAACATAAACTTTTAACAGTGGAGGCTACAGGTGCTAAGGTACACACACACACACACACACACACAAACACGCACACACACACACACACCCCTTATACTCTGAATGCAAGCATTAATTTAAATTCACTGACATGGTGGCATGCCTAACGCATTTATTAAAACCACTAACATTTCAATAATTATTTAATCCAGTGACATTAGGCTCCATTTTGCTGACAGGACACAGGCTGAATGGTGATGCTTGGTAGCCCATTAGGAGGTAGTTAAAGGTCCAATATGTAATATTGACAGCTAGTGTTTAAAATGGTTACTGCAGTTCAAATTCAAAATACTGGAGAGAGTCGTCTCCCCCGCCCCCTCCTCCCCAGACTCGAAGTTCACGGAGGTTGCCAGGCTGAGTCCGCAGCATCCACAACAATGCTTGACTCACATAGCCAGACATACTTCACAGCACAGCGGAGTAGCTAACGTTACATACTCGCTCTATTGACAGTCATAGAAGCCCGTGCTCACGCGGAGCTCTCTACCCAACTGACAGACACATTTTTTCAACTTAGAATTACAGTAGGAACCTCCAAAAACCCCCACAACCTTGCCTTTCTCTCCACAAGCCAGACAGACACACTTCCTCGGCTTAGAATTACGATAGGAACCGCTAAAAATAACACTACCTTGTTGTTCTTTTCCAGCCGACTGAAATACACACTTTATTGTCTTGGAAGTACGGCAACAATTGCTAAACACACTGCAAACTCACGGTCTTCTGTTCTGGATTTACAGCCCCCCTCTTGGCTTAAAATAACTCACCTACGGCGGGCTACGGCGTTGTAAACAGCCATGGCCAGCTATAGTCCTCCAGTAACGTTAGCTAGATAGTGGTGGCGTTAGCCAGGACCAGTTACTGGCTGAGTCTCAATTGTTTTTGCAAGTAACCAACTCGTGTTTCTAGATATATAATTCAATGTGACTACACAAATGTTGAAATTACATAAAATTCCCGTCCCTAGTAGCTGTGATAAATTAGCCTGAAGCTAATGCTTACCCATTCAGGAGGAAATTAGCCAACTCAGCGTCCTTTTGGGCCGGCGGTGCTCCAGAGGCAGTAGAAGCGTCAGAATGGCGTAATCGCAAACACGTTTGCCGGCGCACCACCAGTGGCAGCCACTTTTTAGAAGTGTGTGCCAAGGAAATTCCACGAGGCGGAAAGCTCCAAAGACTTTACAACACCACCAACCTCATCAGACATTTGAAGGTTAGTCACGGAAAGGAGTATGAGGAGTTTTCAAAGTTGGCTAGCTAGCGCTAAGGCAGGGTCGTGTAGCAGCTCCGGCGCCACTCACCCAGCTGTTTCCCCATTTCCCCGCTCTCGCACAAGCAGCACGAGCCTACCTCTGTGCACCATGCACAAGTGTAGATAGCGAGCCACTTTTTAGCACAGCAGGGAATATTGTAGATAAGAGGAACAAGCTGTCTGCAGAGAGAAAAATGCAGAGATGCTTATATTTCTAAAGAAAAATATGCCATTGATGCTATAACAAGTAAGCTTTAGGAGATATGGCTCTACTAATCTCTATTCCTCTTCTGTCTCTATCATTGAATCATGATGTGGAGGATCTCATGACAGTGCAGCTGTGGTTCTGTTAAGCTGTGTAGCTGTGTTAAGCAACACAGCTACCTCAAACAAACATTTAGGGCCTGTGTTTCAGGATAATGATTAGAAGTTTTACAGTTTGTATATGATTTTAATATGACTTAAATGTTACATTAAATACTTGGAAGAGATCGGGATGCCGTTTCTGGTGCTTCGCCAAATTCAAGGTGTTCCCTCCTTTTGTTTGAAATGAACGATGGCATCGTTTGCACACCGGCTTCAGAGCATCAATTATATGTCCATCGTTATCTGCCTCCAATGTGAACAATTTCCATATTAGACTAAACTTGTCGCTATCTTCTGTAGTTTTTCCTGTGTGCTTGTAGGCGTTCTTTTTCTTTACCACTTGTGGACCGACTAAAACACTTACGCATATATACTGCCCCTATCAGTTCCGGAAGAATTGCAACCTCGGTACATTCGTTGCCAACGGTACCTACGCTACTACAGAAAAACAAGTACTGTCATGTTTTAAGAATGTTGGTACCGACATGGTACCGAAGTACCGGTTCTTGTGACATCCCTAGTTCTACTGATGGTCGGACAGCTAGTCTTGCTTTTGTTGCCAGCTATATGGGGATTAAGACACCAACACGTTGCACAGAGCAGAAAGGGAGGGGCATAGCTAAACATTTTCACAACCACTAGAACAATTGTCTAAGCAGCAAATCAACTGATTCTGTTATGTGACCAAGCATGTGCAATACCCCACTGTAAAATGCACTAAAGATAAAATCACCCTGGGAAGTGTTTCAAAATGTTCAACACATTGTATTCAGTAGTGGTGATACAGCGTTTCCCCTACGTTGATTTGCAAGTGGCGCACCGCCACAGTTAAATGTCTGCCGCCACGCCACGGTGTCAATGTTGATTGTCGGAGAATAGCGCGGACACGCGCTTCACAGGTAGAGCACAAACCCAGCCCCCCCTCTCTATTCACATGCCGGGATTCTTGCCTGCGCGCCACACACACGCAGCCGAGTTGTGTGTGTGCGCGTTAACGTTACCGCACACACACATCTAAAACACGCGCAGCACCTGACTGGGAACGATACCGAGGATTACCAACGGCCGCTGGGGGGGCAGATGAACGCTAGTCTCGTCACTGTAAGTAGGTTACGATAAAACCTTCATGAGTAAAAAGTCAATACTTATCAATGCACTCACCTGTATAGACCGACGTAAACATGTAGGAAGAGAGGTTTTAATCTGCTCTGTCTGCTCTCGTCCACCGCGCTGTTTTTACCAAACTCGGCTCTACTCTGCAAAAAGCTAAAACAAATAAAGCTGTTGGTTGTAGTCTTAGCTTAGCTTGGCGGGAATCTAGAAATTTGGACATATTCTTATAAACTGAACTGCTGGCTGAGTGAACCGTCCTCTCTCCTGGAGGTAAAGCTATGGATGTATTATAAGACCAAAACAGATACATGTGGCTACTTAATATGCACGTGAATGACGCGTTCTTCATTCTTGATGATGATGCTGGTTGTATTATTTTGCAACAGCATCATTTCATTGCAAATGAGGCATACAGTATGAATGGTAGCCTGCTTATCAGTCCATTCATCATTAAAGGCTTTTCTACATCAATTTTCCCTTCAGCCTCTTTGACTGTGACATGTTTACCTGACAACAGCCTTTCTTTCTGCAAACATACCTGCCACCACGGCTTAAAAAAATCCTAGGGGAAACACTGTGATAAGAGAAAGTGTTTTACACTGAGCAATGAAGAAAAAAATAGGAAATGATGCCACAGCATTGTTGTATTTTGGACCACTCATGTAATCTTATCTCAAACAGCACACATTTTTAATAGTATGTCACAGTGTTTTCACTCAAAGACACAACTGCAGACCAAGACATGACATGTCACCAAATATATAATGATTTACTCAAGCTTAAGGATAGCTTAATGTGTCAACAGTGAGGCAACAGTATAAGGTGTACATGTCAAATTACAGTATAGTATACTTGATGTATTATTATTATTTTTTACATGCAAGTAATTCCTACAGTTTCACAGCGAATGAAAAGAACTCAAGAGATCAGTGATTCTGACTGGTCCTGACTCTTGCATGTCCTATATTCTTTCCCTCTTCCTCGGGTTGTCCTGTCTCCAGCTTAATACCCTGAGGGGCTCCATCCTGGAAGATGCAGTACCTTCCACATCCAAGCATGGTCTAGCTCGAGGCCTGCCCCTCAAAGAGGTGTTGGAGTACCTGGTTCCTGAGCTCAACGTCCACTGCCTGCGCCTGGCACTCAACACACCTAAGGTCACTGAGCAGCTAATGAAGCTGGATGAGCAGGGGGTAAGGATACAAGTTGTGCTGGGTAACTTTGATTCATTTCTTTGATTGTTCATATTGGAAGAATTCCTTTTTTATTAATGCTATCCAATTAGTAAAAGGACAGTATTAGCCAGACTTCATACTGTCCTCATCATTCCTTAAAAATACGATCCATTCAGCATTATTGATCATTCTTTGAACTAAAGACGCACATTTCCACGACATTATCCTTTTGTGTTTTATGAATCATTTTATGTGTAGGAGTTAACATTTTCCAAAGGGGGAGTTCTCATTGTGGAACAGACTTATTTATTATTAGTTTTATTTTTTATTTATGCTTAATTTATCATTTCACTACCACAGGCTATTATGTGTAATTTAAGTAGAGAAACTCCCTCACATATCTGCCCACATGCACAAACACACACCTCAACCTAAAAAAAGGGAGAAAAACACATAACAAGCCCTTTTGATTCTCATGCTCCCTAATGCAATCATCAAAAGCTGAACCTCACCCTCAAAATGTCAACATGATTTCTCTGGGAAATGGCACTGCGATCACTGCAGTACAACCCAAGGTGGTTATTCTTCAAATGCCAACGTTCCCCCTAAAATGTCAACGTGGTTACTCTGACATGATTTCTAAACAGTAATATATACGCGTTTCTCCTCTTTTCATTGCAACAACCTTGGTTTTCTCTCCATAGTTGAGTTTCCAGCGGAAGGTGGGGGTGATGTACTGCATGGCAGGCCAGAGCAGCGAGGAGGAGATGTACAACAATGAATTGGCTGGTCCTGCACTGGAGGAGTTCCTTCATCTGCTGGGGGAGAGGGTTAGACTCAAAGGCTTCACCAAGTACCGGGCCCAGCTGGACACCAAGAGTATGTACATGCACAGAAATTACAAGTTGATGGTGTTACTAATACCTGATCCACAGCAGTAAACTTCTCATTGATTAGGAGTCTAGGAGTCTTTTGTTTATGAATAAAGCCTCACATGTTTGAAACACTTTTGAGACCTCTAACTTCCTTTCAATGATTTTTCTGTTTCCTCGGTATGCACTGCCTTAAAAACAAATGTTCCTTTAATTTCAGACAGATGGCCCCTGGTGTCCGATTATTATATTGGGGACACTGATCCACTGTGTGTTCTCCTCTTCTCTCCTTTGCCCTACCACCTCTGCATTTGCTATAGATAAGATGGATGTCTACATCATGTCTGCTTTGATATTTAACTCCATGCTTTTCTTATATGAATTAAGTCTTCCCTTGTAATGCTCCTTGAGACAAAAACGTCCAGTCACTTTTTGCAGGACATGTAATGCAACCTTCAGTAGCATATAGTAAATTAAATACAGCCATGCAAAGCACTCCAATAGAAGGAGTGTAATTAATTAAGGTAATCTAGCTAGGTTAAGTATGGCCTTTTAAACACCTTGTGACTGTTTTGTTCTCTGAACAGAGCACATCAATAGACTGTGGGGGTGGTTATTAGCATGCAGTGGCTCTCTTTAGGGCCAGAACCTGTTAAGAGCTCAGGGAACACAGGGCCATCTGATCTGCATTTGCAGGAGAGGAAGATGGGGAACACAATGATAATGTTTGGTTATACTTGTTCATTCATTTGGTTATACAATCCTTTGTATGGGAGTTTATAATTGGAATGTTTCAGAGAGAATTAGAAAAGTTTTTTCAGTTGACTGTACATGTTATAAACACTTCTCCATATATGACTACATGTTTTTATAGTCACAAAATACAATTTTACAAAGTAAAGATTTAATACTGAATTATTTTTGCCATTGGGAAGCCACAGTTTTAAAATGATTTACATGAAGAGGGGCCTAAGATTGGTAAAATATTGTTTATTATGGTTTTCCAAAGCATGAGAAATTCACATGTATTTGTATCCCCCTCAGCTGACTCGACGGGCACCCACTCCATGTACACCACTTACAAAGACTATGAGATCATGTTTCATGTGTCTACCATGCTGCCATACACACCCAACAATAAGCAACAGGTAGGTTATTTAAAGGGCTCACAGACCCAACACACTGAAGTCTTTGTCTATGAACATGTTGCAGCTATTTATTTATATAATCAATGGTTATCTAGGACACACTGTCATAAATGCATGCAAAAGTATTTTTTAATTTGAATGTGCCGTTGAAATTATAAAAAAAAGAGTTTTACATGATTCTAGAATAATTTCACTCATTTTGCACCTTGCTTAAGTAGCAAGTCTAGATAATGCATTATTAGATAAACACTACAGAACTTTTGTGTTCACAGTGCAGTGTACATTTTAAGTTAACTGGTTCAAAAGTTTGCATTGTTTTTCTGCATTTTTGTTTTTTTAGTTTAATAGAACTCAATATCTAACGCAAGTTTCTCCTGCTGCCTCTTTGCTTTTTCAGTTACTCCGGAAGCGTCATATTGGGAACGATATCGCCACGATCGTGTTCCAGGAACCCGGAGCGCTCCCCTTCACCCCCAAAAATATTCGCTCACACTTCCAGCACGTCTTTGTTGTTGTGCGTGCTCACAACCCATGTTCCGACAACAGCTCCTACAGGTGAGATTCACTTTTCACTTCCTATCCTGAAACAATAATGCTCTTACCTGTTGCTTCAAATGGTTGTATATCTGTTATTTGCAGTTCCACCACTACATCATAGAGTAGGCTGTGGGTGTTGAGAGCCCTCTCTACCACCCATGATTTATTACCACATTGTCAGAGAAGTGTAATATGAAATACAGTGTGCCTGCCTGGACTCATTTAAAAAAAAAAAAAGAAATAATGAACTTTCTGCCTGTTCAGCTGTGAAGGACATTTCATTCTCATTTTCCTTGTTTATTCCTGTCTCTGTCTTGTTATCTAGTTTTCTGTCAATCTCTCTTATCTTGCTCTCTGACTCCTCCCTCTCCCACTAATGGCTGTTTTAATTGCTGTCTGAGCACATTGTGTGAGATCTTAATTGTCCCCTGTGAGGCTACTTTGTTACACACATACACACACACACACACACACACACACACACACACACACACACACACACACACACACACACACACACGAACAAAGAGCCCAGCATATATACTGTCTTCTGTGATTCACAAATGTGAATGAAGTTTTCTGAAATGAAAACTAATTTCACACACACTCCATAGAGGTAGAACATCAGCTTTCAGAAGTAAATTTCTGATTCATACTCACCACAGGGAATTTGACTATGAGTCATGATGTGTTAAGTAAGGATGACCTAAATGCTTTGAAGTTTTGGTGTGTATTTTGGTGGACATTCACATACACACAGGGCAGGGAAATATAGCACACTTTTAGTATTTAGTATGGCTCCGCCTGAAGCAGTGGTTCCCAAACTTTTTTGAACCACGGCCTCCCTCTTAAAGGATTCTTTTTGTCATGGCACCCTGAGCCACCCAACCCCCAATATAACATGCATATATACACAGATGCTTATCAGTTTTAGCAATTTAAGATTTAACATTTGTATTTGTTACATTCTTATTATATAATGCAACTCTTAAATAATGAAGTATAAATGGCTGCAGTCTAAATGTTTTTTTAATATGAGGTCTAGTAAAGTTATCCAAAGATATTACAGCACCGCTACTGTATGTTTACCAAACATTATGGTGTTTTTCCTTAAAGAAATATATTGTCATTGTAAATATACACTTAAAGGACAAATCTGGCACAAAATGAACCTAGGGGTTAATAACACGTGTACTGAGTCAACCGTTCTCTGGGATTTGTTTTCATGGTAATCGAATGTGACCAGTTTTAGCGCAAGCCGCTAATTAGCTTATAAAGCTAGTAGTCAGGGCACTGGTAAAAAGAAATCACTATTTCTACAACACTAACAAGGCTCAAAATAGCACCACACTTCCACGGTAACATAATGAGTGTCCCTACATGTAAACCGAAACATTAAGAACTTAAGAGTAAGTGTACAGACAGTTTATTAAAAAGATAGTTTATAAAGACAGTACCGTTCACTATACAGGCAGGCGCCATCTTGGGAAAACAGTCACGATCAGTTGAACGACGAACGCCGTGCTTGAGCTATGTTACTGGTTGCACGGTGTTTGTCGTTCGACTGATCGTGACTGTTCTCCCAAGATGGCACCTGCATGTACACGTGAACGGTACTGTCTTTATACTGTCTTTATAAACTATCTTTTTTAATAAACTGTCTGTACACTTGTTAGTGGTAAATTAGGGATGCACCAAATCAAGGAACTGGGTTTGGTTTCTGCCAAACCATAGAATTCTTTTCCACTGAACCGAACCCTAGGCTTGCACTACGCGCACCGACGTAATGACGCCGCCGTTGATTACGGGAAGGTGTTTACGTAGGTGGACCGTTCAATGCAGTAGGCTGTGAGAAAGTGAAAATGGAACTCCCGAGCAGAAAAAGAGCTGCCTGGCAGCATCCCCAGCCAAAAGAAGGCGACCCAAGCCGAGCCACACGCCCAACCCACAATGCCAACCTGTCCCGCTGCGGCAAGGACCCCAAACAACACACAGCATCGCCGCTGCCAAACCTGTGCATGAAACATCCGAAAGAATACGAGTCGCGCATGAAGGAATCCACAGACAGCAGCCAAAATGCAGCAACTTCAGGTACGGCAAAGGATGGACGGTCACAGCAAAAAACTTAACAGACAGTGCCTCTCCCGGGCTGTCAGCCGTTCTCTCGGTAAATGAGTCTCCCTACAGTGGGAGCGGAGCGACCGAACGGCCGGTTGCTGCTCGTTAACTAACGTTAGCTTTCTAATTTCACCCACCCAACATGCCTTCATCATACACTGGTTGGCGAAAATTTGACCAACAAAATTGTCACTCATCTGGCGATAGCAATGTGCTTTCTTATGATGTGAAAAGAGCGTGTGAATTCAACATTAAGTTGTTACATTTAACTATTTTAGAGGCTGTGGACGTTGTTTACTTCATTAATGTGTTCACTGTGTTAATGGACTGAGGATGGGAGTAAGATTTGGTATTCGGTTTCAGATTCGGCAGAATCTTAACCAATGGATTCGGTATTCGGCCGAACCCCAAAAATCTGGATTCGGTGCATCCCTAATAGAAATAGCGATTTCTTTTTACTTTACCCGTGCCCTGACGACTAGCGTTATAAGCTAATTAGCAGTTTGCGCTAAAACTGGTCACATTCGATTAGCATGAAAACATATCCCAGAGAACGGTCCACTCAGTACACATGTTATTATCTTTTTTTCACATAGATGCATCATCACAGTTATGAAACTTTTACTAGTCTAGACAAACAAGCATCACGTGACCGTGAACGTGAATATGTGTTGTATGGTGTGAAAGATTACTCACTTCCTTACACAGGTTGATTTTAGTCTGATTATTAATTGTTTCACAATTTCATGTGACATCTTTGAGGTACACATGAATCTTCTCTGTGCAGTCTACTGCACATTTCAAGTGTTGTGACAATTACCAAAAATAAAAAAAAAACTATTGATTCCCATTGAAATCAGTTTTGGGTCTGTAGGGAGTAGCTTCACACAATTTCTAACCCCAAAAATGTGCATCCTAAGCCTAAATGACCAGGTCCTGCGGTTAGAATATACAGTATTCATTATATATTTTCCTGAATACATTCCCTGAAGGAAAATGTCATAATTCCCTGACTTCTTACCTCTGTTCCGATGTCTAGAACACAGCACTTCATGTGCCCTAGCCAGAAAAGCCACCACACGAACCTGGTTTCTGCTTTGAGGACTAGTTGTCACAAGTAGACAAAAATATATTATATGTACCTACCTCACATCCATCCACACACATACATACCTCTTAGTCACTCACTCCAATAGGTATTGACATGTTCTTTTTCTTGTCTTGCCTCAGTGGGCAGCTGGTCGTGGATACTGGAAAAGCGGAGCTGCCCACACACTGGATATTTATAAGACCACAAATCACTGAAACCACAGGAATGTGCTCTTTCATTTCTGCTCCCAAACCTCCTGCCACGAGGATCACACAGCAGCAACACAGCCCAGCAATCCCCATTACACTACATTCTCATTTCTCACTCCCTCTCTGGCTTCCTCCTCACCCTCGTTTCTCATTCAATCTCTTTTTCTTTGTGTGTTTTTTTTGTCATTCACTTTTTTATGCTCTCTTTGTCTTGTTCTCTGTCTCTCAAACCTCTACCTTTCTCTCTGTCTCTCCATCACTTCTCTTTGTCCTGCATGAGTCACAGGTCTATGTTTGACTCACAGGTGTTTGAGATCAGCACAAGTGCTTTTAGAGCTCCAGCGTAATGTATTGAGTGATGTTGTGGTGATGAAGAATAATAAGAATAAAAGGTCACATTTTATTTTAACCATTTGTTAAGCCTGCTTATAACCACTTCAGCTGCTCTTCTCTGAAATACCCTGTGTGATTAATTTGTCATCTACTGAAAAGCAGGCTGATATTGCCTCGGGACTACGTCGCTTACTTTGTGCTTCGTATAATCAGTTAAAAAATTAAGATTTTATGTGCTAGTACGCTGCAAGGTGAAAGCTAATTAAAAGTTCTGGGTTACTTTTAACTGGGCTTTGATTTGTTGACATTTTCAAAGTTTCATATACTATATAATATACTGTATATAGACTGGGCTGGCTTTCTCAATCAATGACATCATTAATTGAGGAATTTCAAACAGGAATATGGGCCGATTTTTTCAGACAGTTGAGAAGAAGTGCTGTCTGGGAGAGAGAGCGCCATTTGGAGTGTACTTTATACATCTATTACATACATACAAAACTATATAACATACTAAAAGGTGGGGAAAATCCAAAATTTCCAAAATAAATATTTTTTTATGAAGGTAGAAATGAGCGTAAGAAGGTTCATACTGAAAATGCACTAGTAGTTCTGTTAAAACGGACACGCATGCCTACTATAATAGCTGCAGGGACGTTTACGTATGTCAGTGTGTTTGTATGACCCTCCACCTACACATATGTATACAGCACTGCTTTCTCCCTAAATCTTGTTTATGTCAATGATTTCAGTACATATGCCATGTAACATTTTGACATACAATTGTAGCAACTACTGAGGGTATTCCCAGCAACACTGTACCATAAAAGTCTGTGCGTTCATCACTCTCTGAGGCAATTTCAACCAGAATAAAATAGTTTCCTCTCTATCCTGTCTGTCACAAACAAGGAAAGGTGGAAAATGAGGTCAACAATTTGACGTTTAGTATAATTGAACACCACACGTCTCCAGGACAGGGTGTCTCTGAGGTATGTTTAGAAATATGTGGGTGACATTTTGACTTTAGTTGCTTATTAGACAAAGCGATTAATCCTGGTGGCAACATGTGTGCTAATGCATGTCAGCAGGGAGGCGTGTGGGACGAGGGCCCCGACTTCCGGTGCTACTCTCGTCAGCTGGTAATTATCACCTGAGAGAAGATCTGTGATTGAGCTCATTTGGTCATGGAGAGGTTGAGACCAACACATGTGTCCCATACAGACATTGGGCTTTTTATGGGTCATAAAAAGCCATTTTTTTGTCAACCACTTCAGACTGAGACATTCAACAGATCAAGTTGTAAATCAGTTTGTCTCACATTACAGAAAAAAATGCTTTCAGAGTCTCCCACACAGTACTCCTTTCTCAGCCACATTTTCCTTTTCCCTCATTCTGGGTTTTCTGGAGCTTTGGGTAGGAGATTTGGAATAGTACCCTCCCCTCATCCTCCTCCTCCACTCGCCTTCCTCTCAATGGCTGCACAGCTGAGTTCCTGACATACCAGACATGGCAAACGGACTCAGATGGCCATTCCAGGGACTTAATCAAAGGAAAAAGGGGTTTGGATAAGGGAGGTGGAAAGCAGGGAAAACAGGGAGGTATAGGACCTACACAAGAAGTGCATGCTGCAGTATTAGGACTAGGCAAATATACATAGCCTCCACCAATACTTAATTATTTACAGCATTTAGACTAAGATTGAGGTAGACAACAGATAATCCAGAAACCAAAAAAGATCATATTTGCAAGAGGAGAAAGATGAAGACTGGAACTAGGTCTGTTGCCCCTTTCCACTTTCACAATATGTTTTTGTCTTGGCAGATGATATACCAGTTAAGAATTGTGCCTTTTATGTTCCCATACTTGAGTGAGCAAACCGCAAGAGGCTTTAATGCTTTAGATCATACATATGATCTAAAGCAGAATCTGCCAGCATTCATTTATTTTATGCCTTAAATCTTAAAGACATAATTACTTGCTTGGATGTGATGTGGCATTCTGAGTAGATTTTAGGGCTGGTCCCTATTTTTTGAGCTTCGAAGCTTCGGTAGTAATGAGCATAGAATATTCGAAGCTTCGGAGAGAGGAGGCTAAACATATTACTATCTCTAATAAAGGCGTGAATCTCTATGCGTCTGTCCGTTTGCACATTCAGAATTAATAAACTTTTAATAAACTACAGAGCAGCGCGAACAGGAAGTGGCGCGCCTCACGCGAGCAGGGCTATGCTCCGAGAACGGAGACTTCACTAATGCTATAACACACACACACACACACACACACACACACACACACACACACACACACACACACACACACACACACACACACACACACACACACACACACACACACACAGGCCTATTCGCAAGTAACGTTATTTTTCATGAAAATTAAGTGCACATTTGTATCACGTGTAAAATGGCGGATCCATTTTACACGTGATACAAATGTGCACTTAAAAGCAGCTCGTTCTACTTACAGAAGTCAGGTTCTCCAGCTTGATGTGCTGTTGTGGTAGGCCAGTTTCAAATTGCATATTTGACACACTGCCTTTGTCTAATCCTCACTTAATTTAAAGTTCTCCCACACAGATGAAATCTTTGGCATTTTTGTCTTCTTTTCGTTGAATCGTGACGGTAATGACGTTCAACTCATGGGCGTTTTAACTGGGGCACGTGACGTCCCAGTAAAATCTCAAAATCTCTTATATTTCGCAGTAGATTAATTTAGATTGATAATAACGGGTAAAAAGGATAATACATTTTGTTTCTATTTTATTTTCCACAATGTCAAAGCAACGCAGCTTAACCCAAAATACAAGCTCAGACATGCACTTCTGTCCATGCAAACTGCGCTGTTCTGCGCTCTAGTCAGAGAATACTGCCGTTGCAGGAACACTTTAGTAGTCCAAGAAGAAGCAAATATATTTATTAAGTATAACGAGGTTGGGTTGTCCATCCTATTAAAATGGCTAGGCTATATATGAAAATTGTAAAAGAGAGTATTATATTTCGAACATATTCAAGCGCGAATGAGAACTGTTTGGAGGGGGGTGCCAGGTTGAGCAAAAAAAAAAAAAACGAATATTCGAATGTCAAATTTTCTAATCGAATACCAACCCACCGAACAAATATTCGAATATTCGGGTACAGCCCTAGTAGATTTACAGTTGACTAAAACACTAACTGTAAGCTGCAGGATATATGATGTTGAAACAAAATACCAACCCTAATTTGGCTAAATTGTTGGTCAATACTGGAACAACTGATTTGTTAACCATCACCTTTTCTCTTCTCCCATTTCCCTACTTTCTCCTCTTGCCTGCTCTATTCTTCCTGGTCTGCTTCTTTCCTGTAGTGTTGCTGTCACTCGTTCCAAAGACGTGCCCTCTTTCGGCCCCCCTATTCCAGAAGGCGTGGCTTTTCCCAAGTCCTCTGTGTTCCGGGACTTCCTGCTGGCCAAGGTCATCAATGCAGAAAATGCTGCCCACAAGTCGCACAAGTTCCGTGCCATGGCCACCCGAACACGCCAGGAGTACCTGCGCGACCTGGCTGAGCGCCACACCACCAGCACGCCCATTGACCCCTCTGGGAAGTTCCCTTTCATCTCACTGGCCCACAAGAAAAAAGAGAAGAGCAGGCCGTATGAAGGGGCGGAGCTGCGCAGCCTGGGGGCGGTGACCTGGCTGGTCCACGTTGAGGATCACGGGACCGGAGGGGAACTGGAGGCCCTCCTTTCTATCTCCAATGACTTTCTCATCCTGTTGGACCAGGAGGCCAAGGCTGTGGTGTTTAACTGTGCCACTAAGGACGTGATTGGCTGGACGCTGAGCAGCCCTGCGTCTTTGCGGATTTTCTACGAGCGGGGAGAAAGTGTGTCTCTGAGGAGTATCAGTAATAATACTGAGGATTTCAAAGAGGTGGTCAAACGTCTGGAGGTTAGAAGACACACAAACCAATACATGACATATGTGATAAGACTGATGGTTGTGTGAGCAGCATGCTTAGATAATGCAATTTCAGAACCGGTTCTCACTTGTAATCTGTTTATTAAAGGAGCACTATGAGTTCCTGCATGGTTTCAATGCAATTTAATTTTTGTCTCAAATCATAGGCATCTCTCACACAGGCACAGGCTGTGCACCAAAATACAACAAACCAGCTATCCAGCAGCTACTCCACGGACTGGATGCGTGGCGTGAGCGTGGCATTTCTGTTGCGTGTCAGCTGCGTGGCGGCTACGTGGATTTCTCGATGTTTTACACACCAGAAACGTGTCTGACGCTGCGCTGCTGCTGCTGTACACATGTATGTTTCCCATTGATTTACTGCACTCAAGCAGTATACTTCATGTTAAACATACTGATTTGATTACAGCAAAGAAACGTCTGCAGTATTGACGGCAAAATAGGCTGCAGTATTGACAGGTGCGACATTTGAAAATCGCTAATATTTTTTATCATTTTATTTTACATTTATATTTGCATTTATATCAAAACCTAGAGACTTTCAAACATCAAAATGTCATTTATCAATATGTATTTGTGTCAAAATTACATATAAACATATTTTCCTATTCTAATTTTCTTGGAAACGCTTCCAACACGCTTGTTTTGCAAGCTCTAACCTGTTAACATGGGAGCTGAAATAAAAAATGGACATGCCACGCAGCTGACACGCTCACGCCAGGCATCCAGTCTGTGGCCGGCCTCAGATACAACTCACGGTACTCAATCACACCCCCCCCCCCCCCCCATTATGTGCATGTGCATTAACCCCCAACCCCTCCCCCAACCATCTTGTCGGTGATTGGCTGGAGTGGTTTGTTGTATTTTGGTGCACAGCCTGTGCCTCTAGTGTTTGTTTGACGTTTACGACCACTGTGTTGTCTCCCGAGACCGGGCTTTTTCACAGTGTATTCAGGGGGCAGGCAGCTAGTGGATCAAGGAGAGATACCTACGATTTAAGACAAAAACAAATCTCGCTGAAACCAAATGCTAAAATGCTGTTGTCTGCCATTGATCATTTACCTTGCCCACTCACGGTCTCTCCTACTATTTACTGTTGGCTATCAGTCTGCCAGAATGACAACATTTTTGTGTTAATGTGCCAAAGCTGCTGTCTCATTACTGGTCTCATCTTATTCAGGGAGTTTCAGAAACACCTCTGGACAACATACTCCTAATGGCTCATACACCTACACATACAGTAAAGTGGTGATAGCTCTTCCTTAGCTGTTTCCATGGAAACTGGTTGGAAAAAAGGTGTTTCTACAATCATCAGTGGTTTAGAATACATTCATTTCCCCAGCTTCCCTACGCTGTGTGTGTGTGTGTGTGTGTGTGTGTGTGTGTGTGTGTGTGTGTGTGTGTGTGTGTGTGTGTGTGTGTGTGTGTGTGTGTGTGTGTGTGTATTTATGTAACCTGGATTGAGTTCACCATCTTTGATTTGCAAACGTGCATACACACATATTGGAACACACACACATCGTTCTGTGGCTCACTTTCATGTTGCATTTTATGCATCTGGCGTTAATCTTCAATCATTTGGACTACCTCGCTGCCAGAAAGAGGAAGGGAAGTGGCCTTGGGCCTCTCTCTCTCTCCTCTCTGGGCTCTTTTTTCCCTCTTGTTTGCTCTTTATCGTTTCCTTTTTTCTTGTACTCTCTTCCTCTCCCACACGCACATTCAGAAACATCAGAGCATCATAACAATTCCTATCAGGGTGCAAGTCTGTAGTATGATTTATTCACCCATCCTTGAGTTTCACTTCCATTTATCTTTCACTGAGTTGGACTTCTATAGAGCTTTTGTTAACTCCCTGATTAGACAAAGAATTTCAAGGTGCCCTGAAGCCGCCAGGAGTGTACTTGGAGGGAGGAAGAGAAGGATGAGTTCCCCTTACCTCTTTTTTATCATCTCTCCTTTGTTAATTCATGCTACTTCATCTTCCATCTGTACTTTGTGCATCTCTCTGCCCTCCCTATGTCCAGTTCCTGACTAAGGGCTGTGAGACATCAGAGATGACGCTTCGTCGAAATGGCCTGGGGCAGCTGGGCTTCCACGTAAACTATGAAGGCATCGTGGCTGAGGTATCTCTCTGCACATAACCCAAATGTTCTTCTGAAAATGTACTCTGAAAAAGTACATCTAGTGCATTGCGGTAGAACACGTGTTTGCACTGAAGATCTGAACCTTACTCTACTGGTTAATGTGATGGTCTGCCCTTGTATTAGTTTCTGTTTTTATTGGATTAGTTATTTTTATTGGATTTTAGCTGTAGCTTTAAAGTATTTACTGCTAATGAATCATTTATTTCACAGTGCAGGGAGAGAAAGTTGCCTTGTTGCGGTGTATTACTATAAAATTGATGTAACAGTAATAACCAGTATAACAGAATCTTTTTTATATTTAAAGCTTTAGTGCGTACATTTTTGATATTAATGAACGTCCATTACATTCAAGCCAGTTCCTACAAAGCTCATTAAGACTATCGGCTCCACACAACTCTCTCTGTATTTGTCAGTATGACTATGTTCAGAAGATTGTGGCGTCCGGTGACTTTCCCGCACAGAAACTCGAGTGAAGATAAATACCTCTTCTGAAGAGTCCACCATGTTTTTTTTAATCCTCCGTGTCCTTCTTGGCTGTTTGCAACTGCATGGAGGAGGGGTGGGAGCGCACGCGCAACCCAAAAAGGCTGTATCATGTGGACGCGCCGACAGTGTTGTTGTCATTACTTAGAATTCCTCATGGGGGCGACAGGAACTACGGATTATTGCCGATAGTGTGTAGTCTTCTTCCTGTCCATGGACTCTTCAGAAGAGGTAATTATCTTCACTCGAGTTTCTGCGCGGGAAAGTCACCGGACGCCACGTAGCCATACTGAGAAATACAGAGAGAGTTGTGTGGAGCTGATAGTCTTAATTAGCTTTGTAGCAACTCATTTGGCAATGGCTTGAATGTAACGGACGTTTATTAATATCAAAAAGTTACGCACTAAAGCTTTAATAAGCTGTTATGGGTAAAACACCATTGCTCTCCCTCATTTTAGACATTGTGATTTGTTATTTGATGCATTATGTCATATCACATGTGCTGTATTGTTTCAAAATGTCTGAATATATGAATATGAAAAGCCAGGTTGTAAGTAATTTCTCACTTGTAACTCAAAATCACACAATAGGAAAACATTGATTTATTTATTTATTTTTAACGGAGAAAACTACTTGCAAACATACGTTATGGTATACGTGGACACTTTGACTATCTTGGATATTACTATCTTGGATATAATAAATATTACTGTTTGGATAATGAAGCATGTCACCACTAGAGATCTAATGCAATTAAACTCTATTACTAATAGGTGGAGCCATATGGTTACGCCTGGCAGGCAGGACTGCGGCAAGGCAGTCGATTGGTAGAAATCTGCAAAGTTGCTGTAGCAACGCTGACTCATGAGCAGATGATTGACCTCCTGCGGACCTCAGTGACCGTGCGTGTTGTTATCATCCCGCCACATGATGATGCCACTCCGCGCAGGTAGGTGGGGATGGGAGCGTGCCATCATTTTTTTTCCTTGAGTTAATTTGCTAACCGCTTGTTTGTTAATATATTCATTCAGTTATCTGGAGATACAGTTAACAGATTTGCTCTCATACCTTTAATTCACTGGTGATTCACATTACTGCAAGAGACCAAATAAAATACTAGAGCACTGAAGGAAAACTAATGACCGTCTGACCGGTTCTGCTCTGGCTCAAAGGGCCAGAGTCTTTCTGACTCCACTTACTGGTCATTTCTCAAGCTATACCTTTAAATTTGTGTTCGTTTACTGGTAGACCAGAAATCAATACTCAACGATTTGTTCAGTTAAGTTATAAAAAGTCTTTAATAAATGACATTGCAAGAATGTATAATAAGTATAGAATGTAAGAATGTGTAATATATTTGTGTCATTGGATATTTAAAAAGTCACAAATTCTAAATCGTATTTCAGACTTTTACAAATCCCTGCCAAGAAGAAAGAAATGCTAAATGAACCCTCACTGACACACACAACTCTTTCTTCTCAAACAAAATGTCTTTCCTCCTCTTTTACAGAGGCTGTTCAGAGCTCTATCGGATGCCTGTGTCAGAATACAAGGGCGGCAGCAGCAGCGATAGCGGCTCCTTCGAATACAAGTTCCCCTTCCGCAGCAACAACAACAAGTGGCAGAGGACCTCCAGCAGCCCTCAGCAGTCACTGACTGCCTCGCCACAGCCCCACACGCCCAACCGGGCCATCAGTTTGGGTAGCTCAGTGGGGAAGACTCTGTCAGCTGAGAGGCTGGAGAGGGGCGCAGCCATCCCACGCAGTGTCAGTAGTGATGGCCGACCCCTGGACACCAAGAGGTTAGAGCCCCTTGGCTTTTTAGCTATGGATTATTAGAATATAATATTTGTCATTGCAAATTCTGAAAGCTAGTGTGTCAACAAAACACACAAATGGCAGCCATTGGGTACGAAACCAAAGCGTTAAACTATTCATGTTATTTTCGTGGGAACTGTGGCCACAAAGTAGCAATCAATAGAATTTCCTCTGAAGGATCAACTTCGAACATTTTGCTCCTACAATGCTTTGCTGCGTTTATTTCATCTTCCTTTAGTTCCGCTATTTACACGTGCCTGTAAATTCTTACAGTTCCTGTGTGTATGTGTGTTTGTTCGTATTCCAGGATGTCTCCGGGCAGTGAAAGCTATAGCTTGGCCTCCTCTTTGGCATTGGGTCGTTCCCCTCACAATCGCAGCTCTCCCAGCAACCTGTCTTCTTCCAGTGACGCCTCCGGAAGCTCTGCTCACTGGAGACAGAAGTCCATGCCTGAGCAGTAAGGAGGAGGGGGGGGGGGGAGGGGGGAGTAATTTTAATGCAAATCATGATGTATTGTACCAGAAGCAACTCATTCTCTGACTACAAAAAAACATTTTTAGCTGCCTTGTGGCAATGTCTTCTGTTACTTCTTCATTTTTCATGTTTATCTAATTATAGACGATAGAAACAGGGTTAATCTTCTTTTAACTGTCATGATTGTATGGTCATGAGCTGATGTATTACAGTGCTACAAAGAGCATTACTCAGTTTTACATCTATAGAAAGCATTATATATGTCCTGCACTGATCTTGTAAGTAAGACTATTTCTACTGGAGTTCTTGTTTTACATTTAGGAACCTGATTTATTGAATTGTAACCGTGGAGGAAAAGTAAGGTGATAACGTGTGTGTTATAATGCTCGTGACAGAACATCTTTTTTTTATACTTCCACCCACTACAGCCTGTGGTCAAATGTATTGTCTTTCAAACGCTGTTATTCTATCATTTCTAGCTCTGTATTTTTAATCAGTGGAAACACACTTTTAGCTGATGAAAAAAAGCTGCATAAAGAAATCCCAGTATTCTGATTTGTGTGCTCTTTTACTAGGTTTGCAGGCAGCCGCCACTCTCCGATGTCTGGGGAGAGACGAGAGGTGGTTGGAGAGGGCGGGTCCAGTGGAAAGTCCACTCTCAATTGGTCGAGAATGGAGGAAGGAGGAGGAGCCGAACGAGGATCAACAGGTAATTATATCTTGTGGAGAAGTAGTGGGGTAAATACACTAAACCTTTATCAGAGAGGAAGGTGCTGTGGCTAAAAATTTAAGATAGATTCTGATATTTTCAGCAATGTAAATGTTTTTTGCTCATGCACATCTAAATCTAAACATCAGTCTGTGGTTGTGTGTGTATGGATGTGTTTTTATATGTGAGGGCACTTGACAGGAAATAAATCATCCATATTCATCCATATTACTAAATCCTTTGAAATGACAGGTATCTACTCCGGAAGATTGTGTGTATGGTGTTTGTGTGTGCCTCCTCATCTGCAGCTAGTGACAGTTTTTTGGAGCTGAGATATCAACTCTTGACAGCCTCCACAATCCTCTTCTACCTCCTCCTCTTCCTCCACCTCTTCTGGAAGCTGTGAATATTACCTTCACAGAGCAGGTCTTAATTTCTCTGCAAGCAGACAAAAAAGTGGAAAGATATTGAGACAAACAGAAAAAGGAAAGAGATAATACATGGGGAAATGAGACCAAACAATGATCTCAATTAAAGTATATGGCTTTTCCTCTGTCACTTTATTCTATATGGTTTAATAAAGAAGAAAGAGAAAGGGGAGACATTCCTTACTTTCCTGTCACACAGTTGGCCGAGCTTCCATTGTGTGCCTTTCCTTCCCTCATTTCCTCCCTCCCGTCTGTTCCTCATTCTCCACTGCCATTTATGTTTGCCTCTCATTCATCTTTTTATTCTCTTGTACATTGGCTTTCATTTTATTTACGAGTATTCTCCCATGCACTGTTTTTGGGGAGTTTCCTTCTTTTTTTCCCAGCTCGGTCTCTGAAAGCCACAAAAACTACATGCCACTCTGATTCCCAGCAGGATGTTGCTTTGGTTGATTGTTGACCAGCCTACTTTCAGCCATGTCCTCAACCTGTTCCTGACCGCCACAATCAGAGAGAAAGGCCCTAGTCTCTCATTTTGTGGTTGTTAATGGCACTTATATCTTTATTGGGCAGGGTGGAACAATGCAGGCTGGGCCAGCTCAGACTGTGTCAGCCAAGTGTTCAGCCCTACACAGTCTACTTTGCTGTCTCTGTGGTTTAGGGTTCTGTTGTTTCCTCTTCCTTAACATTTTTACCGCCTTGACCAGAGTCTTCAGCAACGATGATGTGGCCGTGCTCTGTACAGAAATAACACAAGTCATGCAAAGGGCAGAATACTCACTTTTGCTCTCTCAGTTCCTGTCACATGCAAACAGGACATTAACTTAGCCCTTAATGTAGCCTATATATGGTTTTGCATTAAAGTAATTATTGCATTAAGTTGTCCTATTGCATCTATTTAACACACCATTTGCTCCATTTTCTTTTGATATCCTGTGGCAGGTTTATGATTAATTCATGCATTGGGTGTTGAGATCTAGAACATTGCTATTTGTCGTGACTTCCTTTCATATGCACAGCAACTTTTAACTACCTTAACAGTGTTTTTTAGTTTAACAAAGCCTGCAGGAGTGCACACATTAATCACAAGGGGCTGGGATATTGTGCTTTTGGTTTTTCATGAAATATCAGGATTTTCATACTCAAATCTGGTTGACCAATCACATCAAAAACAATGCTTAAGAAACAAAACATCACACACATGTAGTCACATATACTGCTTATATATGCACAGGCACTCATACAAGCAGGCATGTGGAACCATCTCTAATTAGTGCAGAGAGGCTGATGGGCCGCTATGCAGAGAAAACTATGTGGAGTAATGAATATTCTAAGTGAGATATTGGGGGGGGTGTCACTACATTACTAGATTCACCCCAGCAGATGTTATAACACCTCCCTTAGCTCTGCCTTTCACGGTGCTGTGGTCATTAGCTGCGTACTCTGTATGTCTTGTTGCATAACATGTAGACAATTACACAACCGTCCCATTTATACCCCGAGTTTTGCTTCAAGACACATATACACATTCCCTCACACGGAACAGCTTGCCCAGAACAAACAAAGCCAGCAGGGACCGTCTGGGAAGAAATTTCTGTTTGATGTGTGTTACTTTTGATCATAAGTGATCTGTGTTTTTGTCCATGGACACGGCAGAGGCAGAATGAAAACAATGTTATCGTTATGAACCTCCAGGAAGCATGAGGGCTATAGTTGCAAAATACACATAACTGACCAGAGAGGAGAACAACTCCTCTGCTGAATCAAGAAATCATCACTACCAATCACCACTACCGCTGGGTTCTGTACTTGTGTTTTACTAACCCCGTCTGTGTTTATTGGTCTATTTATTGCAGAGGCCCCAGTCTCCAAGTCTGGTCAAGGCTACTCTGGAGCTCCCCGCATCCAGAGGCAGGAGCAGGTCATCCACCTCTCCCCAAAGAAGGGCAGCCAGGTCAGGCTTTACACCTGTCTTACACTATTTACAGAACTTTGACAGTACAGTTTAATTGCTCTATAACCCTCTTTTTCCAAGTTTTGGGCCTCAGATGACTGATTGTTTCTTTTTATTAAGGACGTCTGTATTTTTATTAACATACAGTTAGTTTACATTTCATTCTGTTATCATAGTTAATAAAAGTGTAGTCTGGTGTTTCAATTGCATTAAAAGTCATTTTAATGATGTGGTGGTCACCAAATGACTGATGAAAAACAGATGTTTTCACAACATGAAAATCTGCCTCAACTGTCATTTACTTAGGGCTGGGTACCAAATTCAATACTTTTATAATACTTTTAAGGCACCGACTGAATTGCCTCCTTAGTATCGAGTATCGAAAAATGCCTCGTCATTCAGTACCAAAATTCAATACCTAAGGAGTAAATATCATCTGTCAATAAGCCAAGATTTGTGCCGTAATGTTGTAATTTCTTTTTGTTAAAGGGATACGCCACCGTTTGTTGAAATAAGGCTTATCACGGTCTCCCCTAGCTGTAGATAGCATTTTTTTTGCATGCATTGTTTGAGTCCGGTGCAAAACCGCCAGCGCTGCCGCTAGTTAGGCCGCTACGTCGAGGAGTAAAGCTCTATATATGGGCGCCTGCTCTACCAGGTGAGCTAGCCAGGTGCTCATATCGAAGAAAAAAATGTAACAATACTGAGACTTACATTTACCCTTGCTCTTCCACTTTCTGTTTGTCCTGGCAGTCGGACGGCCCTTACTCTGGGCACTCGAGCAGTAACACTCTATCCAGCACAGCTTCCAGCGGGGGCCACAGTGACAGCGATAAATGGTACGAAATGGGAGCGGGTGGAGGCTCCAGTGGTGACCAGGGTGAGCCAGAGCCCAACGGCCTGGGTGGAGGGGGCTACCTGCAGGGGGCTTCGGCCGACAGCGGCATCGACACCAGCTCTTATGGAGTGTCCCACCACACACACCCCCACTCTCATCACGGCAGCACCACCTCCTTGCTGGCTCCCAGCGGAGGCAGAGAAAGCAGGGAGCGGTCAGCGTCCCCATGGCACAGCCCCACCGAAGGAGGACGCAGGATGCTGGAGAGGTCGCCAGCTGCAGCCGAGTCCCCGGGCCCTCCAGCTGAAAGGAGCCAGGACGGGACAGGCCGAACCCCACCTACCCATCTTCTCGTTAGAGACAGCAGCACCTACAGTCTGAGTGAGGCTGGATCACACTCGAGGTCTGTCTGTGTGTGTGTGTATATTTAAGTGTTTGTGTGAGGAGGGGTTAGTATGTCTGTGCAAAACTTGAAGGTGAAGTACAAAACTTTATGTTGAAGGGAGTGGTTACAAACTGATTTGAGTGGTTGTGATATGATTAACAAGTTAAGACAGAAGAACAAAAGCAGTTTTGCTTGTTTATTATTTTGATATTTCTCAAAGCCTTGCTTTTTCTTTGAAAATGACAACTCTAAAAAAAACTATTCAAATCTGAGAACTCTTTGGTTGAGCTGCTTACTGTGCATTAACATGAGCACCCTGTTATGAGTGGTCACGGGTAGGTATTGCTTAGCTATTAAAGCCAAAAAGGTTGAGAACCAGTGCTTTAAATGCACCCAGTGGAGTAGAAAGAAAAAAGAAACGTTTACATTCAGCCTCTCTCACCAAAACGCATTGTGTGTATCCTTGAGGCCTAACAAACGTAAACCTAGCCTACTTCTTGCTCAAACACTTCCTACTCAGCTTAAAGAACTGTGAAAGAAACACGATTTTGTTGCATAATGAGGTAATCGGCATCTGAAGCAGATGGCAAACACAATCAGTGTTCTGTTTTAAATAAATACTTATTATTCTATTATTCTTAGTCGCTGTAACTTTAATAGGACAAGCAGTTGACCAATAGCATACACACAAAAAGATGCACAAAAACACATAACACATCCAGTTGCAATCAGGGTAATACAGATGTGAAAGTACTTCCAGGAGCACAGAATGATAATGAATAAAGCGTAAATCTAAAGTTGCATCTTACAGCTTTATCTTATTTCAGTTCCAATTTCAAATTTGACCTCTTCCACTTTATCATTGTGTCAGGGCAGTATTTGTCTGACTTCTGCAACATGTTTCCAATTCTCATTACTCGACTCAATATTTCTTCGCCCAAGAGGAACACACACTAGACCACCTCCCTCTCAATAAGTTTTTCCTGGAAACCAAGCACAGGAGCAATTTTAACTCCCTCTTATCTTTCCACATTAGGCCTCAGGAAATGTGGAACATGTGTACAACCTTTCATAGCTGAACTGGTGTCCAGAGCTGAGAAAACTCCAGTGTCTTGCTCTTCCTGTTTGAGCAAGTCTTAATTCACTCGTTCAGATACAGTTACAGTTCATGACCTGGGCATCACCTGTTCAGCATTTAAGCTCCATTTGTATTCTGTGGAGTGGCGGAGGGGGAATAAGAGAGCTCTGAAATGAGTTTGACTGCAGGTGAAACTATAATTTTCCAACTGTATCTCAATAATAAATGACCTCCCTGGAAATTCCTAAATGACTACAATGCTACACTATTACGTTTTGTATTATTCCTTGACTTAAGACTAAAACACAAAGTGAAACTATTGGAGTAAACATGTACAGATTCTTCTAAACAATATAGAATCCAAGTAAGCCATAACAAAATCTTGTCATTGACTTTAAAATGGTTTCTTTCTCTTATGATCCAATTTGTGTATATATATTTCATCAGTGTCTAAGCTTGTCTTATTTGTGGTGTATTGCCATGATGCTCATTCTCCCCCCTCTCTGTCTAATTAGTGCCAGGCACTCAGGCCACAGCTCCCCAAGAGACGAGTCCTCCTCTTCAACCACCTCCCCCTCATCCCAGTCCTCACCGTCCCCTGGGCCCAAGAGCTTCTACCCCCGCCAAGGAGCTCAGTCCAAGTACCTGATTGGTTGGAGGAAACCCGGTTCCACCATTAATTCTGTTGACTTTGGAGACACACGCAAGTAAGGAGAAATACATGTATATAAATTAGGATACAATAAAGTGGATCTTTAATTGTTGTTCCCAATCCAGCGGTGGTTTAAAACTGTACACCGTTGCACACATCTACGTTAATGGTGCCAACAGAGTTTGCGGAGTTTGAAAGAAATTGCCCATAGGTGCAATAGCTGACCCTCATCATTCAATTTCTAGTGTTTTGGTCCTGGTGGATGCTGCTATATGTGGTTTTGTAACAGTATACTTAATGTGCCTACCTTCCTGCAGGGAGTGGACAAATGAACAAGAACACTTGTAAAATAGAAATGCAATTTATTCACAATCACAATAACGCTCAATCAATACTACCCTTTGTAAAAGCTTATAATGTTGCGTTAATGTTGAGACCGGTGAGAGGTGATGATGCAGTGTTTCTTATTTGTCTCTTCATCCCTGTATTTATATTGGGCTCGCAAAATTTAACATTAGCTTTACAATGACAGTATTTATCGGATCGATGCTCTATAACACTGCATTTGATCCTATTACTTATCTACCATCAATCATATGTATACTACTTGATTACCCTCTTGTGGTTGAAGATGATATTACACTGAAGGCTTAACTGACGTAGTAACTGAATGCCGTTTCCCAATTATAAGCTCTACTGTTGATGCTAAATGACCGCATAACATTACTGTTCATCAGTGGTATTGTTAGAATAAAGGGACAACAGATTAACAGTGCAGCGTGCATAATTTGTCTCATGATTGTGGTTGATTAATTGTCTCTGGCTGCGTCCATGTGTGTATTAGGAAGTCTCCAGGAGAGAGTGGAGGGGAGGTTGTTCCAACCCCAGCAGCCAGGCCGTCTCTTCGGGATATGCACTCGCCTCAGCCTCATGCTAAATCTACTATGGAGGAAGATGTGAAGAGACACAGTGCCCCAGACAGCCCTCCACCACCACGCAGACATAAGGAAAAGGTACATCTGATGGCTTGTTTGTAAAATTACAGGCACAACCTGTACATATTCTGAAAGGACCGCTGCTAGCCATGTTTCTATTATCTTTTATTTTTCAGTGAATCTTTCTGGTGAGTAAAGTTGATTAACAGCCGATTATAGGATACTGCTGTCATCATTTACATCTTGCCAGATAAAAAGTGGCTGAATTAGGTTCAAATCAAGTCATTATAATTTTGGTCCTGGCACTATACCCTATGAATGTGTGCATCTTTCAAAGAAACCTTTGTGATAGGACGAGTACATTAAATTCATCCCATTCCGTATTGATTTAAATTGTTTAAGCAAATATTAGTCAGTAAAAATCAGGCAATAATAATATTTTCCCACACGCAGAAGCATTTATGCTGTTGGTCTCTGAACAGGTGTTCACCCATATAATGCAGTGGTTTAGATCCTGTGTTTTAGTAATATTACAACAACACTTCAACTTCCTCCCCATCCTGTGCAGCACCACCAGAAATCAGCACAAAGCCAACCTCTGAGCCACCGTCGCTCACTCCATCGCACCCTGTCTGATGAGAGTATCTATCGTGGCCAGCGCCTTCCTCCCCTGTGCGACTCAGTGGCTGACCCGGCACTCAGCGGTGATGTCCTCTTCAGCTGCTCCACCCTCCCACGCTCACCCACCACCCGCGGTGTTCCCCTCCGACGGCCTTCCTATAAGCTGGGAGTCAAACTGCACGGTAAGAAAGAGGTTGCTTGCTCATAAAGGTCTTTATAACAGCTGGAGTCCATTCACATCCAAAATATGTTTGTATGTGCTTCTATCAATTTCTAAAAGACTTTATTTTGTAACCATAGTTCTTCATGTTATGTGGCCATTTTATCCACAGAGAGGCAGCAGTGAAGCACTGTTAATACATCCTCACTAAGTCATGTGATTTGTTTTTAATTATGAAATAAAGTAAAGTAACTAGTAAACTGAAAGTGTGTGTGTGTGTGTGTGTGTGTGTGTGTGTGTGTGTGTGTGTGTGTGTGTGTGTGTGTGTGTGTGTGTGTGTGTGTGCGTGTGCGATAGATGATGTGATTTGGCTAAATTCCAGATGTGTGTCTGCTGCCCCCTTTTGATTGAAAATACATAGTGGCCATAAAAAAGATTTACATTCGGTTCTTTCCACAACCTAATTTCTGTTTATAGGTGACCTTTCAGCATCTGACACATCATTGGTGGATTTGGTGGAGCGTCATCGTGGGCCCCTCCCTCAGGAGCTGATGCCCCTCCCGTCTCAAGACAGGGACAGCCCCCTAGAGTGGACACACCTGGTGGATGTGGCCAGTACATTTGAGAGTGAAAGAAACACACACTACGGTATTACCAGTGACTAATAAGTGCACACATTTCTTTCCATTTATGTGGTTCATCTCCTTTGCACAAGTACACTAAAACAAACACTTGGCTTTAGGGAATTCTGTATGTTATGATCCATAAATAAATAAATATTAATAAAGATAACATCAAATTAGCCTATTATTATGATGTAGACTGTTATCATTGCACTATTATACCATGTATGTACTGTATGTATTTTACATTATTCATAGTCTTACCTATGTTTTCAGTTAGAGGCATTTCTTTTATTTCTTTTATTTTTAAAGATTATTGTTTTGGGCTTGTCCACCTTTAATTTTTGACAGGACAGCTAAGTGAGAAAGAGGAGAGAGAGGGGGTAGACATGCAAGAAATTGTCACAGGTCTCAGTACGTGTGCCTGCTCTACCGCCGAGCCGACCCGGCCACAGTTAGAGGCATTTATTATGCATCTGCCTGCACCTGCCTCTATTTTGTGTAATTGTAACTTTGACTTATTTCCACCTTTTGTCCATTTCTGTCTTCGTCCAGTCCAGAGAAGTTATGTGTTCGGAGATTCAAACCACCGAAACAGCGGTGCCTCCAGTCCCCAACAGGCCCACATAGAGCTGCAGCCTGCTCCACTGTCACGGCCCTCATCTAGGTAACACCATACCCATACGCTCTTTACCAGTTTGTTTCAACATTTTATTTACTTCCACTCACACCATACGCTAATAATACCGAATTCCAAAGTCCAAAATCCTCACACAAGAAATATGCAGGGAACACATGTGGCCTCAGGACTGCAGCTTGTTCGTGTTGCAGCCAAACAAGACACAGAGTACAAGTGTTGCTTGTTGCTTTATGTAAAGCATTTTGAATTGCTGTTTCTGAAATGTGCTATACAAATAAAGCTGCCTTGCCTTGCCTTGCCTTGTTGCTTTCCCTTTTAAAGGAAAATATGTAGTTCACTACCTCATCTGTAAAGCTAATCATAGTTACCTACCACTAAAAAAATACTAGATCAATTAATTTAATATGTCTTCTCATTGTACAGCTCCTGTTAAGATTGTTATTACCATATAGATCCGAATATAAGACATTTTTTTCTTTCTGGAAATGCGTCTGAAAAAGTGGGTCGTCTTATATTTGGGGTCTGGACTTTTTTATGTTAATACAACCACAACAACAGATGTCCCTCACAGCTAGCTAGTGCCAGGACCTGAGGGGGGAGGAGGGGGTCGTCTTAAAGTCAGGGTCGTCTTATATTCGGACCAATAGGGTATATATTCATGTCCTTAGGGGTCATACAGTACTAGATTCTGTTGTACCAGTACAATAGAATCTAACTAGAAATTGTAAACAGTAGCATGTGCATATAGATAAAAGTAGATAAATAAATAGTAGACAGTGAGCAGATTGTACAGAAAAGACAGGTTGAACAGGAACTACTATACAGGTACAGTGAATGAATGTAGAGAGTAAACCATAAACCAATGGATAGTGTGGTCGAGGGCACATAGTCTAAAACACGTTTAGGTCATAATTAAATAAAATGATCCGCTCTCTGTTTATTTGACTGTATTAACAAGGCCAACTACTGTATGTGTTTGTTTGTTATCCACAGTGAGGGTCACATAGGGCTGGAGAGGAAGGTGACTAAGCTGGAGGCCATGGTGAAGATGCTCCAGGAGGACCTGAAGAAGGTGGGAGAGAACACACACACACACACAAACATAACATATGCACATACACATATACATAAGCATGATATTGATTTTTTTTTTTTTTTCCATCTATCAAGAACTTTTATCTGCGTGTTTACAACCTCAACTCTGTGTTGTGCTGAAAGATAATTTTCTGGCTCCCCTTCTCTTTTCAACTGCCAGTAGGGATGAAAAATGAAAGACCTCGGTTGTATTGCGTACAGTTTGTGGCACAGGGAGCAGGGGCTGTAAATAAATTAGGTTGCCATTTTCAAACTGGCCTGGGACAACAGATGAAAATTAGCTTGCTGAGCTAACTCTGGCTCATTTACAGTTGCTTTGCTGTTGATTAATAAGTTGTCAAATATATAAGAAAATGAAATAAATATTTTGTCTTCAATAGAAAATACACAGTCAGCAGTTGAGTGATGCCACTGTTGATTTGGTTCCGCTCTGCTGCTCTTTGTTGTCAACTGCTGACTCAGATTTCACTGCAATCACTCAAGTTATTATTGTTTACTTCAAGTTACCTGGAGCGCGTGAACTTTACTCTTGTATTCTTATCAAAACCATTTAAACTAATGGACTCAAATGGCGATTTCCAGTTTGTGTCGACATTTCCGGTACTTCCACTTTGTGTAAAAGGGATGCGTTGCTTGCTTTAGATGCGTGATCATCCGGGCTAACTCTCTAAACTGTTTTTTGACAGCACATTTATGCAACTATATGTTCACATACTCCTAAAAGTATCCCGTATAGCAGGGCTCCAGAGTGCGACCAATTTGGTTGCACATGCGACCAAAATTTGTAAGGGTGCAGCTAAAATTTTTCCCAGTTCGCACCGGTGCACCTAACGTCCTCGAATCTGCTGCCTCTGCACGAACAAAGCGATGACGTTTATATCGATATGGTTTAATTTTGCGTTACATGACCCATTTCTTCTGTAAAGCCATGCCTGTGTTTGGATCTCTCCTCTTACTCTCCGCGCAGCCCCGCCCCCATTCACTCACACTGTCACACACGGCTCCCCTGCAACATGGAGAGACACAGTGCCGGTCCACACTGAGACATTTGTCTACAGTTTTAATTGTTATTAACACAGCTGTATATTGTTAAGCATGAGAGGGAAACCTGTATTTATATCAATGTTTCCGCTGGTAACTCTGTTATTACGGCGCCACACGGTGAAAAACACAGACGAAGTTATTGAATGCAACTAACTTCAGACGGAGCCTGCTGGACCTAGGCGAGAGATGTGGCCAGAATATCATAGTTCATGAAAATGCAGCGCAATGACGATACAGACCTTTCATACACAAGATGTGTGTAACGCTGCTGACCCACCAAAGCTGGATACATTCATAATGAGTCAGCCGTCACTGTTTGAGTAGCATACAATTCTTTCAGAGCAAACTCTCCCTTAACGATTTTTGATAGGAAAGCTGAAGACATGAAATGGGAGAGAGAGGGGGAAATTTGGGTGCACCTAAATTTTGAACTGGTGCACCTAAATAAAAAGTTAGGCGCACCAGTGCAACCAAGGCAAAAAGTTAGTCTGGAGCCCTGCCTTATAGTCACATTTCAAGGAACAATCTTCAGACTGTGGCCTATTATCCTGCCAAAAGTATCGGTTTGAAAAATAACAGACTGCGACTGTGAAGAAAGTCAGTAGCGAGGTTTAACTAGCTGTTGATACTACTACACTGCCCATTGTGTACCAAGAAGACATTCCTCCTATTATTATACCACAAGTGCCAGCATTCAATGTTGATCCCAGACCAGATGGATCCATTTTAACGCCAAATTGTACTTATAAAAGCATCAAGGAATGTTTTGAATTCATCTGGTTTTGGTGTTGCACAGTAGCCCTGTCGCCTCCTTCTTAGCTGACAGTACTAAAGGTTGTAGCCCTCTGTTCCTGTTAAAGATTTGAGCTGCTAGTTGCAAATGTTCTCTGACCTCCTTACACCGAAGTGTTTTCACCCACAACGTTGCTGCAGTCTGGTTGTGATTTATTTCTCACGCAATTCTTAGTAAATTCTCTGCTGTCTGTGAAATACTGAAAAGCATTTAGCTGTCGTTTAGCATTTCTTAGGTTTAAAAGAGAAATAGATCATTTTGACACCAGGGAAACGAATATGCTTCACTCTCACCTCCTTCAACCACCCTCAAGCCAGTAGCAATGAGCTTTCAGCTGACTGACAGCATGAAAACTCCAGCACCCAACTAGGGATTTAGTTTCATTGTGCTTTTGGCAGATTCAAAATGTCAACTCATAAAATCTATCCACAAAGCCCATAAGCTCTATGTAGTGTGACTCGCTGAGATGTTTATGTAAACACCAAACAGTGTTTATTATATTTATACAGAGGAAGATGTTTAGATTGAGTCTTGCATGTTTTTGTTTTTAGATTTTATGGTTGATCTACATTGTGCTTGTGAGGCACTCATTCTATTATAGTTTTATTTTCCAATCTATCTTCCAAATTTAACTTCTCAATAACTTGTTTAATTGATTAACTTTGTCCATCTTTCACAGGAGCGTGAAGACAAGGTGAGACTTCAGGGTCAGATCAAGAGGCTGTGGGAGGACAACCAGAGACTGCAGGAGGAGTCCCAGACCTCTGCCGCTAAGCTCAAGAAGTTCACAGAGTGGGTCTTCAACACCATCGACATGAACTGACTCCGACTTGCACATTTTAACTCTCACTCTCTCTCTCACACACACACACACACACACACACACACACACACACACACACACACACACACACACACAAATGCATACTGTACATCAGTGTGCACAGTCTGGACGCAGAGGGGGAAGACATCTTGTTGGACTCAATTAGCCTGATGCTGAACCCTCCAACCATCTTCCATTGGCTTCAAACATCGGCGAGTAATATTGCCGACCAGCCTCAGTCTCCACAGACCCCACTGTTAAACCTCTCAGGATGAGACACAAGAAAAATGGGTGTTGTTCATCAGATTATGAAGGACTGACCTCTACTCTCCAATGGACCACGAAAGCGTTGCTGAATTGATCTTTCTCTCATCTCGCTGTGCAAAATTGCCAACAAAGAGGAAGCTCTTTCCTTCCCTCCTCTTTCTCAAGAGGTCAGCCATGCTTTATCAGTGGCTGTGCTTCTCTTTCTGGGGACAACCTAGAATAGATAGCTGGCCTTTTTTTTTTTCAATGACTTTTTTCTCATGTTGCCCAGCTTCTCTTAAAAGGTGACTTGAGTCATTTGTGCCAAACCAAACCCGCCACAGCAGAGGGTAGCAGAGACATCCATGTGACTTAAAGGAAAAAATGTCTCTGAAAATGCCACGCAAAGTCAGACGGGTACACGACAAATCTGCCAGCCCAGCCACTTACAAACACACACACACACACATACAGTATTGAATCTGAAGCCTCAAGACCACTGGACACAGGAGAGGCTTTCATTTCCTTCACATGTAAATGGAAGGAACTTTAGTGTTTCCTCTCCTCAAAGCCAATGACATGGAAGCAGGTCAATCTGCCTCTGAACAGGAGGGAAACATGGATTTGTAAAGTGTTTTTTTAATTTTTGTTTTTTTCTCTCCTCTGTGTCACTCAGATCGGGATTACAGCATCCTGTCTGTCTCTACAGCACAAACCAACACCTGACAGAGGAGTATATTTATAAGCTATCAGAAAGTGGTGCCATTAAACATAACTGATATCCAGAGTGCTTTGGTCCATCCCAATTGTATGTGTCTTAAAAGCAATAGGAAGAAGTCAGGACTCCTGTCTCTCTCAAAAAAGGGAGAGTTTGTTCAATTTGTTCAATTTGGGAAAAAAAAATGTTTTCAAAGTTGTTACACTTAAAAGACACCAGCCTCTGCTGCACAAGAGCCTCCATCTTCCTTTGAAGCAGCGGACATCATGCTTCGAGTAAAAAAAGGGAAGAGAGGACTCGACTCACCATCCCACTGTCTGGAATACAGAGAGCCAGCTGATAAGAAATGGCAGACCTTTTTTTGGGAGGGAACAGTAAGAGGGGACTTTTTTCCCAGGTTAATTTATTTCCTTGTATTATAATTCCAATAAATAAGTTGTTCTATTCGTACAGTACAACTGACATCAGTGTTTAGTTCCTCAAGAAAAAGATCACTAGCTATATTATTTAAATGGCTTTCTTTCTTAACTATATGCTTTTTATTCTGTATTATGTTGTATTTTGTGGTGCCCAAGCCTGCTGTCATGTTGCTTACAGTGCCCTCTAGTGATGACCAGTGGAAATGTCATGATTATTAAATGTGCTGCCAGTCACTCTGTATTTCTCCCACACCACTTTAACAACCAGTCACACATCGACCGGGAGGCCACACAAGCACAGATTAGGAAATAAACTCAGAAGTGTGTGTGTGTGTGTGTGTGTGTGTGTGTGTGTGTGTGTGTGTGTGTGTGTGTGTGTGTGTGTGTGTGTGTGTGTGTGTGTGTGTGTGTGTGTGTGTGTGTGTGTGTGTGTGTGTGTGTGTGTGTGTGTGTGTGTGTATTAACATCTAGTTTTCCTCAGGTTCAATATTTGTTGAGAATGTGAGGATCTTTTTGAGAAGGTTATGCATCAAAAAAATAACTTATTTGGTTAGAATAAAATGCCCATGATAAGAAGGAGCTACAGTACCTACTGTGGCAGTGTTTGTAGTCATTGTGCGAATGTACATCAGTCTATCCAGTTGTGCCTAGAGTCACTTATTTTGGTCATTTACTCCCAGGCAGAGCAGGGACGTGCCTTTGAAACAGCATCTGGGGAACAGATGAAAGGGAAAGGCTCTTCTTGATCCTGAAAAATAAACACCTGGTAGCACACACACACACAGTCACCTTACTCACTTATTCGTTTTAATCAGTTTCATACTCACAGTTGTAGACTGCCTCATAACTGTTTGTACAAGGAATCTGATGTGAGGCTTCAGCCTTTTTCTTGTTTTGCGTGAATATTTTTACTGAACGCAATCAGGCTGGCCAGCCTCCAGACACAGGGACAAGAGTGTGTGAAGTGTATTGGAAACATGTCGGTGTGTGTGCCTTTGCATTCAGTTACATGCAGTATATCTTTCAGGGCAGCTGGCCCCTGTAATTAGAGTGTATTGGAAGAAATGTTCCCTCAAATCAAAAAGCTACTTACAGCCCAAGCTGGAGCCACAAAGGTATTCCCTAAACCAGGTGTCTGTGTTGGGGTCATTGTAGCTCACTAACTTGAGCATGTACATTGAAACGGTTGTTCACAAATGTAGTTTAAGCCTTAATTCCTTCCCTGTCCTCTGCTATCAAAACCTTTGATGGAAAAAAAAACCACTCCCAGTTTTTTCAGAATCTCTTAAAGTAAAGTTGCGTCTTAAATTGATGCAATTAAAATCCCTGCCGCATATAGCGCAGAACGGCACCCGGTCCGAGTGTAAAGAGAATATAAACGAGCCTAAAGAAATGTGATGTTTACTATAACTGCCATTCAGCTCTGCAGTTTTGCAGGGAGATGAGTGAACTCTTAACAAAAAAGGTTCTGTTTTAAGAATCTCTTGTCCGTCTGCATGGATTGGAACAACACCACGGAACAGTCAGTTGCTCAATTGTTTTGCTTGGTGATATAATTTGGTTGTTTTAACAGCTTAACAAGTTGTGAAAAGGAGTCTAGTAGTCGTCTCATCCAATAATGTGAAGTCCTCAAAATATACACGCCATAGGAGTTCCATAGGCAGAAATGTCCCCGATCCAGGAGGTTTGACTGTAAATTGTTTTGAGCACTACAGTATGCTGATGCTTAAATTACTAGTAGGTAATATTTCGTATTTTATTGTACATGGAAAGTGCTCTAGTTTTTGTATTTCAAATTAAGTATGGCCAAATGACAAACTGCAGTGCAGATGTTTTGCTCGCATCTTTAATACAAGTTGGGTGTTAGATACAGTTGTTCACTTTACACCTTATACAAAGGCATAAAGACACACACACACCAGTTACTCCATTGTGAATGTTGAGTTAATTTGCAGTGCATTTAGTTTTTTTTTTTCTTCTTCTTTTTCTTTCCTCAGCTTTGTTTTTTTGGTGCTTTTCCAAGGGATATGGGAAATGTAAATGTTCAGATGTTCAAATGTTCCATTTTGTAATATCTTTTATTTTTAAGAACCTTTGCACAATGTTTTATAAAAAGGTTTGTGTTGACATGTTTTGGATAAGAAGGGTGGATTGATCCATTCCTGTGCAATCTCATCTTGATGTTTCTCCTTAGTTTTCCTGCCAGTACAGTTCCTGACAAACTGAGGAAAGTGCTCGACTTTATTCACTTCAAAGAATTTGAACCTTTCTTTTCCTCAAGCATCACTGATCAGACAGGAGCAGGCTGGATGTTGTTTGTTCTGTAGGGATGCTGGTTTTCAGTCAAGCACAACTTATGTGGTTAGAGATTGCAGCAGGGGTGGAAGGTTTCACAAAGCTCAGAGTCACAGCTTATAATGCTGTGTTGTGATCCGTTTTGTTTCCTCCTGTTGGAAGAACAAAATTAACAGTAAAGCAATCGGCTTCGACAGGAGATCAAGCACACAATTTGAAGAGGACCATGTGTTTTACAGAGGGGAAAATACTGTTTACATCCCGGATCCATTGTCTTTGTAAAATGTAAAGGTATGAAAAAGACATTTGCAGTGATCACAGTATTAAAGTTTCTGAAATAAATAAATGCCGTATCGATTTGTGGTGCTGTTGACTTGTTTGTGTTTCTGCACTATGTTGCTTTTGCTTTCTAAATGTCTTGATCTCTTGCTTACTTTCTAGTAGAAACACTATTTACTGTGCACTACCCAAAGGCACTGTATGTACATGTTTATAATATATTTGTTCAAGAAATAGACTTTAACCAATAGTGCAGTTTCTCAATATGCAGAGTAAAGTGAGATAGTGATAGATATAATAATAATAATATAAATACAAATTATAATGATGTTGGAGTGATCGAAGAGTTGAGAAGATAAAAACAACAGATCAGTATTGATATTATACATGTCCTGTGTGTATTATGGTATGTATAATATGAACGTTTCCATATGTAAATAATATATCTTTAAAACATAAAGAATGATACAAAGAATGATAAATAAATTAATACATAACAATTGAGATCAATAAATTGCCATGAAAACCAAAAATAATGCAAACTAAAAAATCATGAATGCACATTTAAGTTGCATAATATTCTTTTTAAATTGTGTTAAAAGGCTCCATTTTCTGATAATTGTTTATTTTTTATTTTTTTTTATGTTTCCGGCTTCACATGGTCAACATAAACCAATATAATTTGTTATAATGTTTTCCTCTTCTACACTAATAACAATAGCTCATGTTAGGTCAGAGTGGACACGGATTCCTCCTGCAGAGCTTGTGTCTGATTGTATCTAGGTGAGTAACCAGAGAGGGTAGAGGTCTGGGATTAGGACTGTGCCTGCCTCAGGCTCCTATTGTTCCCCTGTCTCACTGATTCACCTGATTGCACTTTAACCGATCTCATGGCCAGAAACCACCTGCCTGTTGTTTTTGTTTGTCTTTTGCTACACTTATTACGCAGTAGCTGGTCACCACTGCTGAAGGAGTAGTAACATAATTCACCATTATCATTTTGTAGATGACACATAATAGAGATCTTTCTACTTCTAAACATTATTGAAGAAACAGTTCTGTGACACTAGGTTGGGTAAACCCCGCCCAATCTTTGATTTCTCCCTGCAACTCAGGCTGGAAACCTGTACATTGATCTATCCTGTTTCCGTTACAATTTTGTGGGGACCAATCACAAACTGGCTTATCCACCTGGCACGCTATTGGCGGGTTTAACACGAAGACGATAGAGAAGCAACCAAGCAGCTTCTTGTTTACATTCAACATGGCGGCCACCGAAGCGCAGCACCCCGTTGATGCCGCTGTCGCTATGTCACCCGGATCATTGGTCTGATTGGTTGAAGGACTATCCAATTGCGTACAGAGTCATTTGAACTATGCCCGTTTTCTCTTGTGCAGAGAAAATACAGAGCAGACTCCCCAGACTAATGTTCAATCTTGATTTAAAAACACTTTTGCACACCTCTTTTCTGGGGCAGGTGCGTCGGAAAAAGGCAAAGGTTACCAGCATTACTTGTTGATAAAGTCCCACACACTATCCATTACGCATGCACATACTTTATTTCGGTCACACAAACCTTCCTCAGGTGAATTTACACTTCACATTGAATTGTGCACTCAAGTAGTTTAGTTGATTACTCTGAACCAATCAGAATCTGCTCACAGGTGCATCATTCGCCCACGAAAACTTTCCATCACCATCTGTGAGTAACAAATATAGGGGTAATGTCAGTTTTCTTTTCGACACAATCAGAATATTGACGACCATTCTATATTAACAGATTGTAGAAATCTGACTAGAAATATACAATCTGATCAGTTCCAATACATGATTAACATGATGAAGAAGACAAAATAAGAAATTACATGAAAATAAAAATAACAAATAGAGTATATTACAACATGATGTTTAGGTTGAACTCATAATGCAGGCCTTTGGGAGATAGTGTTTCTAATGTGAAAATCCAGTATGCTTCATGTCTTTTTAATAATAAATTATGGGAATGTTCGATCTTAAAAGATTGAGCTTGGTCTGGTGATAGCCAGACTACTGTGACACTCTACTGGAACTAAATGTCAGTGGATGAAAAGCTCAGTCTGAGTTACTTCCATGCAACACTGAATCACTGTTTTACTGAACATGTCCAGGTTATGTGATTAAGTGGATTTCAGGAGCTATGTTCACATAAAAAATAAGCCCTGTTTTAGACTACTCTTTGAATACATTTTTTTGGTTTTGATGCCATAAATGGCTAATGTGTGTTTAGAAAACTTGAGTTTTGTAATGTAATGTATCTATTGCTGTCCTGGGACCAGGACACCACTCGTAGCTGGCACTGAACATAAAATAATAATAAAGCAACATATTGGGTAATCTGGGGAAATTTACTAGTTTCCAAATAAATACATAGATAGTAATATAGTAAAGAAAATGAGTTTTCATAGAGATCTGTTGGCAAGGTACAGATCTCTATAAAAACTCTACAGAAAGCTGTTATCATTTCATCCGTAGCACTTAACTACTACAGGTATTTAGAGTGAACTTTGATGCTTAACTTAAGACAACAGATGACCTAAAAGTGCAACGGATCAAAATCAACAGCTACAGCATGTCAACAGATCCGTTTCTGTGACAACTGAGTAAACTCAATCTGTTGTGATACAGTTGAAAGAAAGTCAGTAAATTGACCTTGAGTTTTTGTTATTTTGTCCAACTACTATTTCCACAATCAGCAAATGAACTTTGATGCTTACATTATTATGCTTTTAAAGTTATATGACCTACATTGAATTAACCTTTTGGCAGGGAGAAAAGCAACATTGCTTGTTATGGAGAGAAAAAAAAAAGATATTGGTTGGTATTCCCTCTCCTGGTACCGAACAATAACAAGTATCACCTCTATTCTTTGCAGGAAAGTGAACAATAGAAGAGCTTAACAAGGCATAGGACGTCTGTGTGTGTGTGTGTGTGTGTGTGTGTGTGTGTGTGTGTGTGTGTGTGTGTGTGTGTGTGTGTGTGTGTGTGTGTGTGTGTGTGTGTGTGTGTGCGTGTGTGTGTGCGTGTGCGTGAGCGTGTGTGTGTGGTCTGCCATATTGACATATCAACCAGGAATTTACAAAAGGAAAAACAAAAAGTGTCCTCTAGGCTTTTTAATTGCCAGCATGGGTTTTTAGGCTTTATACATTATATCAATGAATGATATCAATGAATCCCTGCACAGATTTCCCAGGACTGAATGCTATCACTGTCCAAATAAAATGAGGCTAGTTCATGTGCTTCAACAAATGTGTCTGACTGTTAAAATAATAATCTGACTAATTTGTGCACAAAACAAGTAGTGCAACTGAGAGAAACATAATCTGACTTGTTGTGTTTGCCAGTTCTGCTGCTGTGGATTGACCTGTGCTGGTTCCAGTCTGTCCAGCTGCAGCCATTGTTCAGAGTTGTTTGAGCCAGCGCAGCAGTGACTGCAGTCTCGGTGTGGAGGAGGAGAGGTTTAATGCAGAGGAGGCCACAGATTAGTCATCTTTGGTACAGGTGGAAAATGTGTGGGGCTGAATCACCTGGGGTTCCTTTCGAGGATTTGCTACAGAGAGAAGTGTGTGATGCCTAAATTGAAGTCTGATTAGCGGGAGTTGGAGACTGCTGTCTTTTTGTGCCTGTAAGAGTTCATTTGCAAAGAGCTAAATGGCTAAATGTGTACCTTTGGATGTATCATTCAGTTTCTCCGAGATTCCGGGGTATCAAGGTTATAAAAAAACACATGGCTGTATTGTGCAACCAGTGGGAGCCAATAGAAGCCTCACTGAAAGGGACTGGGTAATGATTTTGCTCAGAGTTATTAAGAGAAAAAAATTGTGTTCCTGCCAGATTTCAGTTTCTCAGTTTATATACAGTATATTTATATCAGCTCATATAAGAAATGCCCCTGTGGGTCGTATCAGAAGGTAGGAACAAACAACCTATGTGGTCATATGGATTGGAGAACTTGTTGGCCTGTTATGATGATGTAAACTATTTTTACCAGCATTAATGGATTTTTTTTGGTGTTTTTTGGGGGGGGCTTTTCTGCCTTTTTTTTTTTTTGACAGGACAGCTAGGTGAGAAAGGGGAGAGAGAGGGGAAAGACATGCAGGGAATCATCACAGGTCAGGTTCGAACCCTGGACCTCTGCATCGAGGCATAAACCTCTAAATATATGTGCGCCTGCTCTACCCACTGACCCAACCCGGCCACATTAATGGATTTTTTTTGGCCACTTGGGGGCAGCACATCAACCTGTAAACTCAACACTGGCAAATTATCACCTAATAAAGTTAATAAGACAAACTTCCAGCAGACATAGAGCAACATTATCATTCATTTGGAGTTGTGTTTGATGCCACCTGGCAAATGGGTTAGGTCTCCACCATCTTGGATCACGAATGAGCTGAAAGCAACACACAGTGCACTAACAGCCATCATTATGCCATCAGAATCATTTGAAAAATGTGGTAAAACGTTCTGCACACAGTGGCATTATTGTAAACCGTTGGAGATCCCCGTTTAATAGGATACAAAACAGATTTACTTGTCATATTTCTATCAGACTACATTCTGTGCATAAGAAGGTTGTCAACTTTTATTTAACATGGCTTCAACTCCATTTCATCCGTTGTAAAAAAAAGAATGAAATATCTCTGTTTACCAGCAGCAAGTGGTCATCTCTTTTTCTTCCTTTTGTGTCGTGTGTAGACCCTCGATGCTTTTATCCCACTCTCTGCAGCAGCCCACACAACGCCTTTATGTCTCTGTGGGGCTCTCGGCTCTTATCAGGCACTCAAGAGGAGAGTCAGAGAAAGTAGAGGTGTTTAGTTCTTCAGAGGCAGAGTTTTGTTGTTTGCTGCCATTCGAGATGCCAACAGTCCATTCGCGCTGGCAATCTGTCGATTAACAGAATACCTGTCAGTCTGCATCACCGTTTGTGATGGCTGTGTGTTTTCAGCAGACTATTCCAGTGACACAGACCACTGCTATTTCTACTTTTGAACTCATTTTTTTAATGAGATGTGAAGCGTCGTGAGAAGCTCTAGTTAGTCCATTAACACAGACTTGGACTGCTTCATGAAAAAGTGATTAACAAACTCGAAATATTCCAAATGCCTTCTGTAGGCGTTCACATGGTAGCTTTTAATTAGATAAAATTGCCACAAAAGTGTTTACAATGTTTAGAAAATGGAGGGGAAGTGAATGGTAAAACAATCCAAAACTCCTGTTAGCCACTCTTCATTTGCTGAATAGAGTTCACGCTTCTGACATGCAAACTCCCTCCTACCCCTGCTCTATCTTTTTGATTTAGGCCATGAGCTTTGGATAGTACCCAATCGCAGATATAAGTAACTTTTTTGTGTGTGTGCAGGGCGTCTGGACTAACAGTGCTGCTCCTTTGCATAGGAAGGAGCCAGTTAAGAGGGTTTGGGTGTCTGATTAGGATTCCCCCTGGATGTCTGTGGAGGCACATCCAACTGGAAGGATTTCCTCTGGGCAGACCTAGAGCACACTGAGGGATTATATATCCCATCTGGCCTGGAAACGCCTCGGGTTCTCCCAGCAGGAGCTGGAGGAAGAAACCAGGGAGAAGGGCATCTGGGCATTTTGCTTGCTGTGTTACTGTACCAGCACCCAGACCTAAACCCAGATAAGCAGAAGGCAATGGAAGGATACATTCTGAATATTTGTTTTTATGTAAAAATGTTCTTGGGCTGACTCTGAGCCAGGTCTGTGTGCAGATTTGCTCTGGATCAGAGCCATGCAGCTTAACTCAGAGTTGTGTGAATGTTGTGATAGAGACTTGGTCCAATGGAGATGATGTACTGTACTGAATTGTATCACCACATGGCTCATGCATAAATATGATGTATAAATTATTTTTACAGCATCTTCATCCATACAACCCCAAATCTTTCTCCCATTTAATCTTGAGGGAATTCATGAGCCCTCTGTTACAGGATATATAGACAGTTAGGAATATATTTATCCTAGATTTATTTTTATGACGGAATGAGGGGAGGCAGTGGCCAATATTGTCCAAAATTGTCCATATTGTATTGTAAATGAATATGAAAATGACATTGAGTCCCACATATGAAACTGCAGATGTCTAAACAAATCGAGTGTACTGTAGCAATGTTGTACTTTAAAATGAGGTCAAATAAAGAGAAATAAAGTTTAATATTAAATCACAGTCTACTCTATGTATTTGACACCTCACTAATGTTACATGAGGTATTTACATTAGTTAAATGTGTGGCTTTCTTAAATATTGTTACTTCATTTATGGTGTATTTTTACTCACCTAAAGGCACTGACACACAAACCCGACTATCGGCCGTTGGACAGTCTGGCGAGGTCAGTTTGTCTGTTCGGTGTGTTTGTCCGTCGGAGGGGCCATCGGCCTTCATTTTGGCCGATTTGACATGTTGAATTGGAGGGCAGGCAGTCGGACTCAATGACCAATCTGATTGGTGGAGTGCAAACCCAGAATGGGATGAGCGTGACGAACAGTCTCTCAAAATCTTTTAAACTGACCTTTGTCGATCTGAAATGAAGACAGATTCAGCAACTGCATGGCTTATTTCTCGCTTAAAATGTTTTCAGAAACACGTTTCGGTGAACTATTTTCGTAAAATATGAGATCGTATTCCGAACGAGACGCCATTATGCCAAGCCAGACTCACGTGACGCGTCATTTCCGGTTTTCATTTTTTGGGTGACAATACAGATAAGAGATTAGCGCCGCCTGCTGTTATGGAGACGTATTACGTCTCGCGCACGCGCAGAACGTACGCTCAAGTCGGCGTCGCTTTGGTGTGTTCCGAGGAACTTTTTTGACCAACTCGGGGAAACTGATCAGTCCGACTGACTTTTCTGCCGATGGTCCGGCTGTTGGGTTGGTGCGTCAGGGGCTTAAGTTATGGTACCCTTCCAAAACAGTTAAAAATCTGTAAAAGTAAATAAATCCTATTTCATAATACTTTCTTATACTTCTTTATACAGTTAAACTTCATACAGCTCCTGTCCTCAACAGCTGCAAAGGGTGCTAAGAGACAGATCCATGCCACACAAACATCGGTGTCTGTGTGAATGCATGTCACGACACACCAAATGTGGAGCAACCCCCCCCTCCAACCACTTACTTACCAACACACACGCACACACACACACACACACGCACACGCACACGCACACGCACACGCACACGCACACGCACACACACACACACACACACACACACTTCCCGGTGGGATCTTCTCTTCCTGTTTACTGTTGCTCAATTTTTCAGTCGGTCCTGAGTGAAGGCTAGTTGGATGTCTGTGTGTGTGTGTGTGTGTGTGTGTGTGTGTGTGTGTGTGGGGGGGGGGTGTCAGGCCAGAGTGCACCATTAGCATCAATGTTGATTTTAACGACAGCTTTAAGTGCATGTATTGATTTGTGAGCATATTGATGTCCATTTTTTCCATTTGCACACTAAACACCAGATTAAAGTGAGAAAGAAAAGAAAGAGAGAAACAACTGACAACTGGCTTTTGAAGCTTGATGTCACTTCACTTTCTGTCCCAGTAATGTTCTGTTGAATTAGGGCAGCAAATATTTTTAGTCTCCAACACCATCAGCTGTAAAAATATGCTGCCGGAATCACTGTAAACATGCTCTGTGTTGACATGCTTAATGTGAAATGTAGTTGCATCCATGGATGGATTATCACACAATGGGCCCCTGGGCACAGACATGTACAGTAAGTGCCCCCCCACCTTGTCTACATAGTAAAAAGACACCCAAACTCAAAGAGTCACTTTTAGTCATTTTGCATTCCATTGTAGTTGTCTTGCATCTATTTTTGGTCATTTGGGGCCTCTTTGTAGTTGTTTTGCATGTACAACCCCAAATCAGAAAAAATTGTGACAGTATGAAAAACACAAATAAAAAAAAGAAAGAAGTGATTTATAAATGTACTTTGACTTGTATTTCATTGCAGACAATGTGAACACAAAATATTTCATGTTTTGTCTGGTCAACTTAATTTCATTTGTAAATATACATCCTTTCCTGTCATTCAGACCTGCAACACATTCCAAAAAAGGTTGGGACAGGAGCAATTTAGGGCTAGTAATCAGGTAAATTGGTTAAATAATGATGTGATTTGAAACAGGTGATGTCAACAGGTGACAAAATTACACCTGAAACACTTCATCACTTGGTGTCTTCAGTCCCTAAAAGTCTTTTAAGTGTTGTGAAAAGGAATGGCAACATTACAAAGTGGTAAATGCTTTACTGTTCCAACTTTTTTTGAAATGTGTTGCAAGAACCAAAACAGGAATTTTTTGAAAAAAAAAAAAAAAATCATGAGGAAAACATTAAATGATGTGTTGTTGTATTGTCTGCAATGAAATACAAGTCAAAAGTACATTTAGAAATCACTACTTTCTTTTTTTATTTGTGTTTTCCATACTGTTGGAAAACACAAATTCTTTAGCCATTTTACGCCTCTTTGTGGTTGTTTTTTTGTGTATAAATAGTCATTTTGTGTCCTTTGTAGTTGGTATGTTTTGCATGTATTCTTTAGCCATTTTACATCTCTTTGTGGTCATTTTTTGTAGTTGGTATGTGTATGGTTTTGGTCGTTTTGTGTCTATTTTCAGTCATTTAGCATCTCTTTGTGGTTGTTTTGCATCTCTTTAGTCATTTTGTGTTTTTTGTGTATGTTTGTTGTCATTTTGTGTTTCTTTATGATCATTTTGTGCTGTTTTGTGTATGGTTCTTCTCATTTAGCGTTTCTTTATAATACTACTATACTTTTTACTTTGTTTTGTTTTTCAGCAACATTTTGTGAGTCAGGACTCCAGACCCCGTAGGCCCCTGTGCCTGTGCCCGATAGAGTATTCCATCAATTGTTGCATCCACACACACATAGTGAGAGAGTGTAACCCCTGCAGACTACAGTAAGCACCCTGTTTCTTCCCCCAGTCCAGCATTGCATCAGATGCTTTGATGTGTCTCAGTGCTCAACCAAAAGTCCCCATCAGCTCAGAGTTTATCTGCTGGCTCCTTGGTTTAGAGCTGTAAGACCTGCTTCTGTTCAAGATGAGAAATTAGGAGGGATTACACTGAGCCAGAAAAAGAATTATAATTATAAAGCTTGCGAGTGTGTTTGTCTCAGGGACTTTAAACTGCTTTTCTATATTTATTTTAGATACTAAAACCAGGGTTGTTGTTTTTTTAATCCTGTTATCTCAGGATAATGATTTCATTTTCTCAACTTGTCTCAAGATAACAGGTTAATTTAGTTATCTTAATCAAACCACCTTTTTTTTCTTGAGCTAATTGAATAATGAACTTGTTATCTTTGCTATATCCTAAAATTATTAACTCATAAACACAGTCATGTTTTATTATATAACTTGTAAACAAGGTAATGACTGAAACATTGCTTTAAACTTTGTGCTAAAGAAGAGAGCCAGAGTTCACCGTCTTCTTTTGCATGACTTCCTTCTCCAACAAACCTATCCGCCCGGTGTTGGACATGACCTTATTAACCAGACAGATTTAGGGATAGAGCCTTGCAGATAACTTTAAGAAGCTCTAAATGTGTTCATGGTTTTCTTGTCATTCATACACCTTCAAAACATGGGTAAAAATAGCCGTAATAACGTATTCCTATTCATCCAGCATTAAATCAAGTTTGATATGTTGGAACAGAACCTGGAAGCTTTTGAATGCCAGATAGGCATGAGCAAATCTTTTCTAATTAAAAATCAGTATTATCAGTGAACCTACAAAATGCTGCCTTTGTTTGGAAAAGTAGGAAGGAAATCAGAGTATACAATTTACAGCTTTTGTGGACCAGCTTTTAGTAATGGGAAGTGATCCCCAAGGCTGGATTGATAATCCATAATGTGAAATGAGTTTTGTCCTCAAAATGTTAATAATGCAAGAACACACACACACACACACTCACTCACTCACTCACACACACACACACACACACACACACACACACCACTGCATAATAGTGGTTGAGAGTGCAGCAGTCTCTCTCTCTCTCTCTCTCTCTCTCTCTCTCTCTCTCTCTCCACTGTGCAGCGGTCTGGTTGGGTCGGTGAAGCCGCTTTTTGGCTTCGGAGCTCCAAGCGAGAGAGAAACCAGCGCTGAGGTAAGGAAGGAGGCTGGAGGGGTTAGGAAAAGGGGACGAGAGAAAGAGAGAGAGGTGATGCATGAATGAAATAATGAATTAATGGGGATAGAGAGAGTAGCCTTTTTAATATGTATAGAAGAAGACTAGATGCTGTGCGCTTTAACGTGCCCAATAGTAATACGATCAGTGCTGCGATGTTAATCTCAGAGTGAGGAGCTGGTTGCATGTTGGATGTTCACAGTTCTGTTCTACATGTCGGAGATGCTGCGGTGTGCGTGAGATGATGTTAATCCCACCTGTGATTGAAAGGAGCGTGCACTTGGCTGCTTATAGTTAAGTGACATTCAAAGGACAGTATATGTTTGAAATCAATGTATGTGTGTGTCAGTGTGTGTACAGTTCAGTATCTGAGTGTCCACTTTGTCTATGCAATTTGGCTGTTTGGTGTAAAAATGTGTTACTGTTTTACAACTGGGCCCATGAAAAGCGACTTCCAGTGAGAGAGAGAAGGAGAGAGAGAGAGAGAGAGAGAGAGAGAGAGAGAGAGAGAGAGAGAGAGAGAGAGAGAGAGAGAGAGAGAGAGAGAGAGAGAGAGAGTCTAAATTAGGCTGCAGGTGTGTTTGGGGAGTGGAGCATCCTGTGAGCATAGAGACCACAGACAGTTTAGCTGTTGGAGACAGAGCGATCTACAGTGTGTCTATTCTCATGGAGATGTGTAGCTATATCACCACCATCCATCAAACCTAAACTCTCCAAATGTATATCATGTTGGAGATATGAGCTTATGGTGTTCTAAGTTATTATGATTGTTCCGTGCGGTTACATTTTATGGATAGTAAGTATGGTAGTGTTTTAATGTATGGGCTGTCATGCCTTGTTCTATCTGATTTGACATCATGGTCATCAATCAAGTATGGGAACACCCCTGCATATTTTTGTATGCTTTTAGTCTGGGTCTGTCCTTCATGGTTTGGGCCCTTATAAATTAGTTCCAGTTTAGGTAAAGCTCATATATTGCGTAGAGTGCAATGCTATTTAGTATAAATTGAATAGAGTGCCTCCAACTTTGTGGCAACTTTGATAAAGGTTCTTGAATTTTTTCCACATTGCTACATATGGGCATATGCACAAAGCAAAATCCATAAAGAAAGGGTTTCGCCAGTTGGTTGGGAATGAACTTCACTGGGCTGCACAGAGCCCCGACCTCAACCCCTGCGAGCCGGACCTTATTGCCCAACATCAGTGCCCGACCTCACTAATGCTCTTGAGACTTAAAGGGTAGCAAATCTCTGCAGCAGGTTCCAAAATCAGGTGGAAAGCCTGAAGGCAGAATAGTGGAGGCTGTTATAACAGAAAAACCAATGCTCATGGTTTTGGAATGAAATGTTCAACAATGATATGTGGGTGTAATGTTCAGGTATCTACATCCTTTATTAGTACTGTACACACTTTCGGTGCTGTACTCCTGTATTCCCGGACAAATGTATCAGACTCCCAGTTACAGTTTATCACTGACACCTGGACCTCTTTGTAGTGTGTAGTAGAGTTTGTCCAGTGTGTCGTAGTAAATTGATCTGTGAGAAGCAAGAAAATCTAATTTTCCTTGATTTAATTTTCTGATAGAATAAATGTGTCACTAAACTGATTTGGCTTTAGTAACATAGTTTTATTATTCAACAGAATGACAATCAATAAAGTGTACAGATTTCGGTGTCACACATCACAATTTTATTGTTAATTTTTTTGCAACAAAACTTTTATCATTTTGCCTACTTGTGCATAAAAGATGGCCGCCTGCTGGATTGATGGTGTCCCTTATTTTACAATCACCCCTAAGCGTAAAACATCCAGACATTCTCATCTAGTCTTGCCTGGAGCGTTGAGGATGGGTGTTGAAGAAAACTGTGTGTGTGTGCGTGTGTGTGTGTGTGTGTGTGTGTGTGTGTGCGTGCGTGCGTGTGTGTATGTGTGTGTGTGTTGCACTGTGGAGGGTCCACAGGGAAAATGATAGCAGAGACAGAAACAGCGAGAAGTCTCACTCTGCATCTACCCCCTGTCATCACAGCGTGTGATGAGAAGAAAGCAGTGTAATCAGGTTAGTTTAGAATAATAATTAGATATTAATACAAAAATAAATCACTTGATATCCTAACATTGTTTCTGGAAGACATCCTTCAGTGCAGTACAGTGAAGGATCCCTGCATTGTTTACCTGGTGTGCCCATGCCAATTAAAGGTACACTGGTCGCCTTTCAGAGTAAAACTAATTAGCTTTAAGTTCCTTCTAGCTGTATTTATTCTTTTGTAATGCAAAGGAGTAAGAGTTGCACACTGATGAAAGCATCAGCCAGCGTTTGTGCTCTTTTTCAAGAAGACATCACAATACTCAATCATAGCCTGTTATACTCGACATGATTGAAAATGCAGAGACGAGTTTTAGGCACTTAATAAAGAAAGAATGAATAAAATAGACATGTTGAAAAAGAATTCATAGTTTACCATAAACAATTCTTTGGGAAAGTATTTGTTGACTCTCCGGAGTAGAAATATAAAGTAGTAAAATGGGAATACTCAAGTAAAGAACCTCAAAATCATACTTCAATTATACTTAGGTAAGAGTGCAGGTACTCCTATCAGTGTTTAGGGGAAAGTAAATTACATCTATTCATCCCTGTTAGCCTATTCACCATCCAGTATCAGTAAACATCTAGGATCCTATTAGATATTACATGAGTTTTGTTTTCATTGTTCTGTCAAGTTGATCAACTTGACAACACATGACAGCGGAGTTTCTTTACAGCACTTAAAGGGTGATTATGGCATCTCAGAGGGAGAGGGTGAGACACTTAAAGGGATACTGCACCGCTGGAAAGCTGAATATATCTTTAAATTGGGTCACTTATGTAGCAGAAATGTGAAAAAAAATATATAATTGGTTCCTTCTAGGCCGAGAAAAGCCAGAAAATGTGTTTTTGGCTCATATGGATGAAAGACACCAAATCCCAGAATGCACTTCGCTTCGCTGCTTTGAGTCCACTCCCAAGCCACGCCTACTGCTTGACAGACAGACAGTGAGGCATTCGACTCAACTCAATGTGTTTTATTGTTATTTCAACCATATACACAAAACAACGTTTCATCGTGGCTCAAGTGGTGTTACACATTTAAAATATATAAAAACTACATTATATAAAAATGACTTACGAAACAGGCTACCTTTAGTGCACACACACATTGTAGGCTCCGTAAAGTTCAGCTAAGCATACCAGCATTAGGCTTGGTGGGCTGTAAACACCGAGTATAAACACAGCTGTGAATTAGCGTGGAATGTCGAATGGTCGCCATGTAACAGTCACAAACTCCAGCAGTTAGCAGTTAGTTGGATACAAATCACCCCATTTCTGCACCAGTCTGTGTTAACACAGCCCACCTTCATACAGAGCATCTCTAGCTCGGATCGTCGGAAGGTTTGTTTGCTGCTGAGAAGTTCTCTTAATATATCCATGAGAGAGAGAGCCCTGTTTAGCAAGGATTCAAGATGGCTGACATTTCGTTTTTTTTCCGGCTGAGATCGGCTCGCTTCGGGTGATGGGCGGATTTAAAACATGCGGAAGTAGGTCCTACTACTGGCTGTAGTCTTTTGCTCTGGCCAAAAAATCTTCCGATGACGCAAAAATCGTCATTTTACGTCATCGGAAGATTTTTTCCAGACCCCCCAATGCAGATATCTCCTGTATCAGGGGGACATGAGGGAGGGACGCACGGTCATTCAGAAATACTACCGGGTTTCTACTGATACAAAGCTGAATGCTAAATCGGTGAAGTATCCCTTTAATCTCTGTGTGATTTAGGTTGATGAGATGAGCGTATTCAACTTGAACATTTCATCTATATGCAAAATCAAGAGTCAGAGCAAATGTTGGGGGTATTGATCCCAGGCCAGCAGGGGGTATATGCTACGCCTGCCTAGAATAAAGTCAAGACATCAGGTTTAAAGCCATTCATTCAGAAAACCATTCAGCACTTCTCCCATTTGGATTTTTAAACGCGTGCTGCATGTTCTTGTCTTCACACAAAAGGCTCTCTCTGTTTGTATGTTTTCTCACAAACTCAGCTGGCTGATGAGTGTATTGATTCAAAGTCGACATAGAGCTAAATTCCTGTACCAATAGACGCTCCATCCATTTCCATTGCAGCATTAGCATCGCCTCATGCTCGCTTGGAACCTTCGCTGAGGTGGTACTAAAAAAAGTACCTGTTAGCAGGTACCTTTTTTTCGTAATGGAAAACCAAAAAAGGCGAGTAGAGTCGAGGCGAGTCGAGCAGGTACCACGTAATGGAAAAACACCATAAAAGTCCCAGTGCAGTAATTGGTTTGTGGTAATATGATCAGTTGTAACTGGAAATATGGGAATATGATTATGAAGGCCCTATGTCAAAATATGTCTTTAAAACCTTCATTATTTCAGATGATATTGCGTTAACATGGTGTGTCTCCTTGTAAGTGTAATCAGATTACAACAGACCAAACCTGGGGTCTTACTCAGAGACCCAACACCTCATGTTTCCTCTGTGGTGCCCCACCAGGTTAATTGTCAGAAAAGACTTTGTCAAAGATTTTGTTACAAATATGATATACGCAGAATTTACTGGTGTATTTGAGATTTTACACATCTCTTTATGATGACTTCCTAGATAGTTTGTGCTGTATTTTGGACTTAAATCTTTGTTGTAGTTTGAACTTCCTATGTATTTGGACTTGATCTACAATCTACAAATGCGAACTGCATTTCCCATGAGCACTTGCATGACAAAGAACAGGTGTGGTCTATTTGATGTTGTTAAATGTTCTGGGATTCCTTTTGTCAAACATTTGCCAGATGAAGGTCCAGGAAGTGTGCAGCGGAGCCTTTTTTCCCTCCACATTTGACTGTTTGGTCCTTTTTGCACGGCAGCGTTTCATTGCGAGTGTGTTGATCTTCTCAAAAGTATTTTTAAAGTCAACCTGCCTGGAAACGAGAAAGCACAGGCCCCATTTTAGAGGGTAGGGAGGAAGATTTTACTGGCAATTTAATCACAAAGTTCACTTCACTTCATTCCATCTTCAATTATTTCCTGAGATAACACAGGTTGACATCCAGAAAGCCTGAGTCCTTGTTTTGTATAGTTTCTTTGCGTAAAAGGAAGTTGACATCACTGATAAATCACTTAAAGTGGAATAAAATATTATATTATATGTGTTGAGATTATGATAGTATCGTAGAAATGGAAATGTTGTTGATATTAGAGACAATGCAGTCAATTCATTTTAATTGATTTTAGATGCAACTGTGTCAACCTTCAACACAAAGAAGCCTTTGCAACGTGTGAGGACTTGCATTTTCTTTGTGTGGTTTGCACAAGTTTAATCAAGTAAGGAATTGCTTAAAAGTTTTACTACAATATTCAATACAGGTTACATTTCCCAATGCATTCATTCAACATTTATTTATACTCGAGAGATCATTGAGGGGCGACCCTCATTTGCCATGTCATCGAGTGAAATTACAAAGACAACAACAAAACAACACAGAAAGGAAGCGACACCATCATAAGAAAGATAGAAAGACAATACAACTTTTTGAATTGGAAAAATTATTTGATAAAAAAATTAGGATAATAAGGATGCAAAAGAAAGTACAATTATGTAAAGCAATTACAAGTAGAAGTTTGCAGGTTCAAAACTAGATTT